>CM068758.1:4764174-4970348 GCA_035084275.1 Hydrolagus colliei | reverse complement strand
TCCCCCCCTCTCCCTCTTTCCTTCCCCCCCCCCCCCCCTCTCCCTCTTTCCTTCCCCCCCCCCCCCCTCTCCCTCTTTCCTTCCCCCCCCCCCTCTCCCTCTTTCCTTCCCCCCCCCCCCACCACCACCTGCCCATGGTAAGGCCTCAGTCAAGTTAATCTGCTACTTGTTTCAGCAAGTCATGTTGTTTGTCAGAGCAGGTGTGAGTGTTTGAAAGGAAGCATTGGGTGATTATGACCAACTGGATATACATGTATTACTTCAAAACCAGCCAGGTGGACCACAATGGTAGTATGCTCTGCTGGTGTGATTGAGGATTCGGTTAAAGATATTTTGGGTGGATGTGAATGAGCTGGTTTGTTGGGTGTCTGACAGGTGGCTGGCATGCTTCCACTGAGAACACCAACAAAGTAGAACAGTACGACCCAAAGACCAACACATGGCAAATGTGTGCTCCTATGAATGAGCGGAGGTACCGACCAGGTGTGGGAGTAATAGACGGCAAAATCTATGTACTGGGAGGAGAGGAAGGATGGGATCGGTAGGTGCAAATTAAAACTATTTTTAAAAAATTCCCCCAACCTAAAAGACTAACGGTCTGTGTATAGAGAGATGGATAAAACCATTTACTAATGCTACCTTTCATCAATATGTTTTGACTCTCTTTTATTGCACCCACATTGGCCGATATCTGTTTTCAGGTACCATGACACTATAGAACAGTACAGTGAGGAAAGTGGCAAGTGGGAGATATTCGGAGAGATGCTCACGAGCCGAAGTTGGTTGAGTTGCGTCTCCATCACGGTACTAAAAGACCTGTGGCCTTGCCACCCCAGCACTACAGATGAGCAAGGTGCTAGCAACTGACAGATGTGATCTGTACTTTATAGAGGAAAAAGCTTGCTTGATTTTTACAAGCACAGAAGGATCCTGCTTTATACTTCCCAGACATTCTCTCGGCCCAACATGAATATCCTCCATTTTGGGGGGTTTCTTTTTTGATTGATTGTATCAAACTGAAATCAAAGGTATATAATTCTATTGAGTATTCATATAGCGGAGCTGCTGGCACTCACGTGGTACTTACACAAAAAGAGTAGCTTAGATACACAAGTCCATTTGAAAGGTACAAACAATCTCTACCCTTGTGAGACGACTGGAGTCTCAGTCTCTTCCACAAATGAT
Source organism: Hydrolagus colliei (assembly GCA_035084275.1). Taxonomy (NCBI): domain Eukaryota; kingdom Metazoa; phylum Chordata; class Chondrichthyes; order Chimaeriformes; family Chimaeridae; genus Hydrolagus; species Hydrolagus colliei. The sequence continues at coordinate 4,969,163 of CM068758.1, read as the reverse complement.
CAATGTGAGGGAAAGGAAAATTGTGATTGTTTGAAGCATACACAGCATGTCAATCAATACCTAAAATGGCAGAATGGATTTGGATTTCAGGTATCTAAACTGGCTGAAGTTCTGAACTAAAATCTGTCCTGAAAGGTTGATGTTCTCTTCAAGGTGCTGATCAATGTACTGTGTATTTGCATCTTTATTTTTTAACGAAAGTTAGTTTTACTTCTATTCTGACCTTCTGCTGTCTATTTGATATGTGGATTGCCTTCCGTGGCAAAATCTGAACTATTCTACACCCATAATGTGCAAATTAATATCTGATGGGCGTTTTGTGTGTCCTATTTCCTGGTTGGGGTAGAATCCTTTAGAGTTTGATCATGATGGTTACCAAATATCAAGCCAGCACCACCTCAGAGGCCCAAAGATTCCTCCCAAATTCCTGTCTCAATTTTGAAGTATGAATTTGAATGTAAATTTTATATGATACTGTCACAAATCAAACCATTTCAACATTTTGATTTTTTCCCTTTGATTTGTTGTGTCATATGAGGGGCAAATTTTTCTTGAAAGCTGTCGATGAATGTTTGGGATTTAAAAAAAAATCAGTTGTATGATCCCTAATTTCATTGTTTCCTGTTTTTTGGGGGGTTGGGGGGAAAGGGTCTTTTGTCACCTTGTTGGAAATCCTCTTTGCAGAAAAATGCTTGGTGAAAATCTAAAATTGTGAATCCCAAATGAGTGTGGAATGATTAAAACCGGTTAACTCTTTGTGCATGAAGATTCAAACTGAGTAAAATCAACGTTTTGTCAGTTTGGGAGTGAAGGGAGTGCTTTATGGACAGGGTTTACATAGGCTCTGCAATGAAGACTTTGTAGTTAATCTCAGACAAATAACCCTGTGGGTTTATAAATGCACTGTTTTGTAATATTTTGTGTGTGTATATGAATACTTGGCATATCCTAAAACAAGTGAATAAAGCTGTTAAAATTTTAAACCTGTATGCAAGATTGCACCTAAATTTATAATAAATGGTTTTGTATTACATTTTGTGACTTAAAGTTATACTATGAACCTCCTTTTGCTCTCGTTTTAGAAACGGGTCTCTGCATCTGTACACATACACACTTGCAAGTACCGTATATCTCCGCGTATAAGGCGCATTTTTTTTCAGGTCGGAAGATCTCGAAAGTAGGGGGTGCGCCCTATACGCAGGTACAAGAAATGTTGAGCCTCGGAGATACAGTAAACAGGAGGGGCGGCCGGCGCGCTGTCAGCCGGGGTTTGGTCAGTGTCCGGCGGGGGTTGGGAGGAGCGGGTGACGTGGCCTCGGCCGCCTGGACAGCGGCAGCAGCAGCGAACTTCAGTGCTGTGCTTACCTTCTGCCGAACCCAGTCTGCCTGCCTCACTCCCTGCCGCTCTCCCTGCCTGCGTGCCGGCCTGCCTCTCTCCCTCTCTCTCTCCCAGGCTGCCGGCCTGCCTCTCTCCCTCTCTCTCTCCCAGGCTGCCGGCCTGCCTCTCTCCCTCTCTCTCTCCCGGCCTGCCTCTCTCTCTCCCGGCCTGCCTCTCTCCCTCTCTCTCTCCCGGGCTGCCGGCCTGCCTCTCTCCCTCTCTCTCTTTCTCCCGGGCTGCCGGCCTGCCTCTCTCCCGGGCTGCCGGCCTGCCTCTCTCCCTCTCTCTCTCTCTCCCGGGCTGCCGGCCTGCCTCTCTGCCTCTCTCTCTCCCGGGCTGCCGGCCTGCCTCTCTCCCTCTCCCTCTCTCCCTCCCTGGCGGCCTGCCTCTCTCCCTCTCTCTCTCCCACGCTGCCAGCCTGCCTCTCTCTCTCCCTGCCTCCCTCCCTGGCTGCCTGCCTCTCTCTCTCTCCCTACCTACCTGTCTCTCCTCCCTTCTGCCGGCAATATCATTGAAAATGCTTCCGTTTTTTTTCACCAAGAAAAGGTCAAAAACGGGGGGTGCGCCTTATACGCGGGTGCGCCTTATACGCGGAGATATACGGTATGTGTACTTGCACTCACTTCATTTGCAGTTACATGATTCACCACAATGTTAGATTCAGAGATGCAGCATATCCGAGTGCAACAAATTGCAATTATAAACACCTGTCATGTTGCTGAGTGTTAAGTCAGCAAGGAAGGGCTGGCAGGGGTTGAGTTGGTTACAGTATTTTGGGGTAGCACTAGCTAACTTGTATTTTGTGTGATAACAATAACAGAGGCTAGTCCCAATCAATGCACCGCAATGTCTCTCATGGAGCTTTCTGGTAAGTAGATTGCTTGTTGTGACAGGAACAGGTGATCATTCAACCTCACCATTTTTAGATTAGGGCAGACACTTGATCTCACTTCCGAGAGAAACTCCCTTTTCCAATAGTGTGATGGGATCTTTTAACATCCACCTACATAGGCAGAACAGTTTAACATCTACCAGTACAACATGCCCCAGCACTGCATTGGAATTGCAGCTTAGTTTGACTCCAATGAGGCTTGTACTCACAACCTTTTTGACTTGTGAGAGAAGAATCATAGAATTGCCCACAAATATACTGTCAATTCACTTTACAGTAAATTCTGTGAAGCACTTTGAGCTGTTGACTTGTGAGGGAATAATCATAGAATTTTACAGCACAAAAGGAGGCCATTTCTTCCTTTAAGGCCAGTCTCGCGATCTTCCTCTTTGACCTTCTGCTCCCCTCCTAACTCTCCTTTCCCCAACACCCCCCCATTCGGGTCCCGACCTAGCTGTTCAGCACCTTGGGATGTCCTCACAACATGAAAGGTGCTCTGTAAGTGTAATTTTGTTGTGGTTGATAAGACGTGAAAAGCACTACATGTAAGTATTATTACTTTGATAACACTAATTTCATATCATCCACCTAACTGTGTGTGTGTACTAATTGAAATGGCAAAAGAAAGAATCCTGGAGTAGAAGGTAAAAGCATATTTTGATCAAATGCAAAAGTCATGTGAGTTACATGACAACAACCACTTAAAACTGCTGCAAAGGCCAGTTAACATGACACAAAATTTTCCTTTATTCAAAAAAAATTATAATACATTGCAACTTTGCCTATTTAGACAATACCGTACTATGTTCCAAAGCAATTATTAAAAAATAAAGTGGAATGTACATGGTTGAGTATTCAAAGCCATATCCCGTCAGGTTTCCATCAACCCCACTCAATATCAGCGCAATTCAAACCAACAGCCGTTCAATCGATTGTTGAACAGACTGAATCTGGGGCTTCAGCTGAGAGCCTTCCTTCACAGTTATTGAAGACGCAATGACAGGTCTGGAAACCCCACACGCACGGCCCAGAGCCTGCTTGGACCTTACAAAAACATAAGGTACATTTTTATCTTCGCACAGAAGAGGCAAGTGGAGAAGGATCTCCAATGGTTCCGAATCTGCTGCCATCACTATGAACTCAGCAATTCCTCTGTTCAGTGTTTTGGTGGCTGGAAAGAAAAATATATATATTTTAGGAACATAACGCAGCAGTTGAACCACTGAAACTACAACTGATATAATCAGATTCCCAGATAGTTAAAATATTCCATGTTTCTTTAAAGGCCAGTTATGAAATGAAATCAAATATAAAATATGTACCTTCATTGGCACCCTTTCGAAGCTGTTTGTAGTTTGCAGCTTGTTGTACAAGATCCAATATAGTCTTCGTCAGTTGAGCATCCGCAAGGGGATAAGCCTTTGGGTTAACGTCTGGTTCAGTCTAAAGACGGAAAAACAATTTATCATAATTTAGAAGGAAAAATATTGCAACTGAAATATTGTATCAACTATTTTATTTATTTTTTAAAAACAAAATAATCACTTAATGAAGTTGTATTCAGCTCAACAAGAATGGCCTTCGACTATACACATCTCTTTAAACTAGAATTCATGCGAAAGTCTATACATAAAGCTTAAACTTTGGAAGTTGTAATCAAGAATCCTTCACCAATAATTGTCTTTCACAGTAGCATTTGATCAAGCACCTAGTGTTCACTTGTCCGTTAAGTATTTCACAATAATTGCCAGTTAAATGACATTAGTTCCAGATGTTACAATAAATTCAGAGATGCCAACAGTCAAAAAAACTAATCTCCGAGTAACAAAGTTATTCATACAATGCTTAAGCTTCCTTCTAAATTTCTCTACTGCTTTGTACTACTGCTCTACCTCTGGATACATCACACATTTGGGTCATGGAGTATGACCCAAACTTTTCCCATGTAACAGGAAAATTGCAACAAAGTTAGGAACTCACTACATGGGCAAATGTACATTTGGATTGCTATAGCTCAGTGGTTAGAGCACTCAAGAGGCCTAGGTTTGATTCCCGGCAGGGCAAAGCCTTACTCGACACGCCTAATAATCCCCCCCAAAAAAAATTATTTGGTCACTCAATCCACAATTGTTTGTGACACACTGCTGTGTGCAATTGGCTGCCATGTTTCGCCCACAAATATACAATAAATTCACTTTACAGTATATTCTGTGAAGCTCTTTGAGGGGGCTAGAAGATGTGGAAAGCACCATATATCAAACGTAAGGATTATTATTATTAAATGGAGGAAACTTGAATTTTGCTGCATGTTAGCACAATACCAGAACCATCTACATATTGCTTCACCACGTAGCCCAGGCTTTTAAAGAATCTGTTTAAGGCTCACCATCCGAATACAATACGAGAAGGCAACAACCTCATTGCCACAGGGACTGGGTGTCCATATTTACTGGCAACAGGCTCCACAATCAGCCCAACCTGAATTACTGCTCCCCAGCAGCTATAGTTATCCCATACAAAATAATATTCAGCCTCGTCTCAACTGGACACTTTTGAAATGCTGTTTCCACTTGTCCTCCAGTTCAAAATGCTCCCTCCCTCTAGGCGAGGAGAAACACCAGACACCAGAACCCAAACACTGGTTGGGTTTACCCCCCAGAAGTTTCCCCGTGACCACTGATCCTTCTCTAGTACAGTATTTCAGATCCCAGGCCCACTGCAACATCAAAACCAGGTCTTCAAAGGGATAGGAAAATAAATAAATAAAATAAAACCTGACAGCGTGATACCAGCCCAGGTACAAGATTAGCCAATGATTCACACTTATTCCCCCCCACCCGCAAGTAGTGGACCGTTACAATACGTAAAATTCCGGGAAGCTGGATACAAACCACCCTGGTGAAAATACCTTGGCTTTATTTTCTCCAGAACTCGGCAAAGCCTGAGGTCACTGTGACTCCCTCTCTCCCCGAAACCTCGCAACCATGTGAGTGAGTGAGTGAGAGAGAGAGAGAGAGAGAGAGAGATCCTGGGCAGCCAGGGCCGCTGTTACCTGGTAACCAAGGCCTAACCCCGGCCGGAGCCGCTTTCAGCATCGAAACCTCCGTTGGTCAGTCAGGCCGACATTACCCTCGCTCTCCGCCGCCCCGGCCTCTCTTACTATCCTCCCCGCCCCCCCCCCCCCCATCCCCACCCTCCACCACCACCACACGAGGTCCCTGCTTCACTCCTCCGGGTGTCTCTCTTCTCTCCCTCTCTCTCACTCACCACCTCTCGGCCTCTCTCCCTCCCGCCACCTCGGTCTCTCTGCTCGCCCCGAACACACGTGGTGGCTGAGTGGGATGGGGGGGTGGGGAACCGATGTCGCCCTGGCCTTCCTGTCACCGCCGCTGCTCCCGCCTGTACTCACCATCTCTCCAGCCAGCACCAGTGGTGCTTGTTGCTGCTGCTCAGGCTGTCGCACGCGTCCCCTCGGCTGCTGCTTCACGGAGGACTCGCTTCAGCCGCCGCCTGACACACGCAGCTCCTCGCCTGGACTGTCTGATACAGCGAGACCTCCAGCCACAGCGCCACCTGTGCCCGGGAGGCGACATATCATGTACAACACCTCGAAAACACTTGAAAAGCGCTCTATCAAACGCAAGGATTGTTATTTTATTATAAAATGTGTGAATGCAAGTGGCCATATACAGTGGATTCATTTAACAGTACTGTATATCTTGTGTAGCGCTTTGAGATGTCATGAAGACGTGATAAGGCACTGTAACAAATGCAAGGATTATTATTAGTAATCACATGTAATGTGGTAGTAATATGGAGACCTATAGCTCAGTGGTTAGAGCACTCGCCTTACAAGCAAGAGACCAGGGTTTGATTCCTGGCAGGGTGAAACCTTGGGCAAGTTTCCTTATTCCACACGGCTCATAATAATCCCTCAAAAAAAAGCGATAATAAATTGGTCATCTCAATCCATGACTCTCTGTGGGACACTGCTGCGAGCAATTGGCTGCTGCATTTCGCCCACAAAATGTACAGTCAATTTGTCACATCAAGGCTTGACTACAGAAACTCCCTCCTCGTCGACCTGCCCAGCTCTTCCATTCACAAGCTGCAGATCATCCAAAACTCTGCAGCTCGTGTCCTCTCCCGCACAAGTTCTCCGCGACCCCATCACTCCTTACCCTGGCCCAGCTCCATTGACTCCCCATTCTACAGAGGATCGAATTCAAGATCCTATCCTCGTCCTCGCTTTCAAAGCCATCCACGGCCTTGTCTCTGTCTATCTCTTCAACGCGCTGACTCCCTACCAACCTGCCGCTCCTTCCGTTCAGGGGGCTCTGGTCTACTCCGTGTGTGCCGCTCGACCCACCCTACCATCGGTGGCTGGGCTTTCAGCCTCTCTGCCCCCGCACTCTGGAACTCCATCCCTTCGCCTCGCTCGCTCCCTCCCTCCCTCCCTCCCTCGCCTCCTTAAAGGCCGGTCTCAGGACCCTCATTGTTCAACCCTGCCATCTGCCACTCTCCCGCCTCTCTGCCTCCGCTTACCCTCGGGTCCAGACTCCTGACTGTTCAGCGCCTTGAGACGTCCTCCCGACGTGAAAGGCACAAACTGTTAAATGTAGTTTTGTTGTTGTTGTTGTTGTCGCTGATGCGTTTGGCAGGTGGAATTAACTGGAATGTGATTGGTCAAGGCTGTCAGGCATGTGATTGGCTACCTGGGTGGTGACCAGTGATTGGTTGTCTGCTGCTGGTGTCTTGTGATTGGCTATCTGGTGGTGACCAATGATTGGTTGTCTACTGCAAGGTGCCATATGATTGGCTGCTCCTGGGCAGTGAGAGCCGCCATGTTGTGTGCTGGATCAGCCGGGATGAGGTCGGTGCGGGGAGTCACCGGGACCCTGAGGAGTCTCGATGTAAGTGGCCTCCGTTCAACGGCGTCCTCGCGTTCAAAGTTAACGCAACAGTCACCAACACCGACCTGTTGCCCATTGCGCACGAGTGAGGCCGGTAAAGGGGACCGGGTCGGTAGCGAGGCCTAGCGGCGCCTTGAGCCGAGCCGGGGACCCCGGGCTTGACAGGGAGCCGGACTTGGCCTCTGTGAATAGACCCGAATCAGACATAACGGCTGAGGACGGGAGGGGCACCGTCTGTGTTCGCCCAGGGTTCTCGTTGAGAGGAGATCCTGAAGCGGACCCGGAGCCGGCAACTCCCCCCTAACGGTTGAAGGTCACCAGGTTGTGGTCTATCGTGTCCTTTTATACCTTGACATCGTCGAGTGCATCATCGACTGGGCTCCAGCTCGCAGTGACTATATTACAATTGTTTTATCTCTCTCTGGCTATATGGTAGATTTACTCTTCACATCCCCCCCCCCCCCCCCCACCGCATGTCGCTTGATATTCTTTTGCCCTTCACAAATCCCTCCATGTAAACAGCCATCGTAGGAGATGTGAATGAGAAGCTTTATATATCAAATACAAGGATTACAGTGTTATTATTATACTGACTGACACTGTGCGCTAACACTTTTTTGTGTCAACGCCTCACGGAGGCAATAATGCTTTTAAATGTCCTCGTATGTGTTTTAAAGGTTATCAAATCAGTGAGTTGTAGTAACGTGCAAGGGTGGTAGGCGAGCGGGGTCTCCTGGCAGCCAAACTGACTCCAAGGTGATTCGCTTGTCAGAAGGAATGTCAGAATTGTGCGACAATCTCGGGTAGTAATAATAATAATTCCTTGCATTTGATGATGTCTTCTAGACGTCTCAAAGCGCATCGCAGAATGTACTGTCAAGTGAATTGACTATATATTTGTGGGCGAAACGCGGCAGCCAATTGCACACGGCAGTGCCCCATAAAACAGTCGTGGATTAGACGCTATATCAAATGTAATCTGGTTCCTGAGTGTGCAGTACTCAAAGGCATTGCTGATAACAGCCCAGCTAGCCTGGCTCATCGGTCAGACTTGGAGTGGCAGACCAGACACTGAAAGATATCCTCCATGGTGAGATGTGAAACCATTAAAAATCATGCATAACATTTAAATGGAGTAGAATATCAGTGAAGTGCCCTACAAAGCTCCTGGCATATAGGCTTGTTTGTTTTACTTGTGTAATTCTTTGGTTTCAGAGGAGGCTTTATTCAGCCAGAGCTGCCGTTAAGCATGAAGTTGCGGCAGCTGCAGAGAGAGTTAAGCTCCCTGCTCAGGAGTTCCAGGTCAGTAAATGTTGCCTTTGCTTGTTTCGCTTTCTGGAAATGTTATTCAGCCATTGAGTGATCTACTCAAAAATGTCAAGGCACGAGAAACAGTTTGATCTGTTTCTCACCAGAAGATGTCCAACTATGTGTGTTCCAAGAGCATATGCACCCGATGGCCTACATGGCAGTAAAACTGCCACTTCTAGCATGAATCCTCGCTATTTTTACAGACTTAAAAAAAAATTTTTTCCCTGTGTGGTTATTTCTCCATTTTTGATTATTTGCAATCCTGGAGATTAAATATTGAAACTGATTACCGCAGTAAGTGACTGTATTGCGCAGTCATTGTGAAATAAGAAAGCATTTTTTCACTCAAAGGGTAGTAGGCATCTGGAATTCTCTCTTCCAAAAGGTTGTGAATGCTGGATCCATCTTCAAGAGTGAGGTTGATAAATTTTTGGTAGGTGAGGGTATTAAAGGATATGGAGAGAAAGCGGGAAATTGGAATTGAAAGGATTTGTAGAGGTACAGATCAGCCATGTACTAATTAAATGGCGGAATGGCCTCGAAGGGCTGAATGGCCTACTCCTGTTTGTATGTTTCTATAAGTCCATCACTCATGAAAAAAGACTTTAAGTATTGTTAAAGCTACATTATACCATTTGATACAATGTTTAGATTTAATTCATTAATCTTCTGAATACTTTAAAATTAAAATCTGATCTAATGTGAAGAATGGGGTCAGTAGTGAAGCAAATTTGCCTTCAGAAACAGAAAAATCCCGTGAAACGCTATAAAATATTTTCCTGATGTGAAAGGTTATGTCAGATGCAAAGATTATTATTACCAGAGGGCAGCCTTGCTAATGGTTGCCTGGAAATAAAGGCAATATCAACATTTTGGAACATTGACAGAATGGAAATATTGATGTTTTAGTTGTATGGAAGATAAAACAGTAAAAGTTGGGAAAGTTACCAGAACTTGCGTTCTTCTGCAGGTCTCCAAGTTACCCAGTGGGCTGGTGATTGCTTCTCTTGAGAATTACTCCCCGACCTCAAAGATTGGAGTTTTCATAAAAGCAGGCAGCAGATATGAGAATGCTGGGAATCTGGGTATCACTCATGCTCTGCGTTTGGCAGCAAACATGGTAAGTCTAAATAATAAATGCAAGGACTGTTAGAAGTATAATGTTAAATCTTCAGCAGTGTAAAAATCCACACCTCTTGTTCGTCTGTTGGGCAGTTTTGGATGCATAATTCTCTCCCGGCGAATTATTGTTGAAATCCTGGGAAACGCGTCACATTGTGCCAGAGTTGGGGCACTTTGGGGAAGTGACTGTGAATGTAATGCATTTCAGCACCTGCATTGTAGGAATTTACAATCCTCGATTGTAGCTCTGCAGTACCTGGGGATCTGGCGTACAGTGTTTCATTTCCCTTTTACAGGCCACAAAGGGACATTCTTCATTCAAAATAACCCGTGGCATAGAAGCTGTTGGTAGCAGCCTGTGGTAAGTGCTTGTCACACACCAATATTTCTGATGAACCATCATGCTTGTCACACAGATTCTCACGAAATGATACCGGTTATAATACATAGTATATGTAGAGAGGCTAACTGAATCTTCCACTGGAGCAGGTGAAGTTGCAAAGATGGATATGGTAGAATTGTTTAAGATAGTGAAGGAGTATGATTAGTAGATAGGGAAAAACTATTTCCCTTAGTTGGGAAAATGATACTAAAATAACATGGTCTCTGGATTATCAGCAGAGTTAACTGTAGGTAAATTGGATTTCCGTGACATCATTGAACTGCATTCAATCCGTAGTCCCTGAGTTGAAAGTATGACATGTCATCTTCAATTTAGTTTATTATGGAGAGGCCGAGGTTGAGAGACATAGCGCAGGACATCTGTAAATCTGAAGGAAGAGACGAGCATATTGAGCTTTGGTGCAGCAAACATCCATTATGTTAGTTGGTATGGATTAAATAATACATTTCATACATAACTGAAGTATAACTGCATAAAATAAAGCTCCATTCTGATGTTGCAAATAATTGTTGTGCATCACTAGTTATTGTATTTTGCTTTTTGTTGAAATGTGTATGTATTTTGCTAAAAGCTGTTGTCTGGAGTTTCAGCTGACTCATTTTTATTCAGGAAAAAAACTGATCTAGAAAAGTAAGAGCCAACTTTGTTTCTATTTGTTTCCTGATAGTGTGACATCTACGAGGGATAATATGGTCTACACTGTGGATTGTTTACGGGACTATGTGTGAGTATTGGCATCTTTTCAGTCAGATTGGACACCAGGAGGTTTTGAGCTGAAGGATATGTTTTTTCTTTTAATTATGGGATAACAGGTAAATCATTGGCTTAACTAAATTAGTTCAAACCGTTCAGTTGGTGTATTGCGTTCATTCATCTTTAAACATTAAATATCCTTCAACGCTATTGAAAAAGAGAAGGGAGTTGTCTACATGTCAACAATTCAGTTTATTCCTATTAGGCTTCAATGCAGAAGTGTGAGGCTGACAGGAGAGGGGGGTGTGTAGTTGTGCACATCCGCACAAGGTTCCCATTTACATGAATGAGCCACGCACGCAGCACAATTGTGAATCAGCTACGCGGATGTGTAATGTTTATTATACACATGTTTATAGGAATGGTGTAAGGTTAGAGAGAGTGAGGGAGAAAGTGGGAGACAGAAAATAAGGCTGAGAGAAACATCAGGGCTTGCACAGTCTGCAGTATCATTTCCATAATATAACACCTGATTGAAGAAGGTTTTGGTTAGCCAATTATGCAGCCTTGTTTTGTGTGAAGCTCCTTTATCAGTAGTTACTATATCGAAAGGGATTTGCCCACTTAATGGGGTTATCGGGCTATGCTGTACATAAATTACTATTGTTGTATCTCTAATGTAATATTCCCATTTATTTCAGTGACACTGTAATGGAATATCTGATCAATGTTACTGCTGCACCAGAGTTCAGACCCTGGGAGCTGTCTGCCCTCCTTCCCAGAATAAATGTGGACAGAGAAGTTGCCTTTCAGAATCCACAAATAGGTGAGGCTTGAAATAACAACAAGATTACATGTGTATAGCGCCTTTCACATTGGGAGGATGTCCCAAGGTGCTGGACAGTCAGCATTTCAGACCCGAGCTGCAGTCGGGATCGGGGAGGGTGAAGGAAGGGGGGGGTGACCGATAGCACTGTTGAAGAGGAGGGTCTTGAGGCGGGACCTGAAAGATACTAGGGAGGGGGCAAGGCGGAGGGATTTCAGGGTGGAATTCTGGAGGTTGGGGTAGAATGGGTGAAGGCTCGCCCGCTGACGGTGGGGCAGGTGGGTCGGAGGACATGGAGCATGGACTGCAGCGTTCTGGGTGATCTGCAGTCTATGGAAGGAGGAAACGGGAAGGCTGACAAGGGCGTTGGCAAAGTCGAGCCTGGACGTGGTGATGGTGTGAATGAGAGTTGAAAGTATTTGAGATTATGTCAGGTTTATCATTTTGTAACTAAGTAAATTTTGGATGAGAGACTTCTCATAAGTTCAATGGACAAGTAATTTGTCTTCCTTATTTGTAGCTGTTCTGGAGAACCTGCACTCCGCTGCTTATTGTAACGCCCTCAGCAATTCCTTGTTCTGTCCCCAATACATGGTTGGCCAGCACACATCAGATCAGGTGAGGCAAAACATTGAAGTAAACTCTGTCTCTCAAAACTCAACTTTTTTTTTTACAAAAAGGTAAACTTCGTAAATTTTAGTGTTGCTTTCCTGTCTCCACAGCTCCATGAGTTTGTACAAAACAACTTTACAAGTGGAAGGATGGCTCTTGTTGGTTTGGGTAAGTTTTACGTTAGGCATATTAGCTGTAGCGCATGGCTCAGGTCTGCTTAGTAAGCCAAACTCATTAGATTTAACATGCCACTTTTTCAAGCATCTAACTCTTTTAAAAGAGTTGTGGACTCTTCCTCAATGACAGATAGATTGATTGAGCTGAGTTTCCGCAGTGGTTAATAAATGTGATTTGGGATATACTGAATATACTGCATATAGGAATACTGGTTACTTATGGAAATTAAAAGTAAAATAATGCATAATAATAATGCATAATGAGAGTTTTGCTTTTAAGTGTACGGATTAATATCTGGGACAAAAAGGTTTTATCTGTGCTGGGTAAATTTGGGTAATATTCCCTCAATTCGATCGAGTGATCCGAGGTATCATCTTAAAATTAGTGCTAAACCGGTTAGAAGTGAGATCAGAAAATATATTTTTTTCCCCCACGGAAGATTGTGAGCATGTGGAAGCCATTGTCCAAGAAGGTTGTAGTTATAGAATCAGTATTTAAAAAGCAAGTTTAGATACTATCGAGTAAGGTTATCGAGGAGTATGGGGAAAAGCAAGAAAGGGCAGGGAAATGGGATTAAAACATCCCCCAATAAATTGACTAAATGGTTGAAAAATTGCATTCCTACAACTGAGTATTTTGCTCATCTTTTACTGTAGAATTTGTTTCAGTGTTAACCAGGTGATTGCTTCAATGTATTTTTATGTTCTGCTTCCCCACCCCATCTTGTCGTGACCTTCAGGGGTAAACCATGACATCCTGAAACAGGTGGGGGAACATTATCTGAACATGAGGAGTGGTACTGGCAGAGCAGGCACCAAGGCCAAGTTTCGTGGAGGTGAGCTGTCAGTGCTTTTGTGGACTTGTTTCCCTTCAGCACAATGTTCTTGCTCTAAAGAGATTATAACAGAACATTAAAATCTTCAACATTTGCATTTATAAACTGTTAAATAATAATAATCCTTGTTTTTGATATAGCGCCTTACCATTATCTTCGAGATGACTCAAAGTGCCTCACAGAATACGCCATAAAGTGAATTGAGTGTATATTTTGTGGGCGAAACGCAGCAGCTAATCACGCACAGCGGTGTCCCATAAACAGCTGTGGATTGAAGTGTTTTTATATTTTTGACACAAACTGTTTTTATATTTTTTAAGCAATTGTTACCCTCATAAAAGCAATTTCCCCAATCGACTTCCAACCAGGTTCCTACTTGCTGCTAGGTAAACAGAGGTGTGTGGAGTAAGGACACATGCCCGCGGTTTGGCCGCGCCGGGAATCGAACGCGGGTCTCTCGCTTGCGAAGCGAGTGCTCTTACCACCGAGCTACAAAAATTGCTCAATCAAGTTTTGAGGGTACAGTCGAACAGACACTGGAGACTTGTATTGCTCTCGCGAAAATGTGTCCCTGGAAGGACGTGTTTAACAAAATAGATTAACACATGAACTTTCAGGGACACATTTTCGCGAGAGCAATACAAGTCTCCAGTGTCTGTTCTACTGTACCCTCAAAACTTTCCTTTCCTCCAGGTGATGTCCGCAGTCAGAGCTCTGCTGGCCTGGTCCACGCTGCTGTGGTCGCAGAGGGTGTTGCAGCAGGAACTGCTGAGGCTCATGCGTTCAGTGTCCTGCAGCACATCCTGGCCCCTGGTCCATACATCAAGAGAGGCAGCAATGTGACCAGCAAGTTGCACCAGGCAATTGCAAAGAAAACTTCAGACCCATTTGATGTAAGTTTTTCCCCTGTTCTGAATCTGCCCGTCTCCTATTTTACTCAACTTTTCAATCTGCCCAACATTCAGACCAGACTCTTAACAGTTCTTCATTTTTTTCTAAACAGGTTTCAGCTTTTAATGCAAACTACTCTGACTCTGGTCTGTTTGGCGTTTACATTATCTCACAACCTGGTTCAGTAAGTGATGTAAGTACAATGTATTTTTTGGGGGAAACTTTAAATTGACACATTGGTACAAACAAGCTCATTAGACTGAAAGTTAGCTCCTGTCTGCAGTTCTTGCTGTGTACTTTTATCTGTGTATCTGACAAAGTCTCAAGAAAACATGAAGAGATACCGGGAAAGAGTGGGAAAGTGGCTTGGTAAAAGACAATAGTGACAGACATGGGCTGAATTGTCTCCTTTGGGGGAGTAACATACAGAGTTGGTCAGACCCCGAGATCCTTCAAATAGATTCTGTTTGCAGCCAGCCAGGTTGCTCCTGATTGTCAGCTATGTACCTTCCATTAGGGAAGGAGCGTGATCCTACGAGGCAGTTCCTTGGTGTTACTGACAGACGCTTACTTGTGGGCTGTGGTGTTTGGTTATAGGGAGACCAAGAACATTGTGAACAAAATTGAGAGGAATGGTCACTCACTGACCAATATCAAACGAGAGGTGCGCTTAATGCTGTGTTTCAGTAAAACTTTCTCATTGAATTGTTTTAAAGCTGGTTTGCTGGTGAAGTGCATTTTCCTATCAAGCTGAGCAGTATTTTAGGAAGATGTTTGCTGTAGTTTGTGGCTCTGTATGTGTTCAGTCTTACACTATAACTGAATTTCAGGTCATCGGGACGGCACTGGCTCAGATTGACAGCATCGCAAAAGGCGGCATCACTGAGGCTGACGTTGCACAGGCCAAGTAAGCTGTAACCTTTACATTAATGGCTGCACATCTAACCTTGAGAGGATATAACGTGTGGTTTGAGTGACTGAGACTGTTACCTTACAGGAAGCAACTGAAAGCCAAGGCTTTGATGGCGGTGGAGACTTCTGATGGACTGTTGGATGAGATTGGCTCTCAAGTGCTGGGGTCTGGCACATATACACCCACGTCCAGTGTGCTACAGGAGATCGACTCAGTGTCTCTCAATGATGTGGGGAATGTAAGTAATACTTGATTTAGTCTAAAGCATATTAACCGACTGGCAAATCTCTACCTTTTTAGTGATTCCATTCCTGTTTGTATCCCATTCCTTATTAAAGGAATGTTGGTGTTGATGTTTTGAATGATGGATTTGGGGGCCTTTCAATATCATTTTATAAGGAAACCCTGTAAATTGACACCCCCTTTCCCTCCACCCTCCCAGGCCCCAGCTCTGGTCTGAAACAATGACTGTCCAGCGCCTCGAGACGCCCTCCTGACGTGAAATGCGCTATACAGGTGTAATTTTATTGTTGTTGTGTAGCACCAAAACTTATCAAAATACTTCACAGGGAATTCGGTCTAGTATAGTAACTGTAGCTAAACAATGTAGAAACTAAGTTTCCCTAATCTCCCCCTCCCCATTCTTTCTCTCACAGGCTGCAAAGAAGTTTGTATCTGGTAAAAAGTCGATGGCAGCCTGCGGCAACCTGGAACACACACCATTCCTAAATGAGTTGTGATTGTCATCAGCAGAACATTCTGAAGAGCTGCATTTGTACTCAGTATCTGCTAATATAAGACTGGTCTCAAGGTCTACTCTTCTATTCCCCAATAAAGTTGCTGAGTAGCATATGCCATCATCTTTATTTTGACACATTGAAGCTAAACATGGTTAAAAGTGGCTGGGAAAATAATGTTGTTGCATTATCTGTATACATCTGTTGTAAATTAAATTAACTTTACTTGTCTCAGAATTGTCTTCACATCAATAAATCATTTGATTTAACATACAGAGTTTGGTAGAATACAGTATCTTTTAATTTGATATAAAAATGGCACATTGTGACTTTGGGTAGGGGTTTGGACATGTGAGGCGGGGAGAGGGGATTAAACCTTTTCTTAATCAACAGGATTAAAAGATGGACAAGTGTAAAGAAACAACAGCATCGGTGACAGGTGTATATAGGAACACAGCTTAATCTTATAACAAAGACATACAGCAACTCTTCTTTAACGTTTGCACAACACTTATGTAGAGTGAGTATCTCTCAAACATAGTTTGTCCTGGTTAGTTTGGTCCTGGGAATTTCCGTGTCTTGAATATGTCCGACGTACTTGGATTATCATAAGGTGATTCAAAAAGGTGGATTGTAAGATCTACTAAAAAGTCTACTGCGTGAGGTTGGACATTCAGTGATATTTAGTGAGATTGCTTATCTGAGTCATTGATGTCTCAGGCGTATGTTTGCCTTGCAGTATTGCTGTCTTGGTGGATGGTTTTGATTTGGGGTTCTTGGGAGGCAGCTTACTCTTTGAATATTTTTTAATGCGGCCAGTGGCATTTCTCTTCTTGAAAGTTGGAGAGACTTTGTGCAACCTCTCGTCCGAAGGCGGTTTGTCCCAGAACGTGTCCATAGATGAGGACGAGGAGGAGGAAGGTGAGACTATGTCAGCTTGTTGAGACCAATAGGAATAAAGCTTCTTAGGGCTGTGCTTTAGAAATTCAGAGTTGGGTTTGCCTTCAAAGGATTGATGGATGATGATGTCGCAATCAGTCTGTGGTCCAACAACCAGAACTTTTTGGTGTGTCTTTGAATGGTGATATGCTCTGGAGACTGGTGGTAGATTAACACTGGGGGTGTGCCATGTTGTGGAGATGGGTTTAAAGTGGTTGAATTTCACAGTCATGTTATTGTCATCCTCACTGCTTGACCCCCTGTCAGATTCAGAACTGCTGGAATGGGAGAAATGGGTTTGGTTATTCAAATCTCCTGTTGTGAGTATGAATAGTTGCCCATTTCAAGTGTATAGTAGTACATCAAGACTAAAGACCAAATAGGCAATATGAAATAGCGTGGATAGAGACTTCATGGTACTACAGGATTGCACACATCACTGATCTCCAGGCTATTCTATTTGAGACTGTGGTGAAATTAATTGATCACAAACTCTGAACATATGGTTTGAGATGTTACTGATGCCATGTGCTCCCAGACTGCAACCTTCAGGCACTGCTGAGTTGTACTATCTCAGTGGTCAGAGCTTTCAAGCGAGTTCGAAACCGGGCAGTGCGATACTTGGGGCAAGTTTCCTTACTCCACAAGCCCATAATAATCCCTCGAAATAAAAATAATAAATCGGCCATCTCAATCCACGACTGTTTGTGGGACGCTGCTGTGCGCAATTGGCTGCCGCGTTTCACCCACAAAATATGCAGTCAATTCACTTTTCACTTTTTTCTGTGAAGCGCTTTGAGACGTCTAGAAGACATGAAAAGCGCTATATCAAATACGAGAATTATTATTATTATCACTGTGACATCAAAAAAGTTTTAACATCTTACAATCATCACAACAACACCTGGACATGTAAGTAAGTACACACCACCGTTTTTAATGTGGAACTTTTGCCAAACTTAAATTTGCTTGCTGTCCACCCCTGGCAGCTCTACACCTTACCTTACAATTGATTTTAAGGTTGCAGCTTCATTTTCCCAGTCATCAGGGAGTTCGAGGTAGTTTCTGTACACAGTGACCTCGATTTTAGTGTTCTCTGGAATTTTCTCTATTAAATCGCACAGGTCCCGCAGCTTGTAGCCCAGGATATTTGTCTTTCCGATTCTAACTAGAATATCCCCTGCAGAAGAATAATTGACGAGCTCAGTCCAGAATTGTGTGTACAACAAAGCGAAAAGCTGTAATGTATTTGTGTGCTGTAACGTTCTGTCAGAGCTTCATTACAAGAGTCAGAGCAGCTCTCCTGAAGGAGATCTTTATTGCACCTGGGTCAAACTTTCGTGAATTTGAGCGCCATATTGGGACTTGAACTTCAAAGGACCGTTCAGGTCAATAGAAGCATTCATCCTTTGAACCTCGACCGCAGTCAATTCATAAGTGGCCCTCCGTATTTTGTCACTTGATGGGACTGATTTGGTTGCGGTAAAGTTCTCTAAATAAACTAGTCTCGCGCACAGTTAGCTGCAAATGGAATCTCTAGTTTGAACACAGCCGACTTTACTCCCTTTTGTTTGCTTGACAGGCGTCGCAGGTTGTGGCTTGAAACCGCAGTAACTGAGGCGGAGTAACCACCTGAGCCAGGGTGTCAAAATAGTGGATCAGTCAATTTTTAAATGCGCACTTGACAAATTCTATGCCATCGGCTTCTATTTTCACTTAATTTTTCTGTGTTACCTTTGCTCACTCCCAATAGATCCTCATCCTCCTCTGATTCTGTAGTCTTTCCCCTACATTACTGAGTCTGTGAACACAGGTCATTCATATATGCTGGAGTTGCTCTGATCATGTCTAGCTGCACATTTGTGAGTGGAGCGGGAGAAAATACTACTCTACAACAGATTATTGAAATGCCCATGTTAATGTTTTTTGCGAGGGTGGGTGGTGGGGGGGGGTTAACAAAATACCTGGCATCAACATTCCTGATTTGTCCGCAGGTTCATCCTCAATAATAGACACAATTTGCAGGAAACATCCATTCTGAATGACCACTAATCCCAGACCTTTAAAGCTCTTCTTGATGGGCACATGTACAATGGTACTTTGCTTCTCTTCAGCTTCCTTTATTGTGAACCTGGTTTGTCCTGAAACATAACATACAATAGTCTCACTTTCTTCATTGATCATGCTTGTATGTTATCATGTGTGTCACGTTGCAGATGTTGAACAAACAAGGCTGATCAACGAAAGATTACCTACTAATTAATAATCAGCAAAACTTGAGAATTTGAAAGGCATAAAGAGGAAGCGTGGGAGAAATCCTTTTGCACAAAGATTTCAGGATGTGGAATGTATTTTTACAAAGTTCAAGCCAAGTTAACTGCAATATTGAATAGGTAATCAGATAAATGCATGAAGATTAGAACGACATGGAGTTTAATCTTTGAACCTAGAAAATAACTTTAAATATTAGCGGAAACACTTTCCAAATAAGGCTACATTTCTTTCAGACTATAAAACTGCTCTATATTTTTCATTCACTACTCTTATTGATACAAATAATTATGATAATTAATATAATGACCATCACATCGCGAAGACATCTCAAAGTCTCAAACTACATTGTAAAGTGCAGTGACTGTATTTTGTGACAGCCAATTTGGGCACAGTAACTAACAAACAGCCATGAATTGAATGATATTATTTTGGGCTTACGTTTCTCATAACACTGCTCATCGTCCTCTGTCACCATTGAGAGAATAGAATTTTTATTTTCTTGGTGAGTAGACATTTGGAAGGAAGGCCGCGCTGCTTAAAGGACTCAATACTTTAACCAAATGTGTCATTACTAGTTACTGCAAGGTGACTGTTTCGGTCAGCAATGAGCTATGAAATCAAATCTACCATGGCAACAAAAGTTGAAACAGTTTAAGAATGTTTCAAGCATAGAACATTAATAATTCTGGAACGTTGCGAGTCTGTGTTGAATGAATGAATGAATGAATGAATCAGAGACTCCAATATGTTTTAACACTATGCTTTTGTCAAGCGCTCTGAGACGCTGTCCGGCGTGGAGGGCGCGATATAAATCAAAGTTCTTGTTTAACATTACATTAAATATTCCCCTAAATTGTATTCTTAATTTACAAATCAATGGCGTCTGCATTAGAATTATACAAATTAGTAAAAGAGTTTGTCCTTTGAGCCTAGAAAATAACATCACTGGCACAAATCTTGCTGCCCCCGCGTCACATCGATTGTGGAGAAGCAATGAAGCGAAGCATGCTGCCATGAACAGACAAGATTCAGATCCTCTCTCTCTGTCGTGTCAGCTTGACTCGGTTGATATGCGAAAGGCGCTAGCTCTACAAGTGTAATTTTGTTGTTGTTGTTGACGGCACTCGCCTCGCAGGTTCTCACAACCTCCCAAGAGGCGAAAGGACGATTCGATGTTTGCTGTCGGAAAAGGGGGAAATCCTTTCTCTTTTCCAAAAAAGCGTCTCGGGGGAGAATAGGCGGAGAGAGAGAGAGAGAGAGAGAGAGGGCTTTGCTTTAATGTCTCACCCGCGAGAAAAATCCGGAGGAAAAAAATGGGCATCCAACAAAACGTATGAGTTGTGACAGTAGCAATGGAATCTCAGGGGCCCCCCATCTCCCCACCCAGCCCAAGGAGAATAACATTCCTTTCAGCAACAAATCTTTTTTTCTGCCTTGAACCAGCATTTTGTTGGTGGGACACTCCGAGCCATAATAACACCTCTCTCTCTCTCTCTGTGTGTGTGTGTGTCTGTCTGTGTGTGTGTGTGTGTGTAGTTGAGGAAACTGACACTGTTCGTTCCAGGATTGTCCAGAAGCAGGAAAAAAAAGGGAAATGACCCAGTTTGCTCAACGGGGGAAGGGTTTGAGTGACGGACCCCCTGGGACTGTGTGTGTGTGTGTGTGGTGGGCGGGAGGGAAGGGTTTGAGTGACGGACCCGCGGGGCCAGTGTGTGTGTGTGTGTGTGGTGGGCGGGAGGGAAGGGTTTGAGTGACGGACCCCCTGGGACTGTGTGTGTGGTGGGCGGGAGGGAAGGGTTTGAGTGACGGACTCCCTGGGCCTGTGTGTGTGTGTGTGTGGTGGGCGGGAGGGAAGGGTTTGAGTGACGGACTCCCTGGGCCGGGGTGAAGGGTTGTGAATGGCGGCGGTGATGCTGGAGGAGGAGGAGGAGGAGGTGAGGTTGGGGGTTGATCTGTTGGGCAGACCGTGGCTCCCGGCTGCTGGCTGATCACTGTGGCGCAGTGAATCGACCCATGTGTGTGTGTGTGTGTGTGTGGGGGGGGGGGGGGGGGGGGAGGGGGGGGGGGGGAGGTAGGAGACACACACAAAAAAAAGGCCCAAATCCTGCAGGAAATGCTGGGAAAATCTGAAACAAAAAATGGCCGGGATCCTCTCAGCGGAGCGGGTCAGGCAGCATCCATGGAGAGAGGAAAAGCGAGTCAGCGTTTCGGGTTGATTGGCTTTCCTCGCCCCCACAGGAGGTTTGTGGACCAGAAACTTTCCCTCTCTCTCTCTCCCCGCGCGGAGGCCCCCTGACCTGCTGCGGAGTGTTCCCTCTGTTTGCGGGACGCTGCTCTGCACAATCTTAATCTCCTGTTAATTAATAAGTTAATTACTTAATCGACGCGTTCCGTGAGACAACTCCACAGTGACGCGATCTCGGACGCTGTCTTTGTCAAATAAATGCAAAAGGGTTACTGTTGTTCCAAACCGTTTTGCGGTCCCGTTGGCGAGCTGTTGTACGATGAACGCGTGAGATGCTGGGTTATAAATTCGGAGTGATTGCAGAGTAAATGCAAGCACTTTCAGCCTGTAGCTCAGTGGTTAGAGCACTCGCCTTAAAAACGCGAGACCCGTGTTCGAATCCAGGCAGATCAGGGTGGAAACCTTGGGCAAGTTTCCTTACTCCACATGCCTAATAATAATTATGATTATTAATTATTTCAAAATGAGGGAAGGGAGGGCGTCCCAACGTCCTGAATAACACAGAAATAACACAGGAACAAAGAGTGAGTTGTGGATGTCTGGATCTCCTAGCTCTGTTGTTGGCACTAATAGTGATTTTTTTCCTTAAACCTTCCTGTCCCTGGCACAGACTCCTGAAGGGACTTTCCAGGAGGATCTGAAATGGTGCATCCAGCAGCTTGAACCTGGTCAAACCCACCTCGATGAGTCACCACAGCAAGGTGGGTAGTAGACGAGGTAACATATTTCAAACCCAATGGGAGGCATCACAAGGAACTCTGGCAGAACTGAGAGTTTTACATTAAATCAGGTTGTGAGATTGGCCTAAGACAGCTGGAAAACAAAACAGCTATTCGCCAATCACACCAAGCAAATTACTTCAGTATTTCACTCCGAAAGTTGCAATGAGTGCGTGGAATGCAGCTAGTGACTATACTCAACTGTATACCTGGAGTAAATTATCCATGAAACCACTGTAGCAGACAGCATGAATGGGTTTCAAAACCATCCAGGTGTGTTTATGAAGGACACAGAGGAGAACTTAGCTTGGGGCTGTGATTTGTCAGAGCGTATTGGCTTGGTGAAATTATATTTTCTTGCTTGTAAACCATTAGTGGCTGACGAATTATCCCTTTCTGCACAGAGCCCAAAGCAACACCAGCACAAACCGAGCAATCTGCCGGGAGCACGACAGAAACGGGTGGATCGGAGCCCCGATGCCTCGCAAACCAGGCAGAGACGAGGGTCCAGGAGTCTGGCCACAGCTGCCAGGTCAACATTACTGAGTCACTGAACCTGACTGAGAAGGCAGCAGGAGTCACCGTGATCTCTGAGAGAAAGAGACCAGTTGAAGGTGGGGTGGGCGTAAAGGAATCTCTGAATGGGACAGTAGGTCTTGATTTCCCAGCCGTCCCTTCAGGAACTGACGTCCAAGAGATGTTTACATTTGCAATCCCTGAGGCTGCTGGTGATGCTCAGCAAATAGCCTTACCTGATGTTCGTTGTACAATGCTGTCCAGCCCAGGAGCAGTTGGAAATCAAGACACTGAGGAAAAGCTGGCGGCTGTAGTGGGACATGAGAATCCAGCTTCTGAAACATCTGAAGCCCTGAAATCGGTTGATAATGTCAGCTCCAAAGCCAAGAAAAAGAAGAAGAAAAAATCTGGCAGGCCAGCCAAGGGCGCACATCAGGAAGGAGAAAGCCAGGACAGTGCAGCTCAAGGCAAAGGGCCATCTCTGGTACAGATACATAAAAGTTTCCAAAGTGGGAAACCAGGGATGTAATGGGGAAGGTGCAGTGGATTCATATATCAGGATCGATATTTGATTCTAGCCAGAAAACTGGGATAACTGACAACTGAATAAAAATAACTACACACTAGGAGAGGGACCTGTGAGTAGTAGTGTATAAATCTTAAGATGCTATTTTGTATGAAGGGTGCTTATACAGCTAGGAGGACACACAGCAACGTAACGCTGGGCTTGTAAAGTGCCCTGGTCTGACTCCTATACTGTGTATAGTTCTGTTTGTTGTCTTTACAGTAAGGACCAGTTTACTCCGAAAGAAGTGCAGCAAGTTTGATCCCTACAATTAGGCAGATCAGTTCTGAGGAAAGAATACAGAAGCTTTGAATGTTCCCGTTGGGGAAGAGAATATCTGGGAAGATCTTATCAAACGTTTAAAGATTGGAATCTGTGATTGAAGCAGAGTCCATACATTCTTCAAAGAGGAATTGGGTAGATGTTTTAAGTCCAACACAACTCACGTTCCTTTCTCTCCCCCCCCCCCCTACCTCCCACCCAGCCTCCAGAGGAGCAGCTACAGCGGGAGGTGGATTGGTGTGTTGAACAGTTGGAGCTGGGGCTTCGCAGTCAGAAAGGCAGTCAGAAACAAGGTATGTGCTTGGAGCTGAAGATCACGCAACTGTTCATGATTATGACATGAAAGACTCTACAACATATAAATGTAAATTGTTGCTGTTCATCACAGCTGGACTTGCATCTGATGTTTCAGTTCTGCATGAATCATGTGGAACCATAGTTTTGAGAATTCATTGGCATTCACAGTAGTGGGGAGTAACGTATCCTCACTGTGCCACCACACAGCAGATTGGTGTGTCAGCTTGACCCGGGCAGCAGCACTCTACTCTCATATCTAGGTCAGAAAGCAATGGGCTACAAACCCCATGTCAGGTATTGAACTCTCAGTCTCGTTTGATGCTCCAGTGCAGCACTGGGGGAAATCTTTATTATAATAATAATAATCATTGCATTTGATATAGCGCTTTTCACTTTTCTCTTCCAGACAACAACAATATTATATTTGTGTAGCTTTTCACGTCGGGAGGACGTCAGAAAGCACTTCACAGAATATACTGTAAAGTGAATTGACCGTATATGTGGGCGAAACGTGGCAGCCAATTGCTCACAGCAGTGTCACGAACAGTCGTGGAATGAAAATGACCAATATTATTATAGATTTTTTTTGAGGGATTATAATTAGACGTGTGGAGTAAGGAAACCTGCCCAAGATCTCGCTCTGCAAGGCGTGAGCTCTAACCACTGAGCTACAGAACTCGACAGTCCGAAGTGACATTTTTCAGTTGAGGTGCTGCTGAAAGTATTATTCTGGATTTACTTTCTCTTAATTAAAAGTTCAAAATTGACAGTGCAGTTAGATAGACTAATAGCAGATTTGGGGTGGTTTGTTCTGTAAAACCAGATAACTCTGCCTGAAGCAGTGCCCTATACAAGGCAGCTGTCAGGACGATAAATTTACTACTCTCTGCCTTTCAGCTGAGGAAGCACTGCGTGCTGTGAGGACCCTGCGTAGTAAGAAAGCTCCACTCGTGAAAAAGCGGCAGCTCATGCGATTGATGTTTGGAGACTACAGGAAGAAAATGGAGGTGGAGTGGCAGAGAGAACTGAAACTGATGGAGGCAGGTGAGAAGAGCTTTAATCCCTGTCTGACTTGGCAGTACATTACATGATGATGGGTGGTTCACTGTGTTGTGGTGGGAGCGGAGGAAGAGAAAGGCTGGTTCATGGTTCATTGCAATTTGTCTCTTGTTTCAGCTGCAAAATGTGCCAGTATTAAAACCACTGAAGTTACTCCAAAGGGCAAAGTAATCCGGAAATGTGCGTCGCAGAGTAGTCAACACTCGCAGGAATCCTGCACCACAGACTCACAGCCCGGCATCGGAAAGGAGAGTGGTTTGTTCCAAACCAGCCAAGGAGATTTTTGCTTTAATTTCTTCTGAGCGATGAATTCAATGTATGTTTTACCACTGTGTGCCTTGCAGGCTTCATTTGCAGAACTTAAAGTAGTCAGTTTCAGATCCAAACCTAGCCCAGGGGTCTGCCTCCTCTTTAATACTCAGGTCTCCGACATCCAAGCTGGACTCCTGGACTACAGGTGCTATAACTATGATCAGTTGTGACTACATTGCACAAGGGCTGGATACTGAAGGTCATGAATGCAGCAGATCAGTTGCCATTTTTTCAAGGTATTTCAGTTGAAGGGTTTGTGTGTTTATTGTGTGAGGGCAGGAGCAGGAAGAGATTGGTTCACAGAGTGGGATAACCAGCAGGTTCTTCAGTAACAAATCTTGAGTCACACTAGACCATTGGGAACAACGTCTCCAATCTGATAACAACAACAACAAATTACATTTATAGAGCGCCTTTCACGTCGGGAGGACGTCCCAAGGCGCTGATCTGTTTCCGCTGCATAATGGACCATCATGTTAGAAACCTCTCATGTTTCAGATGACCTTTTCTATTAACTGTTGATCATGTGTGCTGTAAAGTTGTTGATTTCAGTATTTTGGCTGAGGGAGCAGATTTGCAAACTGCTTGAAGAGGAAAATCTGTCTACAGTTTCCTACATTCCAGACTTTGCAAGTAATGTTGCCCTGTTGAACAGTGCTTTCCAGTTTCTGGCAAAATTTTATTAAAAAAAACAATAAGGTAAAACAATACTTATACTCCTGGAATTCTTTTTCACATGGGGGCACTTGAAAGTGAGGACAAAGTTTTGATCTTTCACATGGGAATCTTTCATTATTTGATAGAGTCTTCATCACATCATCCTTGTAAAGCGCTTGGAGATGTCATCCTGCACGCAAGACTTTAGTAATTAAATGAATTCAGTATTGCTGTTAGCTACATCACTAGTACATACTCATTTGTTGAACATGAGGCTGATTCCAATGTCATTGCTAATTAGGTACAGAAAACTCACTGTGAGGAATACAATGTCACAAAAAGCAATTTACATAGATTTATTTGGTTCCTGCAGAACTAACGTACAGAATCATTTACATTTAAATATTTTTAATGTTAAATAGAAAAACAGCAGCTTTGCTCTTTCATTTGGCTTCTCTTGTTACAGGATATGAAAATTCTGTTTTACAAAATAAACTGCTGAATAGTGAAATCAAACTTAAGCACGCAGGAAATTAAATTGGTAATTTAAACGAACGAACATGTGTACATTTTCCCTATTGTAGGAAATGATTGAACGTGAGAACCTTCATAACATGCTGTTGCTGTACTGATTCCAGAGGATAGATAGGCTCAGACAAAGTTAATCTGTGAATCTCGCTGGGGAGCAAACCGTAGTAATACTTTACAAATTGGATGCCAGCAGAGTTAGGATGAACTGTATTACTGCTCCCTCAGGCCCATTTTATTAAATAAAACAAACAGAACGATAAATGTGGTAAAATAAAAACTGGTGAGAACCTTAAAATGAACATAAAGGTTACGTACATCAACAGTGAAAACATTTTCTGTCCACTTGAAACCGCTTCTTCCCACAAGGATCTGAGGAAGTGAATGTGATGACATTTTGGGAAGTTGTCTCCCAGACCACAGCTGCTCCGAGACAAAGAGCCAAGGAAGGAATCCAGCATCTACAGTACAAGTGCTGCTCCTGTATTAGGTACGGAATCCTGGTGCTGGATGCAATGAATGCTCTGAGGAGCCAGAGTATCAAACAGACAGCAGAGTAATTGTGCCGCCTGTCAGAAACACAAACACAGCAAGTTTGCAATAGTCAGAGCTAGCAAGCAACAATCTAACCCCATCTTCACATGATGAATAATGGATGATCTGTTTCATTACTTTTCAATGGAATGAAAAATCTTATCACCTTCACATTGTACCTAATGCAGTGCTTCTGAAACATATCTGTACTTTCTTGCTTAACTAGGCATTAATGTCATCTTTAACACCATTTTATCTCTTATGTGTGCTTGCCAGCTGGCAGCAATCTGTACCACAAGAATGTTTTCTAAATGTTTGCATCACATGAAGAAACCTGGAGCTGCCAAATGCATCCTAACCGATTATGGGAACTGCTGTGATAAACAAAATCTCACATTCTTTTATGGTCCAGACTGACATCCCAGCACTGCATCATCAGGTGGGTTAATGTGTGACCACATTTATGAGGAATATAAATCAGCCAGACATTCGGACCCCCAATGCTGCTAATGATGTCTGTGCTGGAGAATGCACAGATCACTTGCCTGTTTCTCAGTCTTTGGGTAGATGAGATATTGCAGATATTCCTCGAGCTGCAATTTGTCCCAGGAAATCCTGAAACAGACAGGAAGTGTTGATTTGGTAATTGTGCAGTAAACAAGTTGATTTTTAATTTATATTCAGATTTTTTCCTGCCATTTCAGGGATCGGTTGATCTACTGCGTACGCTCTTCAATCATCCCACAGGAAGCAAAAAATAATAGGGAAAATATGAGCACACACTACAAAGGGGATTTCATGCCTCAATTCCATTTTAAACACCGTATTTCTGCGCATTGAGGTATCCATAACAGCCAGAATGTTTAGGATGCACTCACCTGCTTAACAGTATGTTGAAACAAGATATGGCATTATCTCTCTCCAGAGCCAGAAACAAACAGGGACCACTTGTGAGCAATGAGCACTGCCAAAAAAAAGCAAACAGTATATTTTTAATCCTTCTTATCCTGCCAAAGACAACAGCATCACACTGGGGGCAGTGATAGATCAGCACTCATCACACCTGTATCCCTAACGCAGTCAGGAAAAAGCAATGGCTGGGCTCTCATCCTTGACATTATGTCTTGGAAGAGCGAGGTGGCCTGAAGACCCATAATAATTAATAATAATAATATGCTTTGCATTTGATATAGTGCTTTTCACATCTTCTAGGCTTCTCAAAGTGCTTCACAGAATATACTGTAAAGTGAATTTACTCTATATTCGTGGGTGAAACGCAGCAGCCAAATGCACACAGCGGTGTCCCACAAACAGTCGTGGATTGAAAATGACCAATTTTTATTCTAGTTTTTTTTAACTGATTATTATTCTATGTATGTGTGGAGTAAGCAAGCTTATGCGATACTCTCAAACTTCTCAAATTTCTTTGCCGAATAACCAATTCACTTTAGAAATTTGCTAACACAAATGAAATAGTGAGATGACTTGCGTCTTTCTCCTACCCTACCTATGGTTACACTGCATGATCAGCCCCTACGTGTGCCCCCAGGTCTGCCTGTGAGTGTATACCATTGTTGAGCTGCTGTTTTCAGTAGTGAGTAGCTTGGCTATATGCTGAGCTTGGGACTGGTCCAGAACTCCCATCCGGGCCGCCATCAGTAGAAACTTGCTTCCCACCAGCTGGTCCATAACCTCAATGTACGGTGGGTGGTGGCTCCTGCTGATGAAGGGACTGGGGAGCAACAAGCAAGTCGTCTGACAGAGTAGAGTAGGAAGCAGCTGATCTGTAGGAAAAGGGGACAGAGATGCCAGAGGTCAATATAATTGCTTCAGAAAATGATTTGAAATGCTTTATATATTTTAACTTTACATATATGTGTAATTTTAAAATTATACACACACACAATTAATGTATTTATACACACGCTCACATATCTTTTGGACTGTTTACAAACAGCAGTAATCAACATACACCAGTGAGATAGACATAGCAAGTTTTGAACCCCCTTCCTCATGTCTGTACAATCGATTTCTATATCCCCACAAGCCCCACATCAGGACTTTAAACTCACACAGTGAATCGTTCACACTCCAAATCCAACAACAACAAAAGTACACTTGTATAGGTGCCTTTCACGTCGGGATGTCCTATGGCGCTGAAATCCAGTTCTAATGATGTGCAGCATTTCCATTCTTTGGATGAGATGTTTAATCAAGATCCATATTCCTGTTCAGGTGGACATTAAAGAAGTTTCTCCTAGTGTCCTGGCCAATAGTCTCCCAGATAAAATTAGTCATTTGTTTTATTACCTTTCTATCTGAGTTGGATTTTAAACAAACCTTGGAGATGGAAGGACAGTTCAAAGTGCCAACAAGTGCAATCAGTGCAATCAGACAAGAATTTAATTTGACCAGTTATATTGTCCTCACTTGCTAAAGGCTCCCATTTAGAGCCTTTAGCAAGTGGCTCCACATGAAAGTGACATTAGCCTAGGCAATCCTGTGGCTTTCAATCCTTCCTATTATAACAACTGTGTAAAGGATTAGAGTCTGACCTCCTATGACAGTGTTAAGAGGAGCCTTTCTCTTACTAATCCAAATTTATCCTCAAAATCAAATCAATTGGCTCCTAATCTTATTGTTGTGTTTGTGGGGAGCTGTACCACTGTGAATCAAACTGTGCACTTGATCGATTTCCGATTCTCTCATTTTGATGAATTTGGTTGAATGCAGCAATAATTAACATTTGGTCAAAAAAAATTAATTTAAGATAATGCAAACATGATACAGAAATTGGTTATCTCATCATTGCCCCTAAATGTACAGCGCTCCAGTTTATTTGTTCAGTGAACAGTGATCAACTCAGATTTGGATTCTCTACGGTTTGATGGGATTACCTTGCTGTGCACTCCACGCAACAGTTACTGCCTGGGACTCAGCAAGAGAAGAACGTTTGACGAGCTTTCGGTTGTGTGTGAATTCGGGGCTGATCAGCAAGTCCTTTTTGTGGGTGAGAATCTGAAGATGAGAAGCAAAAGCGCCAAATCATAGCTCAATTACTGAATGTGTACAGACAGGGCAACACACTGGGAAATGCCGCTACACAAGGCCAGGACAGTTCAGATAAATACTTCATGTAAAGGGTTAAGGCAAGTTAAAGCTTTGAGCAATACACTATTTTCTTTTAGGTCAGTCAGGTATTGGACACGAGCAGAAACCCATCGTTATGGTAAAGAGTATCCTAACCAGGCTGATGTGCATCTATCTCTGCTTCACCTGTTCATTCAGGAGCATTTGAAACTCTTCACAACAAAGTCCTTCCGGGAAAAACATCTGCACATCCCTGACTGCAGTCATGTAAGACTGGGAACCTGGAAATAAGAGCACACCATTAAACATTGAGGCAGAGTTACAGCTGTATGCAGTGTTACCCTGTACCAGACATGGCAGACACCGACAAACATAATTTACAGAGATCTTTTACTCTGCTGCCCAGTCTTTTTTAAATCTATACATTTCATAAACCACAACTTGCTTTATATACCGCCCCTCATGCAGGGTAGTGTTCCAGAATGCTAAAACACAAGTAATAAAGCTTCAAATAGTCTGCAATGAACCCCTATCAAGTTTTGATTCAGTGACATAGTCATCGAGAAAACAAATATTACACAAAGTGTTGTGAGAATATGCGACAGGTGACTTGAGAAGACCAAAACTAGTCAATTGAGAGTCTTTCAGAAGATGGAGATCAATAGATATTTTGTAACAAAGGATAAAAAGTTGTTGCATCCAGTTGGTTCATCATTAAATCTACAAGTTCAATCAAGTTCAATAGTTATTTAGTAAAATAAGAATAATGCCATATTTTATAATATACGTGTTATATGAAAACCTGTTAAATGACGTACCATAGAAGCCGTTATGGACTAGGTCTGTCCCACAGTGACCTCTCCATAGGAACTGGTTCAGGGCTCTGGCCTCATGGGGATCTTCTGGTCCAAGCAAGTCGAGCAGCTTTTTTACAGCATTTTCTCTTTGAACACACAAAATGGCTGAGGGACTTGAGGTCAGGGAATCAATGCTGCGGCTCATCAAATCCTCTTCCTGAAAACAGATGTTTGATTTCAGTTATTAAGAGATCAAAATGCATCCGACCGATTAATAATAATAATAATCCTTCCATTTGATATAGCGCTTTTTACATCTTCTATACATCTCAAAGTACTTCACAGAATACAACAACAAAATTAAAAATGTATAATGCCTTTCATGTCAGGAGGACGTCCCAAGGAGCTGGACAGCCATTATTTCAGCCCTGAGGTGGGGACGGGGAGGGAGGGAGGGAGGGAGGGAGGGAAAATGGGGGATTTGGGGTGATTGCTGGGACCGTCGAAGAGGAGGGTTTTGTGGCCAATTGCGCACAGCAGTCTCCCGCAAACAGTCATGGATTGAAATGACCAATTTTTTTTTGAGGGATTATTATGGAGTAAGGAAACTTGCCTAGGTTTCGCCCTGCTGGGAATCAAACCCAGGTCACTTTCTTGTAAGGCGAATGCTCTAACTACTGAGCTACAGGATTCCAGTAACTGCAGGAACTCGCAGGTAGCGTTTTGCTGAAACACACTGGATGCCAAAGCCGTGGACTAAGTGATCAAATTATTAATGTTGTCCCATACTGTTTGAAGAAAGCAAATTCCTTCACTGGCATATATACCTGTTGTATGATGGATGGAGACAGTAGGGAGGCTTTCTCTTTGTCCAGACTGACCATTTTCATCCCAACAATACAGAAGTGCTCCAGGTCTAGCTTGCGGAGAACCTTAGAGAAATGCTGGGGCAAAGTGGAGGGTTTGATCACCAGCACAGTCAACAAGGGCTGGGCTCCTGTAACAGACAGTAGCATGGTTGGGTAGGTGTCACAAACTATTTTCTGGTTCTTTTGAGAACTAATAGCAAAAGGATTCAAGCCACTGATCAACATCAACCAATTCAATACATGAGAAGTTTATTTAAGCCTGAAATTTATGGGCCTAGCTTCAACAGTGAATTTCAAATCATTGCAGCATTGAAGAGATAGAATAATTGTGGAATAAAACACCAGTACAGTAACGAGGGGTGACATGGACACAAGAATAAGAATAATAATAAACAAAAATAAGACATATTAGAGGGAGAAGAGAAACAAAAGAGGGAATGATGGCAGAGGATTGTGAAAAAGTCCGAAGAGGAAAGAAAATTTGAATTTGTGACTCAAGGAGAAAGACAACGTTGGGAAAGCGCTGACACAGGGAAATAAATGAAGAACAATTTACTAGGATGGTGCCAGGATTGAGGGACTTCAGCTATGAGGAGAGGCTAGATAGGCTAGGGTTATTCTCTCTGGAGCAGAGAAGATTGAGGGGAGACCTAATAGAGGTTTATAAGATCATGAGGGGTTTCGACAGGGCAAATAGAGAAAAACTATTTCCACTCGTGGGTGAATCTGTGACTCGTGGTCACAGATTTAAAATAGTTTCAAGGCGAAGTAGAGGGGAGCTGAGGAGAAATTTTTTCACTCAGCGAGTTGTTCAAATCTGGAATGCATTGCCTGAAAAGGTGGTGGAGGCTGATTCGATAACAACTTTTAAAAGGGAATTAGATCTTTATTTAGGGAGAACGGGTCTATTAGGCTATGGGGAGCGGGCAGGGCAGTGGGACTGAATCGCTCTTTTCAAGGCACAGACTAGATGTGCCGAATGGCCTCCTTTTGTGCCGTAAAATTCTATGATTCTATGATAATTGTACATGTAGCCAGCCCTTACCAAGCAACATGTAGGTAAAGATCGACTCTTTGTTGACGGCTTGTGATCTTTTCCCTGAAACAAGAAGAGGTCTGATGAGAGTCAGCTACAGAAGAACGATGAGGAAATATGCAGAAGCTGAGTTAATATCTACAACACATTGCATAGACCAACTGGAATAGCAACAGTGAAAATAATACATGGGTGGTAACTACACAATCTATTTACTACTAAGATTTTATAATTCTCTTCATTAATTGTGCTTAAGTATGACCCGCTTTTTTCTCAGCATCACCAGAATCATGGACCACATTATCTTCGCTAGAGATCATGCGGATTAGATTTTCCAACTGTTGTTAGTCTATATTAAAAGATTCAAACAAATAGTGATATATAGTCAGAATCAGAAATTGATGAGATGTACCTGTTGCAGTGTTCCTCGAGCTGAGAGAGGGTGCAATGTACTTCAGTAATGGCCGGGCACTTGGATCTGAGGGCAGTAGAAAATGTGTACAGAAATAATAATAGTAATAATCCTTGCATTTGATATAGGGCTTTATCACATCTGCAAGATGTCTCAAACTGACACACAGAATATACTATAAAGTGAATCGACTGTATAGTTTGTGGGTGAAATATTGAACTGTCAAAACAATGCAACTTTCAGTTACATGGATCAGTGGCAAACTATTTATTGTTAGGTTATAACTGCATTCCACGTAGATTAGATCTTCCTCACTCAGAGTTAAAAAAAATGGTGTTAAGTAATATGTATGCATCATACCTGAAACTAGTTCCTGGTCAGTGAAAAATAAAGCAGCTTGTCGGAAAGCTATCTCTGGAGTTGGTGACATGATTTTCTCCAGGTTACTTTGCTTTGCATCGAGTAGACTAACTTTGGAGTTAGTTGTATTTAGAAATTCAGCCAACACACCAAAGGCGTGGACTCGACGCAGCACACATACAAGAGCTGGGCTGGATACTAGGCAGTCAATGCTGCCCTGCCAGTGTCGGTCGCCCACCTCAAATGGGGTCAGTTCCTTGGCTTGGCTGCTGTTCAGATGTGGCAACCATTTCAAGCCTAGCAGTTCAAAACCTCCATCTGCCATATTGTTATGTGAGGAAATCAGCACTGAAATTAGCAAAAGACATCCATAGGATCATTGATGTTACAGTGTAGAAACAAACCATTTAGTGAATCAAGTCTGCGCTAGAATTTTTCCACGAGTAACCTAATAATTAAAATCCACATTCCTACTCACTATCCCTTTGAGATCTACATAAATCCCATTTCAAATAATTTACCTGCTCAGCCTCAACAACAATCCAACCATCTTCTGTATAAAGAAATGTTTTCCGAATCTCCTCTTTAATTCCTTGTACTATACTGTAATTTTTTCATTTGTTTGACTACCTGTTAATGATTTGCTGATCAGTGAAACGTTCACAAAATAATTACTTTTTCCCATTGAATTATTAAGCTTGCTGCACTGGAAGATAAGGAGATTCTTATCCCTGATAACAGTTTTTATGCTAGGTTTTATTCCTCCTTTAATATAAATTACATGATCTTACCAGATCGACTTTGTGATTGGTTGACTGTAGGACGCAGAAGCTCTCGCAGGCAGTTCCCCGCTTCTTTCATGGTTTTGTGCCCAGTCAATGTGAGAACAACAACTTGCTCCAGTTCGGGGTTGGACATGTAGCTGTGCTCATAGAGCACATCCAGTGTGAGACTGGCAGAATCGGCCACTGCACTCAGACTTCCTCCTGCCACAGCCATCAATCAAATTAGGGTAAAGGAATTACTCAGAGCAATCTAAGAACACAAAGCTGAACAAATGTATAATAATACAGTTTTATAAGGGAAACATTCAGATGAAGATGTAGATAAACAATAAATGTCCAGAATCACGTTTGATGGGTCAGTTATAGGAAAGATTAGGGACACCAGAGTGTGTATTGGCGTACTGCTGATATTCAAACAAGCTAAAACTGCAAACCTTGTCGATGAAAGCTCTGTCTGGCAAGCTAACTGTTGGTGTCTAACAGTTGGTGTATATCAAATTTAGCCCGTTAGGGCTAAGTTATGATATACCTGGCTACTGAAAAGTCCTTACCTAGTCCCTGCAGAATGTGGTCAGTGTAAGGCACCACGTGAAAACACAATCCAATATCAACTTCAGTGTTGTGGTGAAGCCTGCTCTGTATACCTCCAATCAATCCCTGTTCAGACAGTTCATTCATTAATCCTGCAGAAGAATAGAAACCCAGATATTATGAAAAGTTTCCTGACTGAAACTGTAGAAACACAGGCAATAATTAGAAAGGTCAACACAAAGAGACAAAGAAAAAAAACATATTGGTTAATCATTTCAATACGGTACCTTTCAGTAAACTGGGAACATGGTGAGAAACATTCTCTTTTCTCAGCAGCATTAAAATACAGTGGCGAGGCACCTCGTCAACAGCAGAGCCTTGTGACATTAGGGATCCATTGCTGGCTGTTTGACAAAACACTGAGATCTGCAAGTGTAACAGAAATATATTGACATCAATGCAGCTTGTTAAAAACAGATTGCAGTAACTTTTCATTGCTCTACTTACATCCCTCCACTAGTACTATATGATGGCAATATGTTACAATTTCTGAAACTCTTTCATTGAAAAACAGTTTGATAAGACGAACAGCAAACTTGCTCCTAACTAAAACCGTGAATTGCCAATAGTCTCCTACCTGCTTACTCCCGATGCTGAGACTGCTGGCTCGCTTTGGAGTCAGACGCAAACGCCGTACACCTTGCAGACTGAATCCCCGTCTGGTACAGACTGACAGGATATCACCACAGCAATTCAGAGGCACAGCAGGCGACACCAGCAGCAGTAGGTCAGCTAGGACATAGAAAAGCAACAAACACAATGGGTGAAAAAATAACTTTATACAGTATAGTGAAATCCTGTTGATTATGGCCTTCAGATTGTTGATTGTCTGACAGAAAGCACCAGTTACACTAAAGTTAGTTTAACCTGAAACCATGCATTCCGAATCACATTTCAAATGGGATGCTTGTTCTTTAATATTTTTAAACCTTTCCCAATTTAATCTATATTTCTTTAAATCAGAGAGGACAGCTCTGCTCAATAATAAAACCATCAAGTCCCATTCTTTTATCAGTTATATCAATTCAGGTAGTGTCTCCAACTGGAACTTTTAGATTTGTTCGATAGTTTGAGGTCTAGCATAGGGCAGAAACTTGTAGAGTCTGTGGAAAGTATGGAACACGAAGCACAGAATGCAATCCCCCTTGATCTTGTCGTTACCAAAGGTTGTGACATCGCCAAGCTGGCCATCTCTGACAACTTCCTATATTCTATCATGTCTCCCTCCCTTCCATTAAACCCTCCCTGTGCTGTTTCTTCTCTCCATGTTGGGAGTCGCAGAGCATTTACCTTTGATAGTTGCAACAACTGTAGCAGGGGGTCTGCAAGGTATAATCTGTTGTGCATCCCTATCCTGTCTGGAGTTTGTGTGGGTTCCTTTGGGCTGTGGACTGTTAGATCTGAAAGTAAAGAATGAAATAATAATAATGATAATCATGTTATAGCACATTTCACAGCAGGATTTTTGGCACAGACTGGCACAGTAACAGTATAACTCTTAATGGAAGAATTGCTTGTTTAACACTGTAATCGATTTGTATTTTAGGACTTGCACTGCTTTCATATCTAAAAGGCTCTCAGCTTGTGTGGATAATATCCTTTTTACTGTAATCTCTCTTCCTTTTATTTACCATCAAGTACATGTCCTATTCATTTTTAAGCGTTTGTATGGTCAAAGGATTCTGTCTTCGGTCCCGGATCCGCTATTGTGAAGCGCCCTGAGACGACGTCCAGCGTGGAGGGCGCTATATAAATCAAAGTTGTTGTTGTTGTCTTCTAATGTAGGAAAACATAACCTCTAAATGAAGCTATTTCTGCTCATTTCCCTCTCAAATGACAAACCCCAAGTTAACGCCCTTTCTTTCCTGATTCAGCGAAAGTTACGATTGATTCTGTTGCTCATAATTGAATGGGATAGAAGCCTGTTTTAAGTTTGCTTTCATTGCACGGACAGACACACTCTTCCTGGACATACCTGGATCTGAACCTGGTCCTCCTGAAAGGATTCTGAATGCCGACTTGCACAATACCATCTTCAGGAACCCTCCCACCAAACCAGATGTACAACTCCCAGTGGGTACGACTCTCTTGGCGTGGGAAGTAGAGAAGGGGCTCACTACGACATTTGCAGTACAATGCATTTATGGAGTGCTGATCTGTCACACTGGCTACCCCAGGGTCAGATGGTCCTACAATGTCGATCCACAATGCACGGGCATTCACACCTCTCAGAGCCAATGCCAGTACAGGCATTGTTTTTGTATCATCAGAGAAATAAGCAGATGGCAATTTACCTAAATAAACAGAAATCCAAATGAGAACAGAGAAAGATAGGTTAGAATGCATTTACAGGGAGGAGAGACATCTCAAAGACGTGATAAGGCGCTATATCAAATGCAAGGATTATTATTACTGTGTGAAATTAAGCTTTAATGGGCACCTCATTGTATACAATAGACTCTGTGGGAACACTTCAGGCTGTCATAACAATGTAGCACACATTATACCAATTAAGTACATTCAAACAACTTCAATAAGCCTTTAAATGTTCAACTCTTCTCTCTCCCACCCAATTTATTACATATAAATGTGCAGCCATTGCAAATATACTCAACATTATCATGGAAAACCACCACAGGTTATACAATTCCTTTACCTGTGCTGTCAGTCAGGAGGCTATGTGTTGGATATAGCAGTCGAAGACCACAGATATCTATACCATTGCTTAAGATGAGCTGCAGTATGTGGTGAAATGCTATGGGATCAGTGAACAAGTTCTCAAACACTAGT
Organism: Hydrolagus colliei; assembly: GCA_035084275.1. Lineage (NCBI taxonomy): Eukaryota > Metazoa > Chordata > Chondrichthyes > Chimaeriformes > Chimaeridae > Hydrolagus > Hydrolagus colliei. Next base: position 4,931,803 of record CM068758.1, on the reverse strand, counting down.
GCCATGGTAACCTAAGAGTAGAGAAATATTAGAATTAATGTTCCAATCAATCAAAGAATACCAATTTCCATTGTGCTTCCTAAGCTATTGGTAGATCAGGTACTTTTTAGTAGAATTATTCTATGAAAGTATTATGTGGAGCTCCTGTAGCTCGGTGGTTACAAGTGAGAGACCTGTGTTTGAATCCAGACAGATCAGGGTGAAACCTTGGGCAAGCTTCTTCACTCCACACGCCTTATAATAATCGGTCAAAAAAAACCATAATAATAATAATTGGTCATTTTCAATCCACGACTGTTTGTGCGACACTGCTCTGCCAATTGGCTGCTGCGTTTCACCCACAAATATATAGTCAATTCACTTTACAGTATATTCTATGAAACAGTTTGAGACGTCGATAAGATGTGAAAAGCGCTATATCAAATACAAGGATTATCATTATTATTATTATATGTTAACACAGAGATATGTGCACTTTAATGCAATCTTCATTGAACAACTCTCGCCCATCGCATTATTAATGTCTGAATTATTATCCACAGAAAGCATATGATTGCCTTGCCCTACCTCAGGATTCTCCTTGCAGTTCTCCCCAATCTCCTCAGCACTGGGGCAGTAGTTTTCCTCGGTCTCCATTGTTTGCCAGTAAAACCCAATCTGAACCTTAAAAACTTTTTCAACGGCCTGTGTGAGAACCCAAAATTAAGATGATACTAAATCCCAATCATAAAGTCAAACTTATTCTTAATTGATTTATGGTTTAGTAACAATTCCTTTAAAAAAATGGTCACTGCAATCCACAAACGCACAAAATATACAGTCAATTCACTTTACAATATATTCTGCAAAGTGTTTTGAGACGTCTTAAAGATGTGATAAGGCACTATATCAAATGCAAGGATTATTATTATTTATAACGATGGCCATTTAGCTATCAAATAGTATGTACACCAAATAACAATGCTGATTTGTTATAAAGCAATGCCTATTGCTTTATTAAGTATTCTTTAAAGCTTTCAAACCATAAGGTTTTTGCTTTTCACAAATCCCTTCTATCACCGTTAGCCACAGTATATTCAAACTCTATCCACCGACTAACCTTAGTGTCTGCACTGACAGAAATCATAGAGCTGAGGCGAGCAGAAGGAAGGCACACGTGCATTGGACACGATTGTTCCCGAAGACAACTGTTCAGCTGTTCACTCCACCAGATCACTGGTTTCAGACTACTTTGTGATAGGAATTTCACAACCAGCTGGTAAAATGCAGAGGTGCCTCTTAGTTCTTCCTTTACCTGAAGATAATCGAAAAAAAGAGTCAATCCATGACAGCGTGTGGTACAGTGCTAGGCGCAATTGGCTGCCGTGTTTTACTCACAAAATATACAGTCACTGCACTTCACAATTTATAGTGCATCCTGTGAGTCCCTTTGAGAGTCTCAATGATGTGATAAGGCACTATATATAATGCAAAGATTATTATTATATTATTATAATAACCCACACACACTAAAGTATTTCATGGTATTTCACTAACCCTGTTCTTTCGGTTCTTGCTGTAGGTAGGCTGAACAAGACCCTCACACGCTGGTATCACACAGACGTAAAGAGCGAGCCCATCTTCACGCCAGGTCTGTTGGAGACCCACCACCTGAAATGGTGTGGCCACATCAGCTCCAGAGCAATCTCCAGATGATCGATTCACAGAAATGGTAGGAACGATCACCTAGTCAACCAAAACAGAGTTACTTCAAAAATCCAATGCACTTGTATTGGTGTGTAACTTAATAAACTTTACAGTATTATTTTTCAAACACAATATGATGTTGTTTCCAAGTTTCAGCTAAGAGACTATTCTGTGTTTATTAAGGTGAAGGAACACATTCCCATTTTAGGCACAAAGCATCACTATGAAGCATTTCTGGGTCAACTACAGAGAAAAGCGTCTTCTGCTATGTCCCAATAATATAATGTACACATAAAGTTACTCTCTCAAAATCACTCGCTACGTTTCTGTAGGGATGAGTTGATTGAATAGGTTGAAGCTCAGAGAATTCAAGATAAGTGGCTATTTTTTCCCTATAACTACAGCAGATATGTAGTTGGCTTATTAAAGTGGTATTAGGTTCTCAGAATTACAAACAAATTTGATTGAAACTGACTTGGCAATGGAATGACTTGGCAATGGAAAGTAAAGATTAATGGGAAAAGCAGTCAGTGATACCAGCAACAAGCTGATAACCCTTAGTCATTCTTTTTGAGCTTTTTGTAACGTAGCCTGAGACATTGGAGCTAGCCAACTGCATTATAGTGTAAAAAAAAATTGGGAAAAAAATTGTTCAGTTTAATAATTTTCCTTATATCAGGATGTCTGAACACGTTCATCAGTGCAGATGTTGGTATGCATGAGGACATGTGAAGGAGCAAAAAGAATGTGAATTCATTCTACAAAGATGTTTCCAAATAAACCGAGCGAGGAATCACAACAGGATTTTGAGTCATTCTGTTCCTAATGGTTGAAAGCAACAAATCTAGTGAATTGACAGTGGTATAAAACCACCTCTCCACACGTTACATGCACTGTATGTTAACTAACAGTATGCCTCGAATGTCTGCAGCTCAAACAATGTTTGAATCATTCAGTCTCAATCAGAAACTCACCAGGGAAAGGACCCATGAAACTACTGCATTGTAAATGTTGGCTGCAGTCAGTGCACTGTCTGGCAAACGTCCAACCTGCTGGCCACTAGGGACCACTTGTCCACAGCTGGAGAGGTGGACTGTCAGTAAAAGCATTTCTTCTCTTCCTCTCGGAGGTAAGGTGCTGATGTTAGGCAGGTATGATGCCTCCTGATCATAATCACAAGTGAATAAAGAAAAGTTGCATCACCTTCCTCATTCTCTGTGTAACGACTAAAACATTCAGATCAGAGTAAAACTATCCTGATACATGTCATCCCATTCTACTGTGTTGTATCATTCCCAAAGGACACTATTTTTGTATGTAGGGTGAAGGCTGCTCCCTTAATGAAATAATTTACCTCACATTATAACTAAAATCTACCAAGTACTGTACAAAATATTTGTTACACTTTACAATATACAGAATGCACACAAACTGTTCAGTTCTTTGAAGCTTTGCTAGAAAGAGATCAAATGGGTATCCATAATGTAAATGAAACAATAATGAAACTTATTACTCGTTAATTGTACTTGTATGCATTTGCTGCACACTGTCGCACAATTCTCCTGCCGGCCTGCCTACTCACTCCCATCCACTGTCCCCTCCGGCCCCCGCCATCCCCACTCACCGTGCTGAAGAGCAGAGGTGTAGACTCCGCGCTCAGCTGTTTCCCAGACACGGACCTCAGTGGCTTCAGGTTACTCAGGTGTCTTTGTAGCCGTTGACGGCTCTGCTGCTCTTTTCTGCATTGTTCTCTCCTGTGTTGTTCATTAGGCTGCACCTTGTGACTAGCAACGCTACTACTGCTTAAAATTTAAATTAAAACGTTTTAGAATCCTATAAGTACATCTCATTTTACTTTGAAAACTGCAGAGAAATCTCAATATTGCAAAAGTTGAAGGAGAGAAGGTAAGGCGGAGCATTGGTAATGGTCCAGAAACATTTTTATGCAGTGTTCAATCTTACGCTGATTTCCGATGGATTATAATTTACTGGTACAGTATTACAAATAAAGCTAGAAAACAGGGCGACTCATGAATGTAGCCATTCACTTCCCCAGTACCTGTTTTTATTTGCAGACTCTTCTTTCCTTTGTGGGGTTTGCTCTCTCTCAAGTACTCTGGATTTATTCTGCTGCACACTATGAGTGGCGGTGTCTGAGGTGCTGTTTATCCTTGTCTCAAGAAGAACTATTTTTTTAAGTTCAATGGTCTGCTGGTCATTGGAAGAATGAAGTGTTTCCAAACCACCTTTCTCTGTGTTGGTCTCCGCCCTCACAGACACGTTGCCCTGTTTGTGATCAACAATCGTGGTTTCAGTCATTGCTTTTCTCCTCTTCCTCTGGAGTGGTTTTCCTTCTGCAAGATTTCTACCAGTGTCTCCAGCACAATGTTTGGACCCAGTCCTGCCTGCCACTTCCAGGGGTTCCTTAGTTGCTTTTCGGAGCTGGCTCAGCAACATACTTTTACCTGTACAGCCACTCCACCTAATACAGCAAATAATACAAGTTGTACCGTCAGTATGACTGGGCAATAATGGGCAATCCACCTTTAAATGCAGTTGTTAGCATTCCCTGAACGGGTGCAACTCCTTCTCTTGCTGGTATCCCCTTGACTCAATTGCCAGCTCTCTTATCTCTGAGTCAAAAAGGTTGTGACTCTGCTGTAGCTTGAATTGTGAAACCACAGTCCAGATTAACACCCCAGTACAGTGCCTGATGTGTGCTGCATTATCCATCCTCGAGTCCCACCAAGTTGCTCACTCCCTTCCTCACTCCCGACCTTTGAAGCCTGTCTTCAGAGCCTTGTCAACCACATTTTGTCATATTTTCGCTCGCCCTCTGCTCAGGATCCCAGTCAACTATGTGAGGCCCTTTCCCCTGTTGTATAGAGTGTAAATTGTTGGTGTAGTAATTTGGATAAAATTGTTGTACTTTAGTATACATGGATACTACAGCTCAATTGGGAGAAAATGTAAGCTTGGATTTACAATCCAGATAATTAATTAGTTTTGAACCCATTGAATCACAACAAATTCAACTCTAGTCTGAATTAGAATGACAGTACAAACAGTAATAGATTAACAGTACAAATTCAAATGATACCCTCAGAGATACCTGTGATTATCCCCTGATGCCAGACACTCTTTTTCCTTCTCTTTATTCTGGTTCTGAGGTGACATGTCCTCCTCTTCTTCAGTAGAACTAGAACTGTGAAGAGGAATGGACATGGTAATAAATATCAGAACTGGGAATTCACCATCAATTGGTTACAAAACACAGCCACTACACATTACAGCAAATCCTATGGATAACTTTGAGCTGTCCTCCTGATGTGAAAGGTGCTATGTCAATTTAAAGTATTATTATTCTTTAGTAGCATTTTCAATATTGAATACTTGCAATCGGTAAATGCCAGATGTAACTGAAGCATTACAAGTAGCTGCACGTAGTGATTTATCATGCTACCTTTCTGAATTGGGCCATGCAAGCCTGTGTCTTCTATTCCTGAAGTCTGTCTGCGATTCCGTGGTCTTTTCCAACTTCCAATTCCGCAGATCAAGCTGAACAATTGGAGAAGTTTTTCTCATTGCCTGCTTCTCTGCTTTCTTCCATGTATATTTGCCTTCTTGAGGATTGATGGCATGAAATGAGGAAACAGAACTGCTGAGAAATAAAAATAAACAATCAGCAAGACTGTTTTCATCTTAGTAAGAGGTTATTGTTGGATTGATCTCTGAAACCCAAATGAGGTTGAATTCCAATATTAAACTTTGAAACATACTTGAGGCATGTAACTAAGGACCCTTATAAGTGCAGCTTTGCGATTCTGACCAGGCAATACAGTCTAAAGCAGGAATCAAAACTGGAATCCTGCAGCTAACCAGATACGCAACACTCTGATCTGTAGAAACGCTTCCAACATGCCTGAAGGAGATTGTGTTAGAGCGGAGTTCCAGAGGATCAGTTACCGGCAAGATTTACAAGTTATACATTGTGAATCCTGGTAATTACCCTTGTGTACACACTTTTGGAGCAGAATTCCTGCGAGTCCACACAATATACCTTGTTACCAGAAGGAATTCACAGTTGGATTCCATATTGAGAAATCTCGTTTGAAATCAATAGCAAGGCACATTAGACTCCAATATCAAAAAGCAGCTTAATGGCAGTAATGTGAACAAAATATTTGGAAATTGCCCATTTTTTCCCCCCAATCACACCTGGTTTTGCACTTTTCCCTCTTGGGTTGGTCTTGTTCATCACATAGGGACCTGGCTGGTAGCTCTTTCAGCATTCCTCCAGATTGGTTGATAGCCAGCAAAGTGAGCTGTTCCATAAGCTTCTCCTGGCTTTTGGCATAAGAAGATGCTGCAGAGCACAGTAAGACTACAGTAAGAAATGCTGTAACATTTCCCAAAATTTGGATTTTCTTTGCTAAAATAAAACACTATTTTTTTTAACAAATGGCAAATAGACTATATGATACAGTGCCCCATTATTGCACAGTTCTCCATAACTAGGAACTGGAGAAGTATTTGCATACTCAGTGGTTGCTGACTGAATGTGCTCAAGAATGTTTACACGCTTGAAGAAGGCTTCACAATACAATTTGGCCCATTGTGTATATATGTTGGTGCTCGCTCCTACTAGAAGTAATCACATCCACTCGTCTTTCCCCACATCCAGTCATAATTTGCTTCAAATATTTAGCCAATTCCCTTTAAAAAGCTATTTATGGACTCAATTGCAACAATTACTACTATTAATTAGTTTTAAAATGGAGATTTTGCAGTCAGCTTTGATAGCAAGTTCCTCCTGTGTACTGTAGCACTACAAGGAAATTAGCAACCCTACATTTCTAAAATTGGGAAAAAAGGGCTAACCACTACCTCACCATAAGTGTTTCCAGGGAGTATGAGCTACGAGTTTGAATTTACATAACTACTTGAAAGACTACTGAAGTCAGCAGCCTACATTGAAGGATAAATTAAGAGAGAACTAAAATAAATAAATCCTAAATAACCATCTGTTTGAGAAATGTTACCAGAGGTGGATGGAGTGCTATTAGGAGTGTCCTCTAAAACACTAACGTTGTTGTCTTCCATCTGCTCCAAGCTCTGGAGGATCCTATCCAGGTCCACTTGGCTTATAGACTGTAAAACAAAGTCCATAGCAATAGATGATCAACTTGTTGGATTTGACCCAGCACTCTGTATCTGAAACAAACTCCACATATACCCCCACTTATAACTACAATACTTTGAAAACAAACAAAATTATAGTTTGGGGAGAAGATATCAATGTCCAGAGAGAAGGACAATATCCTCTATCCATAACGCTCCACACTTCAGAGACAAGAAGTTACTGTTCATCTACTCAAAAGCACTACTCGTGGAGCTCCTGTAGCTTAGTGGTTAGAGAACTTGTCTTGCAAGCTAGGGAGACCAAGCTGGGGAGAACTGTGTTCGAATCCAGGCTGGTCAAGGCAAAACCTTGGGCAAGTTTCCTTACTCCACACGCCTAATAATAATCCATCCAAAAACACCACAATAATAAAAAAAATTGTGATTTCAATCTACGACTGTTTGTGGGACACTGCTATGCGCAATTGGCTGCTGCATTTCGCTCACAAATATACAGTCAATTCACTTTACAGTATATTCTGTGAAGCGCTTTGGGACGTCGATAAGATGTGAAAAGCGCTATATCAAATGCAAGGATTATTATTACTATTATAAAAGTTGTATGTAACCCTCACAGGTTTAATTCTGCACTGATCAAATGTGCAGTTTTAGTGAGAGCTGAAGATACCTTTTTTTAAATCAGCGCTCTTAAACAATGAATATTTTTGATGCTAGCAGAATAGAAAAATGACTAATACTCACTTCTAAAGAAAGTATGGGAGGTCTTTTACTCTGCTTTCCTTTACTTGTTCCTCTTATTACTTGCTTCTTAGATGCTTTTTTATTAAAAATATCTATCTTGACATTCATTTTCGCATCTGAAGTGCATATACGTTCCTTGTTCACTGCATTAAAGTTTTGTAGTGCAACTTTGTGTGGAGCTGATTTATGATTGGAGAGTTTTGCATGTAGGCACATGGCAGCTGAATTGTTTTCAGTCGTTGTTGCCTTTTGCTGGATGGTATCAGAAGTGCTTGCTGTATTAGTTTGCATGGAGGCTGTTGAAATTGTTAAAGGTGGAGATTCAATTCTGGATAGCCATGCTGAGGATAGAGTTTGGCAGAAATCTACGTTTCCATCTCCATTGGCATTGAATCTTTGGCTTTCTTCTCGATTCCCAGTAACTAATTGTGCTTCTGATAAACATGGGTCACTCCCAGCTTTATTTCCTTGTTGGACACAAGACTCCTCTCTTTGTTGCTCACCTTCTCTTCTTATCGCAAAGAGATTTTTGTTCTGATCTGTGGTAAAATCTGTTAGTTGTTCCAGTGATTCAGGACGACTATCGACCTCAGCACTGGTGTTATTGTTCCTGGAACTCTCAATTCCGATGCTCTCCCAAATATCAGGCTGTCCTGTGGTGCAGCATTCTTCCAGGGCCATTCGTGAGTACTTTACGGATTCCAGCATTTCCTGTAGACATCATAAAGCCATTCATCAACAAGTTTTAAAGATTGGGGCATTTATCAACAAATTTCTCAACACTTGATAATAATTCTAAACCATAAAACAATACTAATCAATATTAAACAATCAAGGCCCACAAGCTATCACGAAGGATGTTAATTCCAATTTAAGATTATACCCATGTATGTTAAGCTAGTTGAATTTTACCTCAAGAACTGGATCATCCAAGGATAAATCCATCAGATCGTCCGGTAAAGAGGAAATTTGCTTTGACTTAGGTCGCTGGAAAATAGCAATTTCACCATCTTCTATATCAGACTGCACAAAGGAAACAAACAGATTATACTCAAATGTTTGTTTTAAAATGACCATTGATAACACTAGCACCACTTTTGTTCCCATTTTTACATTCATCATTAGAATGCGCTTGCATAACATGATCACACTTAAGAGAAGTAATAAAGGGTCGACAAAAAAATGCTGTTCAGCATAAAGGTGTTGTGAACGAACAAGTGGAAATGGTATTTCAATCTATCTTAATCCATCTCTGAAGTGCAAGAGCTCTATAAGGTACAGTACATATTAGTATTCAATCCCTGACTTACCAGTGAAGAGTCTGAATCTAGGGAGGGTATCTCATCCTTAACCGCTGCATATATTGCATCCCAATGTGATTTGAGATTCTGTTGTGCAGGATTTAGGGATTCGATCATTGTCGTTGGAAATTCAGAACTGTTGCCATTTACTTGTGTGGCATTTCGATGGTCCTCTTCGGTTGAGGTCATCTTTAATCAGGGCGCTGCTTCCTTTTGTCATTCATTCACACAAGAAGTACAGTAGTCGAGAAAGCAGTCTTGAAAACAAACGGTTAAAGATGGAGCATCATTTACAGTTTTGGTCGTAGATATAACAAATAAAAACTTAAATGTATAGAACTGTACATCACACAATTTGAAGTTTTTTTTTTTAGCAGAGAACTGTATTACTGCTATCCTTTTCAGTACAAAGCCTGACACAGCACAAAACAAATAAATAAAACAGTGGGTCTATTACTGAGTTGGGTAAACCATGAGTGATCATGTAATAATCGTATTTGATAATCGCACTTTGTCACATCATCAAAACGTCTGAAAAACAGTTCACAACACTTTACAGTAAAATCCTGTGATGTTCTGAGACATTTTTGACCTAAATGGTACGGGATCAAATGGGTATCTCAACTGATATCCCAGACCCCGGGGCTCGGATCCCAGATCCCCCCGGCCCCAAACGCCTCTACCCCAGACACCCCGCCCCCAGACACCCCGACCCCAGACACCCCGCCCCCAGACACCCCGACCCCAGACACCCCGCCCCCAGACACCCCGCCCCCAGGCTCCCCGCCCCCAGACACCCCGACCCCAGGCTCCCCGCCCCCAGACACCCCGACCCCAGGCTCCCCGCCCCCAGACACCCCGACCCCAGGCTCCCCGCCCCCAGACACCCCGACCCCAGGCTCCCCGCCCCCAGACACCCCGACCCCAGGCTCCCCGCCCCCAGACACCCCGACCCCAGGCTCCCCGCCCCCAGACACCCCGACCCCAGGCTCCCCGCCCCCAGACACCCCGACCCCAGGCTCCCAGCGCTCTCTCTCTCAAACCTTCAGCTGCGTCAAAAGCTTCAGGCTGTCGCCATGGCAACCAGACACGGGCTGATTTCCTGTTGCTACTTTCCGAGGACCTGACAGCCTTGGGCCTCTCGGCCGCCCCTGCAGTGCCTCCCTCCACCTGCCGGTCTGCGGGTCCATGCGATCCTGTCACCTTCTCCCCGGCACCGCGCAGCGTCCCCGTTCCCCGGTCTCCCGTCTCCCGTCTCCCGCAGCCTGGGAACTAACCGCCGCTCAAACCGCCCGCCTCGGGTTAAAGGTCATCTGAATTGTTGGTCTTGAAATTTTGAATGAACGTTTAACGCGCAAACGTTCAGCTTTGTGGGTGAACGTTATTGGAAGTAATGGAAAATAAAAGTCACCGTGTTGAGCTGTATATAAATATATATATCTATATATACACTATAAATATTAAAGTAAATGGTCAGATGAACATCAAACCCGGGCCATCTGTCCACAGCGGCTCTGCCTGCCGCCTCCTCATTGGGTACATGCCACGTCACTCACAACGGCGGGAGCGCTGCATTGTGGGAATTGTAGTGCGCATTTGCTATTTACTCCCAACTACATTACCCACAACCGCGACTTCCGGTATTCAGTAGCCAGCTGGACCTGTTGAGGACAGTGGGGTTTGTTCTGTGGGCAGTTTATTGATTCCCCCCCACCCCCCCCCCTCCCTCCCCTCCCCCACCACAAACATCCCAGGGTTGGGTTTGCCCAGAGCGGTGGGGTTGCCGGGGTAAGTGACTTGCATCCGGGGGTCTGGCTGGAAGAAGCGATTAGTTGTGATTTAGACAAGTGGAAGGGCGCGATATAAAGGCGAGATGTTGTGTCGTCGTCGTCGTTGTTGTTGTTGTTGTTGTGGTGGTGGTGGGCCCTTTACTCTTGTCTCTCACTGTACCTGCTACATGTGGAGTGTTGATTGGGGGGCAGTGTGGAGGGTGGAGCTTTCCTCAGGACCTTAAGTGCTCAGATGTAATAGTGTAACGGGATCTTTATCTCTTATGTAAGAGTTGGATGTGATGCATCCTGATGCAGACCTACCATAGGATCCCAACAACAAACAACAACAAAATTACATTTATATAGCGCCTTTCACGTCGGGAGGCTGACCCAAGACTCGGTAATAATGATAATAATGTTTGGTAGCCTGAACATGAACAATTTCCATTTTAAACCTCATCTCAGGTCAGGAGGATGCCTTCTGAATTGTTGTACTTGGTTCAGGAATGTTCACGTGGACTAGGTTATGGTATTTTTACTGAGAGGCTAATGTTCTGATTCTGCAGGAGCTCTGCTGGTGAAGAATGTCTGAGCTGAGCGATGAGACGAGTGAGACAGAGCTGTTCAATCGCAGCTTGTCCATGTGGCACGGCTTTGAGCAGCTCATCAGCAGCGAGGAACTGGAGGTGCCACTGGATCTGCACACCGCGTCCTCCCTCGGCCAGTACGAGGTAGTGAAGGGGTGCGTCAGAAGGTAAGAGACATTTGCGGCGACACAAAGAGAGATGGGTGGGTGGGGGATGGATGTGTGGGGAGGGGATGGTCTGGGCATTGCCGCTTCATGCTTGCAGCCAGACTGCGAGATTGTAAAGACTGTCTCTTTACTCTCTCCCACATTAGAGGAACTGTGAATCTGAACAGGAAGAACCGTGGTGGCTGGACCCCTCTGATGTACGCTTCCTACATAGGCCATGACACCATAGTGGATCTGCTGCTAGAGGCAGGTGTGGATGTCAACCAGGTGACGGATAAAGGGCAGAGCTCTCTGATGTTGGCAGCGAGCTGTGGCAACGAGAGTATTGCGTACTTCCTGCTACAGGTGAGTTGGCGCCATCCTGTTAGGTCCTGCTTTCCTGGAATCCAACCCTGAACCCCCCCACCCACCACTCGAGTCCTGACCTCTGACTCTTCAGCACTCTGGGACGTGCTGAAAAAGGCATGTCATTTTGTTGTTGTTGTTGTTATCCATGTGGTGGATTTCAGTGTTTCCCCGTCTCCACATGTGCTGCCAGAGACCAGCCGGGTCCTTGTAGACAGATCGAATGGATCAAGAGTGACATTGGCAGGCATCTGGACACAGATTGTTGCAAGGCCATCTATAACAGGATTATCGGCAAGTCTGTAATCAGAGGACACAAGTATGGCAAACAATTCAGGGATCTAAATCTAAATGAGAATTTAGGTGGAACTTCTTCATTTACATATTTATATTTATGTTTATATTTCACCCACAAAATATACAGTCAATTCCCTTCACGGTATATTCTGTGAAGCACTTTGAGATGTCTGGAAGACATGAAAAGTACTATAACAAATGCAAGGATTATTATTGTTATGCAAACAGGAGTGAGAATGTGAGCTTGATGCTCAAAGCGTTGGTTAAAGCAGATAATGTAGATGCAGTTAAGGGAGAGAGATATATAAATGAGTGAGGCTGTAATAAAATTGCTTTAAGCAACTTTAATAATATTAATATAATAATAACAAACTATCTGCAAGTTTTGGACCAAAAAAACATGACTTTCTTACAACATTCACCATGAGAGAGAAGGGATAGAAGAACGTAGGAGACTAAGGCGTGGGTGGAGTTACACATGTGGAGTAAGACTCATGTGGAGTTTAAACACTGGCATGACGAGTTGGATTGAATGGCCTGTTTCCATGCTGTATAGTCCCATGTAAATCCTGGCATGTTAGCAGATGCTGTGTTTGGTGAATGGCCGGGGTGGGGTTGGTCCCTGTCAAATCAGGAACATGTGTATAGTCCGGTGGTGCTGAGGGGCAGTGGAGCTGCAGTATATACATGGGTTAGACGTCATTCTGAATGTTGCGGCTGGATTAAATTTTGCCTGCCGGACATGACTGATCTGCTGTTTACTCTGATGACAAGTGGATATAAAGAACTGAGCTCGGCATGTGATTGACACCATGTCTCTCCATTTTGGTCTGCAGAAAGGGGCCGAGCTGGAGATGAAGGACAACAGGGGCTGGACAGCGTTGTTCCACTGTACCAGCACCGGTCACCAACAGATGGTCAAATTCCTCCTGGACAACGGAGCAGACGCAAACCTGAGGTCAGAAAGTTTTTTTTAAATTAATACACAAAGTCATCTTCTGACTCCCTCCTTCCCTCCCTCCCCTTATTCAAACCTGGATCTGATTTCTTTATCCCACCCACAAGGGCCTCCCGTGCAAATCCTCGTGATGACCGTCTAACCTGCCATCTTCGGTTTCAGGGAACCACTGTGTGGATTCACCCCTCTGATGGAAGCTGCAGCCTCAGGCCATGAAATAATCGCCCAGTACCTGCTGAATCATGTACGTTTCTGCGGGTTTTTAGAGCTCAGCTTTGGGTCCCGTCCGGCAATTGGACTACTTGAGCAAAGAGTTCATGTTTGTTGATATTTTTAGAAAACTGGGTCAGCGGGTGTCTCAATATAGGAAATGTAAAGTGATTTGTCTTGAGGGTGAGTTAGGGCTATGTGTGGGAGGGGAGCACTGGCTGGGCAGGAGTGAGAGTAGTGCTGGCTGGGAGAGGGGAGGTGAGAAGAGGGGAGTGCTGGATGGGAGCATGGTGGGGTGGGTTATGCTGACTGTGAGTAGGAGGCTCGCAATTCTGGCGATGGGCATTCTGTTAATTGCACGATCTGTAATTCAGAGCCGCGCAGTGGAATTTGCAATGTTATTCTGGTCTCTGGCACAGGGTGTCCAGGTGGACAAGAAGGCGAGGAGCGGGGACACGGCTCGTTTGTTAGCACTGACGTACGGATACGTGAAGATTGCCACCCTCATCGACTTGCACACCGCCCCACAGACCAAGTCATTCCGCCGGGATCCAGGTATGAACAGGCTGCTGCGGGGTGAGGACCTAGTGTCTCTACACACACACACCTCTCACAGCTGGAGAGTGTGTGTGTGTGTGTGTGTGTGGTTGAGGTTCAGTGTTCTCTGGGCAGTGTGTGGAAGGAGGGCGTCTGGTATTGCACGTGTTAATACTGACGGGGGCTTCACCTGCTTTGTTGACCGCAGGTCTATACGAAGACCTCAGTTCCTCTGACGAGTCCTGCCCACCCCGCAGCCGACACCCTGTGACACCCCGCCCGCCACACGCACGGAAACCGAGAGGTCCCAGTATTCACGATGGGCCTCAGGCCTTGGCCCAGATCACAGGCATCAGAGCTGAAGGCTGGTCGCAGCAATTTGGTAAGTCTGAGGAATGTGAGCAGAGGGGATGGCGGGGACGACGACGGGAGGGGGGATTAATTTGTGGAGAGGATGAGGGGATCTCACGAGTCAGCGTAGATTCACGGCCCATTACCAGCAAGTTTTAATATTTATGAATCCCCCAGTGAATCACATCTCTCTCATTCTCTATCTCTCTCTCTTTCTCTCTCTCTGTCTCTCAGAGTGTGTTCCTCCACAGGGATATGTGACATTTAACAAGGAGACAGAGGATGAAGACGAGCATATACTGTACCGAGATGTCACTTCACCCATAAATGAACAGGATGTAGAAAGCCACAGCAGCAGAGGCAAGTGGAGCTTTCAGGAAGATGGAGGCTGTCCATGCTTGACCTACCCCTCCCATGATATCAAGGGATATCCTGAGGGGAACTAACCCAGGCTTGCTATCCAGAAACCCTTTGCTGAAAGATGCAGTTTGGGACATTGTATGAGGACAGCTCGGGCTTGACTGTGATTCCCCCGCACCCCCCCCCACCCCTCCCCCAACACGGGCCAAGCCCCTTCAGGAGGGGAATACATTGGTTAGATGAGAGTTGTTTGGAGCTCCTGTAGCTCAGTGGTGAGAGCGCTCGCCTTACAAGCGTGAGACCTGTGTTCGAATCCAGGCAGATCAGGGCGAAACCTTGGGCAAGTTTCCTGACTCCACACGCCTAATAATAATCCGTCACCAAAAAAACCCCACAATAATAAAAATTTGTCATTTCAATCCACGACTGTTTGTGGTGACGCTGTGGTGCGCAATTGGCTGCCGCGTTTCAATAAATATACAGTGGATTCGCTTTACAGTACATCCTGTGAAGCGCTTTGAGCCGTCGATACGATGTGAAAAGCGCTTTTTATCAAATGCGAGGATTGCTATTCTCATTGTCGTCATTGAAGCTGGCCTGACTACTTGTGGTCTCGATGCAGAGGAGAATTCTTTCTTCACCAACGATGCCGTGACCATCCGCAGGAGCAGCAGCAGCTGCAGTGAGGGCCTGGCTCCGACGGTGGGCGTGAGCCGCGAGGGATCCCTGGAGAGCAACGAGGTGAGGAATTGCCCGGCTGTGGTGGGAAGCCAGGGACTGGGGACACCAGTGTGTTTACAGGAGACATAAGGGTGGTTGGGGGGGGGGAAAGGGGGATTGGGGGCGGGTGGAGGTGTTGAACTTACCAATAAATATATATTTTTTTACAGAAAATGTTCATAAAGTTTGGATCTGAAGCAGAAACAATTGCACCGGTTAAAAAAGGAATTAAATAAACACCTGAAGAATAAAGATAGAAATATTACTAATGATAATAATCGTTGCATTTTGATATAGCGCTTTTCACATCTTATCGACGTCTCAAAGCGCTTCATAGGATTACTGTAAAGAGAATTGACTGTATGTTTGTGGGCGAAATTGCGCACAGCAGTGTCCCACAAACAGTCGTGGATTGAAATGACCAATTTTATTATTGTGGTTTTTAATTTTTTTGGAGGGAATATTAGGTTAAGAAGCGGGGGGTGGGATTGACGGTAGATAGCTCTATGAAATGCAACAGTTATTTTTATTATAGCTACAATTTTTTAAATGATTTTTCAATGCATAACATTAGGAGAGCTGATGGTGACTGATGTTAACTGTGCTCTGACTGACCTTGGCTACAGTGCCTTCATCTGACTTGAGCTGCAGTGATTGGTGATTGAGCAAATGTTTGGACATTCACTCTGGATAATAACACTCGCTCTGGAAACCCTCTTTCATCTCTTCCAAGGACTCGGACCAGGCCAACCATTCCCCACCCAGGAGAGTGTTGCGAACCAGACGAGGGCACGGCAGCAGCACCAGCAGCAGCCCCCAGTCTGGTCACAGTGATGTTCCTGTGATTCCCAGTCAGCGGGTTGACAGTCAGAGCGGGGAGAAGTCGGTACTTCAAGGACCACAGGTACCTGTCCA
The DNA here is from genome assembly GCA_035084275.1 of Hydrolagus colliei. NCBI lineage: Eukaryota > Metazoa > Chordata > Chondrichthyes > Chimaeriformes > Chimaeridae > Hydrolagus > Hydrolagus colliei. The sequence continues at coordinate 4,915,714 of CM068758.1, read as the reverse complement.
ATGAAGCCACTCAGAGATCTAACGCAAGGGAATCGGGCGGGTGGGTGGGTGGGGATGGGAGACTGTGGCAGGTCACAGGCTTGCTCTCTACAGTCAGGTCATGTGTGTCCCGATGCCAGCGTATCTCAGAAGGTTGTAGGTTCTATTTCAGAGTCATGGCTGACATTGCAGAGAGCAATGTAAAGAGCTCTCCTTTCGATGAGATCGCATCTCCCCAGTTTGCCTGGACAATTGCCCCACTGCTTTGTTCAATTTGCAGGTTAATGTTAAAACCTCATTGGACTGAATTGTCTGAGCATTAACATGGGCCGATTGACATAACACATTAAATTGCTTGCTACAATCTCTCCCCCCAACCTGTTTTCCCCATTGTTGTTAAATTCTCCCCCTCATGTTACAGGACCTGGCTGAGTTTCTGGAGCAGATCGGGTGTCAGAAGTACCTGAGTGTGTTTGAGGAGCAGGATGTGGACCTGAGGGTCTTTCTCACTCTGACTGAGGCCGACCTGAGAGAAGTTGGCATCACGTGAGTACTCTCTGGCAGGATTCTCGCAAGTGAACAGTCAGGTCGGGACCCAGGCGGGGGGGAGGCGCAGAGGGAAGGGAAATAATTAAGAGAGGAGGGAGAGAGTTGGGAGGGCAGCAGAAGGTATGAACGTAGAGAAGGGTCTTGAGACCTGCCTTGAAGGAGGGAAGGGAAAAGGCGAGGCAAAGCGATTGTGTGACGGGAGTTCCAGAGCGTGGGGGCAGAGAGGCTAGAAGCCCAATCATCGATGGTAGGGCGGGTTGGGCGGGGACCATGGAGCAGACCGGAGCCTGCTGAACAGGCAGGTTCATAGGGGGACAGCAGGTTGGCAAGATAGGAGGGGGCAAGTCTGTGAATGGCCTTGAAAGTGAGGACGAGGATCTTGAATTCAATCCTCTGGGGGAGATAGGGAGCTGTGTGAAATCAGCCCCTCAATCCTCCTCCCAAACACTGATGGCACTCGAGACGCACCAATAGGTGGAAATCCTCAACAGCATATGTAATGCGGGGAGTGTTAGAAGGATAGTTGGTCATCTGGATTTGTGTGTGTTCTTGTCCAGGTTGTTTGGACCCAAACGGAAGATGGCCGCTGCGATCGCCCGGTGGCACAGTAATGCTCCGACTCTCAGCCACACAATGGAGCAGGTCTACGCTGATCGCCTCGAGACTGAAATGCAGGAAATGGCCATTCAGCTGCATAAGGTAATAAGCCTCTCTGCGTGTGCGTTTGGTGCGCGTGTGTGTGGGGCGTGTGTGCGTGCGCACGTGTCGGCCAGCCACTAAGGTACGACTTCCCGGTGGCTCAGGAGGTAGATGCACGTGTCACAAACACGATGCTCAATCCTGTCCTGGGTCCGGTGGATTCTCGAGCAGAGCGAGCGATTAGCTAAACGCTGCTGCTCTCAACCAGCCATCAAGGCTCCAATTAAATTAGGCCCTCATTCCACAGCTCATTGTCGATTGTCGCTGTACGTCAATTAGCTGCCACATTTGTCAAGTACAAGTAGACGATACATTTGGCAATCATTTGTGAAGGGCTTTGTGATGTTCTGCCAGTCTGAGCGCCATAATCAAGCGTAAGGATTATTATTATTATTATTATTATCCTGTATTATTTCATGCCAGCGCCTTGTGCTTCTTGTCTTCTGTAGAAATGTGAGGAGGTGGAGATGTTGTCGGGGCAGGTGACTCAGGAGCGGGAGTTGCGCACGATTGTGGAAAGCTTTCTGATGGGGGATAAGATGGCCTGGCGGCAGCACCAGCAGCGGGTCAAAGAGACGCAGGGGCTTTGTGAGCCCGGCGCCATCATCCTAGAGCATGTCCAGTGAGTCTGAAGGGCCCGGGAGGGAGATAGGGTGCATTGTGTTAATGTAAAGCAGAGAAAAGGTAACTGGGTGACATACAGTACTTCTTGCCGTGTCCAGTGGTGACTCGGGCAATGTGTTTACCTGTGTTGATCTTATTACTGGAGGCAAGACTGGCCACTAGCACACACAGTGATTGTGTGCTGGCTCTGCCCTGGTAACATCTCCCAGTGTTCCAGAAGATATGAAATCCTGCTGTGTGTGTGTAAAGAGAACAAATCCATGAGTGATTGCTGTAATCCGTTGCAGTGTTTCTTGTTAATGGGTTGTTCTTTGAGCTGGTCACTGGCTCCAACCCACTGTGTGTGTGTGACAAGGGCAGCTCATGCAAATCGAGAGCATCTCATTCCCGTCATCCTTTCCCTCCAGAGACTGCCAGACCGAGCAGACAGGCCGGTCCATCGACGTGGGAGGTCAGAGGAGAAACTTGGAGTCCAGGAAGCAAGCCTGGATCCCGAAGGAAGGTGAGCATTCGCTTTGGGTGTTGGATACTGCCACTAGTGGCTAGTGGGAGACTTGCTGTTCTGTAAAGGGGCTGCATGTCCCAAAAGGTATAACAGAAACTACTATAGCAGATATATAGTGAGCAAACCCTGGCAATAAAGTTCTGAATTACACGAGTGAGGTTAATGTACCAGAGCTGGTACTGCTCACACTATTGTTCCACTCATTGCAGTAGGAAGCTCCTCTATGCTGGGCTTCAGACAGAGTTGCAGCTGGGAGCCTTCCCTGTTTTCTGCTGGTCTATCCTCCCAGCAAGTCTCCGTGTGTCTTCGGGAGCTGGTCTGCTATTATTGGGAGGGTGTCTCACTGGGTGTACGGATGTCTACGTTACAGGTGAGGCCTTGCGTGTGGTGGAACAGAACCTGGAAAAACTGCTGAATTCCGACAATGTGGAACGGACACAGAGAGCTGACCTTTAACTAGGGTGAGTTCTACCTGTTGCACCTCGGGACGTCCTCCCGATGTGAAAGACGCTCTAGAAATGTAATTTTGTTGTTGTTAGTTGGTTCTGACAATGCCAGCCAGCATTTTAACATTTCCACTTTCTCTGTCCCCTTGTGTGTTTCAAGCTTGTGGTCTGGGGAGATGTGTAACCCCAGTCTCCTCTGACAGGACGGAGGGTGAAAGTGCCACCCTGATGCAAAGCAACAATTCTGATCTCGCTCCAGACTCGCAAACGACGGTGGCGCCTGTCGGTGTGAGGGACAGCTGCCCAGAGCCTGGCCTGGAAGAAGAGCCGCTCCCACGGGGCAGAACTTCCCAGACAAGCAGCCATCAGCTTGCTGACTGGTCTGTGCTTTTCGGAATGGATGGTCTGCTCTGAGCAGTGAATGTGGCCATGGGGACCGTTCACAAAGTGTGTTGACTCTCAACGTGTTGATCGACGTTTGATGGATGTGGGTTCTGCAGTGTGACAAGTCTGCCCAAGCGTGAAGACCAGGCGTGGGTCTCAAACTGACTTGAGGTTTTGTTCCCCTGCACAGAAACAGGTATAAATGTTCTAGTCCAAAGCTCTGACTGGGGATGTCTGCGGATGGCTATTTACCCAGTGGCTGATTGGTATTGGGCCAGTCAGCTGTGTGTGCCCAGGGCGCTCTATGCTGGATACAGTTTCTTCCTATAATAACCTCCTCCATTGCAGACCAAAGCCCCGAGAGGGTGAGGGGTTTCCATGGGTTTGTGTGTGTGTGAGTGTGCGCGAAAGTGACTTGTTTGGTAAGGCATGGGAGATGTAAGGAGCCTCTCTGTTAGTTACTGCATTCATTACTATCTACTCAAATGAACACAATATTAAAGTAGCAGCAGCCCTGCCTGGATCACATTATAGCTGCAGTGTACGAGATTACACAGAATAAACGTGGATGATTCAAAGAGCATTTATCCAGCAAATAAAACAAGATTCAATGGAACAAAATGTTGTATTTATTTCTTAAAGTGACTGAATGGATGTGATCTCTACCACGGACACTGATGTCTGCTGATGCCTTATTAAATCACTGGTAGTGTGTCGACAGGTACAGACAGAAAACTATCATGAAGGCAGATGAGTCTGGCGTTTATAAGATGCGGAAATACATCTAAAAGATGTCAATTAAAATTGTAGAAGACAGTTTAGGCTGCAGTTGGGTGTACTGGGTTCAGTTTGGGGTTTTTGATCACAAAGTCTATGCCCTAGAGACATGGAAGGTGCAGTCCAGATTCACTCAGATGAAACTTATATTATTATAAAAGCTCCCTATGCAAAAAATATCTATGCTTCTGAGTGCTCACACTAGCTGCAGTGTGGTTGCTCTGGTCTCAATTTGGTCCAAAGTACGCAAAGTAGGGCAGCAATGTCCTGATTGCCGAGGTATACAGAGCATCCATTGGGGCAGTGTCATGCATGTAAGTTGAACAGTCCAGCAATAGAGGGCGCTTGTATGCTACGGATTGAACACTCGACAGAATTATACAATTGACCTGTGTCTCACTCAGACACACACACGCACACACGGCACCTTGGGACGTCCTCGCGACGTGAAGAACAAATTTTGCCGTGTGTGGTTGAAACACGAATGACACAAGGACTGATCGGAATGCCGCACAGTGCCTGTTAGTCTGTTTATTACACATTTCTTTCAGGGTGTCAGCAGCGAAAATGGTGTCTGGTAGAGAATGTAGAACACAGAGGGTATTAGCCAAATGTGTATGTGATGTTCATCTTCCCCTCCCCACTATATCCTCTCATCTCAGGCTTCATCTCCCCCTGTATCTTGTATTTCAGCCCTTTCCATTTTAAGTGTTGTTATGGACTTAGTTTAAACAGCTATTTGCAATGAAGCATTGCACAAGTTTTAATCTAAAAAAGAAATCCATTTTCACCATTTAAATTCTTAAATTTATGCCTCTTTTTACTGACATGGCGATCAGTAAAATCATCTGTAAAAGAGTCTTTAAAATAAAGCCCTACCCCAACTGGGAACACAAGTGAAATATAAAGCTATACACCCGGCTCCACCACTATCTCACACCACAGGCCACAGAGACCCTCATAGTCATACCATCCAGGCTCGACTATGCAAATGCTCTGCTTGTCAGCCTCCCCAACTCCTCCCTCCACGGGCTGCAGATCATCCAGAACTCTGCAGCCCATGTTCTCTCCACACCACGCTCCACGACCCCATCACCACCCATCCTCGCCCAACTCCACTGAATTCCCATCACTCAGAGGATACAGTTCAACATCTTGGTCCTCACCTTCAAAACGCTCTATGGCCTCACTTCCCCCTGCATCTGCAACCTCCTAACTCCCTATCAGCCTGCCCAATCTGCTCAGCGGACTCTAGCCTGTGACAGATCTCTGCCTCACCCACCCCACCATTGGCAGATGAGCCTTCAGCCATTCTGCCCCCACCCTCTGGGACTCCCTTCTTGCAAACCCTCCACCTCGCTCCCTCCCTTGCCTCCTTCAAGACCCTCCTCTTTGACCATGCCTTCAATCACCCTCCTTCCAGGATGGAAGGTGTTTGGTGGTTCCAACCTTGCCATCCACCCTCCCTGATGCCAACACCAGCTCGGGTCCGAAACACTAATTGTCCAGCACCTTGGGATGTCCTCCCGACCTGAAACACTATATACAATTGTAACTTGTATTGCACTCTGCTCCAACCAGTCTATAATCCACCCCATTCTGCAGCTTCAATAACTGAAACCACTTTACGAATTAAGTTGGCTCTGATCTTTGTATTGTTTGCAGAATGTAGATCATCCTGTGCTCCTGGACAGCCTGTGTGATGGCTTTCACAGTTGTATCTTATTCTGTATAGCAGATTTATTTCCAATTTCACAACACCTTGGGATATCTGTCAACCTCCTAACCCCTTACCAACCTGCCCGCTCCTTCTGCTCAGCGGGATCCAGCCTGCGTCACATCCCCCCGCCTCGCCCGCCCCACCATCGCCAGCCGTGCTCCCAACACGAAAGGCGTTACACAAATGTAATTTGTCGTTGTTGTTACAATGGTTGTTCTAAGTATCCTGAATGTCTAGGGCAGAATGCCAGCATTCACACCTTGTGCGCAAAGACCGAGACACACTCTTGTTTATCCCTTTCAGCGCCTGCTCCATTTCACCCTGAAAATAACTGAGCTAAATGCAGCCGCGACTCCAGTTGCCTTACGTTTCCTTCGGAAAAGAAAGGCGGTCGGCACAATCAACAGAGGGCTCTGGGCAGAATTGAAACGGGGATGTGACTAGGACCAGGGGCAGAGTGATTGAGAGGAAAAGGGAGAGGAGGAGGAGAAGAGGTGCTGAGAAGGAGGGAGGATTACAACATAATGGACTGTTACACTAACCTACCATTGGGCTGCACCCTGGGTAAATAAATATCTTTTGAGATGAAGCAGGATAGACAGGTTCTTGAGTTTCAGGATGTGTTAGTTAATTATTTCTATGGTTTCTTAAAGACTGTAGGAACAACAACCTTGTTTGGGGAATGTGATGGGAGTGCAGTAAAAGGCTTGGAAGCTCCTATTCCTGACTGCAGAGATTTACCCGGGGAACCCTAAATGGCTCCCAACATAGCAAAGCTTTGTCTCAGTGTTCACTGACTGACAGTGAGTAACTGATTGACGGCACTTTTTGCTGATTGACAAGGTGGAGGAATTCAACAACAATAAAAAAATTGCACCTATAAAGCGCCTTTCATGTCGGGAGGACGTCCCAAAGAGCTGAACAGTCAGGTCGGGACCCGAGCGGGGGTGGGGTGGGGGGGGTCGAAGGCATGGTCGAAGAGGACGGTCTTGAGACCGGCCTTGAAGGAGGAAAGGGAGGAAGCGAGGCTGAGGGGCTGCAGGATGGAGTTCCACAGTGTGGGAGCAGAGAGGCTGAAAGCCTGGCCGCTGATGATTGGGCGGTTAGGTCGGTGGACGTGGAGCAGACCTGAGTCTGTTGAACGGAGGGTGCGGGCAGGCTGATAGGGAGACAGTAGGTCAGAGAGATAGGTGGGGGCAAGGCCGTGAATGGCCTCCCAGAAAGGGAGTTCCTTAGAGAAAGGCGCTATACAAGTGTGATGTTGTTGTTGTTAGAGCAGGGGTGGTGTCTGAAACCTTGCCCACCTGAGCCAGCGGACGTGAATCAGACCAGATGTCTGATGGGGTAGTTGGTCAGAAGAGCAATGTTTCCTAGATTCGAGCGTCGCGCATGAGCTGAGGAATCGGGCTGATCGCAGCCTTTGGCAAAGATTGGGTTGACTTAACTCATTACAAACAGTAAAGATGCGCTGGCTCCTCCTGAGGTGAGGAAGCGACGCTCCCCGTGAATCATTCCAGCACACGCCCGGATACAAAGCCTTTCATGTCCGCACGTGGAGGGATTAAAGCTGGAGCGCTGTCCAGGCCAAACCCATCCTCTTTCCTGCAATGTTTATATCAGGAAATAATTCGCACACAGCAGCACATCCTGTACCGTCCCTGCACAGCGTCCAGGGGGAAAGTGCTGTGGCTGGTGCAGCTTTTGTCAGTTGTTGAGTTGCGGCTGTTTCTCTGACATCGATTACTCAAACGTTGAGATTGAGTGCACAGATGGGGTGGGAATGTGATGGAGGCATTTACAATAAAGAAGAGTCGTGACACGATGCGGGGTGGGGGGGGGGGGGGGGGGGGGAGACTAGGGAGTTTTAGTTGGGGAAACAATGAGAAGGCAGGACAGCCTCAGCATTGTTACCAGAAGAATGAATGGAGGGAGCGGTTAGAAGGAATTTCTTCACTCAGAGGGTTGTTGCAGTGTGTGGAAATCAGGATGTTGCGTGGCTACTGAGTCTGGATCAATAGAATCATTCAGAAGAGAGGATACGCATTACGCGATATCAGGAGAGAGCTGGACAGTGGGATTAATAAAAAGAGTGATTTAGGAAAACAGATGACATGCAAAAATTGCCTCAAAATTTGGTTTCCTTCCTCTGCCGAAAGAACCTCTTTTCCTCTCAGTAGCTTAACTCTATCAAGCCTAAATCTGCCCCTGACCTGAGAATCTCACTCTTGTGGAGGTTATGGCTCCCGCTCCCCCCCCCCGGCTGCTCTCATATTCCTGGGCAGGGCACAGCAAAGAGTTCCGATAATACACTGCTCACCTTCTTCCCGATTCAGCAGGAGATACAAGCAGCAGCACACACAACATTCCCTTTTGTTTTAACCTGAAGTTTTTTATTTATTAAACCCCGGATTGCCGATTAGTAAAGGCACCGGCACAATGCAAACAGAAGTGGGTGGGAGGTCCAGCTGGGCCTGCAGGGGACCAGGGGTGATGCACGTTTGTGTGTGTGGGGGGGGGGTGGGGGGAGTGCGGCACAGGTGTGAGCAGTAAGTGAGCGAGCTGCGGGTACTGTACTTGAGAGTGAGCGAGAAATCAGGCAGAGGTAGTGGGTGGTGGGAGGAAGGTGGGGAGGGGGGGGGAGGTGCCGGTGGAGGGCAAGCTACAATAAGAAGTTAAGTTGCAAATGGAAAGCGAGGAGCAAGTTGCATTTGGGGAGCGGGGAGCAGGCTGTGGGCTCTGTCAGTGCTCTTGTGATTGATAGCACTCAGGCAGACAGGAAGGCTGAGCTCAGCCATTACGAGATGAAAACACTGTGTTGTGCAGAGGTCAATCGTGGCAATCTATTCGTCCTGCAAAACCAGGAGAGGGACAGGTTAGCGATCGGGTTGAGTGCAGCACTGAGTAACAAGCCATTCTAATACGCTTTACAAGTCACCTGTAACACCCGATAAAAAGCAGCTCTATGGACTGCACCACCTTCTTCCCACTGAGATTAACCTGCAGGAGGGTGACAGCTGCGATATTAACAACATGCACAGGAAATGTGCGAAACGGGGAGAGACGGAGAGAGAAAAACACGGAACAAGAGGGAGACACAGAGAAAAAGAGTTGAAAAACAAAAATAGAGAGAGAGAGAGGGAGGGAGACACAGGGAGCAAGAAAGAAAAAGGATCGTTTGTTTTGTTAATTGCTGTCGTTGTGAATGATGAGTAAAACCATCAAACTGTTGTTCAGCTTGTTTGTCAGGTTCTGGCTTATTGAGTACATGTGCTCTCTAGTTTCTTACCTACACACAGTTCTTTACATTTGGCTATACTGACCTTTAGCTGTCAGTCAACAGCTTGTGTGCGAACTCTACCTAACAAACTCTCTTTGGAAGATCTTTGATGCCACTTTGATTCTTCAGTTGCCCCTGATTTGAAGTCATATGAAAACTTAACAACTCTTTATTGAGCGAGCTCCCCCTAACCACTAACTTCTGCTTCGTTACTTTTCAGCCAAATTCAAATCCAGGTTCAAGTATTATCCTCCCAAATTTTTGTGCGGGTGTGTTTGTGTGCGAGTGTTTGTGCGTAATGATTAAGACAATTAGTCTTAATTGCTCAAACCTTTTAATGCATGAAAATCATCTGCCACCTAATGTAGATTGAAGCCACATAAAGCTGAGCCTAAAACTGAGCCAAGGCAGGGATTTCTGTGGCTTGTGAAGCTTTGATACGCTTTATGGATTTTGTGCCAGGGCTGGTGCCGCACCTGAAAAGCACTGACTTTACTCACCCATTCCTCCTCGTCCACCCCCTCGAATGAGTCCTGAGGGAGAGGTTCGTCCAGGTTTCCCAGCTTTGACACCATGGCGTTCAGCAACTGCAGGAATAGGGGGAGAATGTAGTGAGAGGCTGAAATGTAACAACAATTTATGTACTGCCCTTCACACGCCCGGATTCAAAGCTGCTTGCCGTGTATCGCAGCACCAGGCCAGTGCTGTTTGCAGTTCACTCCCTAATGGTTGTGCTGTTTAAATGAGCAGGGCTGGGGGTGGAAATCCCAGCCGGCAGGTCAAACTCCTCTTGCTATTCTCTCCCAGTAATGCCAGGAGAATGGTGAGGCTGCACTGGATGCCATGTGCTGGTAGGGCCGCTGACAGTGCCACAGTTTGACGGAGGCTGGAACACAAGTAAACAAAAACAAAAGGCCATCTCAGCAATCTACCCTTTCCATTCCAACAGAGCCTGGTGTCCATACTGACTGGGACTCATGGTGCAATTAGTTTGCTTGCAGGTAATTAACCAGCTCACATGTGTTCTAGTTAGTAGCATGTTTGCTACTGGGTCAGAAGGCCTACATCAGGGCCTGCCTGAGTTTACAATCCAGGCTGACGTTCCAATGAAGTTGCGTAAGAGTGCATCATTGGCAGAGATGCTGTCAAATCAAAGACGTCAAAGTTTCCATGACATGATTAAAGAGAATTTCTCTCCATGTCCTGGTCAATCAGCCTTCAGATCCATTCACTGCTTAACTGGGTTGGGGGGGAGGGGGGGGGGGGGGGGCTTGTAGTGTCTAAAATGGCGGCAACAACAACAACAACAACTTGCGTTTATATAGCGCATGTGGGGTAAGGTCTTGGGAGGGCTTGGGACGTCCTCCTGACGTGAAAGCCGCTACATTAATGCAATTTGTTGTTGTTGTTGTGTAGAAGGACAAGGCGGAGGTTGATGCTGAGTAGAGAGAGAGAGGGTTATATAGGCAAGAAGTTTGAAAATTTACTTACAAAAACAGTTGCTATGTTTGGCAGTAATTACCAGTGAAGAGCTTTGAGATATTTTGAAGTGACAAACACTGTGCTTTGTACTTTGGGTCAGTTGCATGAACTAACCTGCCCACATCCATACCTTCACCATTCTAGGACTTGGATCATGTCTGTGACTTCACTTAACTAATGAAAGCAAGTCAACCGTCAGCTCGGGAACAGTGTTTTCACTCTGACTATCTTCATTCCTCTCTCTGACATATGAGTCAGTCTGAGATGCGTGCTTGTTTTCCTCTCTCTCTCTCTCTGACTCACTTTCTCTCTAAATATAGCACTGGTTTGAACATAAGAATGTTTGAGAGCAGAAATATAAGTGAGATCCAACAGCCAGCCTTGACTGGTTTTAGCCCATCTCTCTATAAGCTCCCTCCACAAATGCCTCAAACAAATCACAGCAGAGTGTCTGCTTCTCTGGTAACATATTCAAAAATTTATACCAGAGCAACAAGTTCCAGATGACTTTCTTACTCTTAACTTTCCAGGGTCTAACTTGTATCTCAAGGTCCTCACCAACCTTTCACCAGACTGGGTCAAATCAAATCAATCTCATCAATCGAGTCAGATACAAGAGGCAGAACCTTATCACCAGGAAAACTAATGGGAAGGTCTGATATTTTCCCTCCCAAGACTGTAGGATTATGGAATATGTTTGCGCAAACAGCTGTGTAAATCAAGATTGTTCCCACTACGTGAAACAACCTGAAGAGCCTCTCCGATCCTGACCTTCAGCTCCCGTCCGAAACACTGATTGTCCAGAGCCCTGGGATGTCCTCCCAATGTGACGTCCGCTGTACAAATGTAATTTAGTTTTGCTGTTCGTGTTGTTGTTGTTTCACACAGTGGTAACAGTCTTGATTTTCACAGCTGTTTGCGCAAGAGTTGGGTGGTCAACTAGAATGGGATCACAGAGAGACAGTGCAGCCCATGCCAACTGACGGAGGAGGTGTATGAAAGCTGAATGAATGAGGAATTATCACAGTACAGACACAGAACTTGGCCCAGCTTCACGGCTAATCGCGTTACCTCCTCTTTCTTCTGATCGTCTGTTTTCTCCTCCAGGTAGAACGCTGAGGTAGGGTATTTCCTGACTGGAGCCTCTTTGGGGGCAGCACTCACTGTGGGTCAAATAATAGTAATAATAATAATGATCCTGGCATTTGGTATGGCGCCTTATCACGTCTTTGAGACGTCTCGGAGATGATGTCAAACGCGCTGTTACTTTCGTGTTCCACAGCTCACCCGGCAAATATAAATCACGACGGTGAGAATGGAAGTCACAGACTGTCTCGTAAATATGACAGGTCAACTCGGGCTCTGAATGGCCCTGTGTGGATAGACTGTAAACGGAGATACAGTAATAAAGGATGTGGGGAAATTCAGTGAAATGAGAATTAAAGGGTTGCCATAGATGCATAAGAACATAGAAACAGGAAGAGTCTGTTCAGGCCACTGAGTCTGCCCTGCCAGTTTATTAGATTACAGCAAATCTTTTAATCCTCTTTACCCACCTTTTTCTAATGCTGTTTAATGCCCTTATTTCTCAAGGAGCTATTTACCCTTTAAACATCACAGAGGACAGACAACCTGATCCCGAGATCCCGTGTGCCAAAGACTTTCCATAAATTTTGAGCTGAGCCAGGGCAGGTGGGGAGGATGGGGCTTCCCGCTCCGCTACAAGGGGCCGGGTAACCCTGACACCGCCTTTGTGAGGATGAAAAAAGGCCTTAAACCTCCCAATACTCTCCCCGCGGAAGGGAGGGACACTGTTACTGAGGTCCCCAAACACCAGGACTCGGAAAGAGCACCGGGACTGCAACCCCCTACTCACAATCGGTCGCAACTCTGTGACGTGGTGGAGCTTCCCGAGAGACAGAGGCCACGGCTCGATGAGCGGATGGTTCCTCCCGTTACAATAATATTCCTTACATCTGACAAAGCGTCTTCGAGATGTCTCAAAGCGTTTCACAGAATAAACTGTAAAGTGAATTGACAGTATATTTTGTGGGCGTTCCCTCCTGACCACGCGCACTAACCAGTGTGCGAATCACACCAGCCTGTGTAGAGCAGTCACTGACTACCTGACCAGCTGATCTACCTGGGGTCATGTCGCTGGGCTGCAGGCTGATTTTCTGATGTTGTTGGTTGGAGCCGGAGAGCCAGGCGGAGGCGGACAGCGAGGGCTTCCACCACACGGTGGTCTCCGGGAAAATATCATCCTGGAAGAATTCCCTCTGTTAGGCCAGAAAACAGGAATAATTAGACACAGAGAGTCTGAGGGCAACACTGTAAACACAGCACCGGATTGTACACACGGCACAGGACTGTAAACACAAAGTACCTTGACTCGGGGAACGCTGAACAGCACCATATCTAACGAGTTGTGGCTGAGACGCCAGGCGCGGGCAAACTCCACCTTCCGAACGTTACATTCAGTCTTGGGCAGGAAGCCTAAACCCTGGAGAGCAGCAAAGGAACAGCCAGAGATTAGTAAAGCCAGCGAGCCGCTTGGTCAGCAAAATAACTCCCAGCACCGACTCCATTCTCAACCATTCCAATGTTGCTGCCTCCACTGGCCCTTGCATTGACATGAATACAACAGTAAGAAGGGCTGGAATGAATATTGAGTGGATTCAGGATAGTTAGATACAGGTTTAAATTGTGTCAACTGATGTCTAGATTATTTGTGAAAATAATGAGTGTAAATAAAGCCAGATTGAAGTTTTCAATACAGTGGAATCTGCTTTAGCTGGACGCTGGTTAGCCCTAAATGCCAGGTAAATCAGGTGAAATGTCTGGCCCCAATTCAATTGTATTCTTACCTGCTTTAAATATGCCTGTTCATTGGGATGAAAATACGTTTAACCCAACAAAATGCAGCACTGGTCACTCGGGAAAATCAGACGAAACTTCCCGCCCGATCAGTTGACAGATTATTGATTTAGGTTACTTAAAAAAATTAGCTCTTGTAGCTCAGTGGCCTTTTGGTAGAGCGTCTAGAAGACAATTCACGGACAACCTTGTTGAGTGTGGTGACCGTGTGGGTTGGTAAACTGTGCTGCGCCCTCTGGTACCTTGTGCAAGTCCGATGAACTGAAAGTGCTGCATTCCAGGAAGTGGGGATCTTCCTTCTGGATCTCAAAGATGCAAACCTTGGTGTCGCCCTGCGAGACACGGCATCGGTCAGAGGACGAGGCGACTCGAACATGTTAGCAATCACAACAGCTCGCATTTATACCGCGCTATTCACGCAGGGTAGTGTCCTGGAGAGTTTGACAGTGGCAGAGTCTGAGCCCGGGGGAAGGGAGAGGGTGGGTGACTGTAAATAAACACGACCTAAAGGCAGAGCCAAGCAACCAGAGCCACTGCAACCAGCAGCACAGCCCAGCACACGACCCCACTTGCTGACACAACCAAACCACACAGCCCCGCACACATTGCCGGCCCACTTTCCTCCATCATTGACGACAGCCTTTGTCCCCCACTGCTGTCACGGTGCACTTCACACATCAAAGGCTCCCCTCCCAGCATAACACCATGATACGTTACCTTTCCAGTGAGGAACACGGTGCTGGTGTCTTCGTCGTAGAAAGGGATGAGAGTAGACGGAGCCATGTCAATGCTGGCGGTGGCCACGGTGCCCGCTGAGAGAGCCTCCGCTTTGTACAGGTAGATCTGTCGCTCACTGAGACTGTGGCGCAGGAAATTGAAATTGTCAGCCGAGTGCCTCAGGTCTCCCTTCACTGCCCCCTCATCCCAGCCTGACAGCCGCTCATTTGTTCGTGGAGTCCTGTAGCTCAGTGGTTAGAGCGCTCGCCTTACAAGCGAGAGACCTAGGTTTGATTCCAGGCAGGTCAGGGCGAAACCTTGGGTAAGTTTCCTTACTCCACACGCGTTAATAATAATCCCTCAATAAAACAATAATAATAAATCGGTCATCTCAATGGGACGCTGCTTAGCACAATTGGCTGCCGTGTTTCACCCACAAAATATACAGTCAATTCACTTTATAGTCTGTGAAGCGCTTTGAGACGTCTAGAAGATGTGAAAGGCTCCCTATCAAATGCAAGCATTATTTTTATTAGCATTATTATTATTCCTCTGATTAACAGTGTGAATGTGGCCACTGCCTCCCCACTCTCCAGGCATTTTAGATCTGGTAATTCTCTGCCACTCCTTTGCCCCATGTTCCAACCTCAATAAAATACCCTCCCACTTTCCTGCGCCCCACTGCCCAGCAAGGGTGCCTGTCGACCCCTTATAATAATAATTATCTTTGCATTTGATATAGCGCTTTGAGACGTCTCGAAGACGTGAAATATATTGTATTCACACAATATACTGTAAAGTGAATTTACTTTTTTTTGTGGGAGAAACACGGCAGCCAATTGCGCACAGCAGTGTCCCACAAACAGTCGTGGATTGAAAAATAACCAACTTATTATTGTTTTTTTGAGGGATTATTATCAGGCGTGTGGAGTAAGGAAACTTGCCCAAGGTTTCGCCCAGCCTGGAATCGAACTCACATCTCTCATTTGCAAGGCGAGTGCTCTAACCACTGAGCTACAGGGCTTATATCCCCGGCCTCACCCCGAGCCCTCTAGCCTCACTCCCCCAGGTTTACCTGTTGAAGCCAGAGACCAGTAGGTATTGGCCGCCACATACCCACAGGATCCGGGCACCGCGATTTCTCTCAGGTCCCACTCCCTCCTAAAACAACAATGGGAGGTGTTAGTGTTAAGTGTTGGTGCCAGTCAGCCAATGCCCTGCAGCACAAGGAGTAGTGTGTGTACTGCTACCCACACAGAGAACAAATGAGAGAAGAGATAAACTCAAAACACAACAGGTAGCTGATGAAATTCACGCAAACTCACATGCATTCGCTCATAAGCCCACACATAAGCCCTCATCTTGACACACACACACGCACATATTCTCACAGTCGTGGATTGAAATGACCAATATTTTTATTATTGTAATAATAATAAATATTATTATTTGTTATTACTATTAGGCGTGTGGAGTAAGGAAACTTGCCCAAGGTTTCGCCCTGACCAGCCTGGATTCGAACACAGGTCTCACGTTTGCAAGGCGAGCGCTCTTAACCACTGAGCTACACGAGCTCCATGCACACATACCTGCACAATGCGTACACACACATACACACAACACACACAGGACACAGTGTTACCTGTACAGAGTTCCCTGATTGGCGAGGATCATAAATCCGAACTTTGCCGTCTCTGCAGACAGTGGCGAGGAACTGCCCGTTCGGGCTCCAGCACAAGCTAAAGATCTGGAACAGAAGAGAACAGAGCGTCAAGACAGGATCAGACAAGATAGCTCCAACTGGGGAGCTAACAACTGGGGAGCTAACAGGACAGACACATACAACAAAATTACACTTGTATAGATAGCACTGTTCACGTCAGGAGGATGTCCCAAGGCACATACCGGGGGGGAAAGAGAAGTGGAGAGGAAATTGAGGAAGTAATAATAATAATAATAATAATAATAATCCTTGCATTTGATATAGCGCATTCTCACGTCATTGAGACCTCTCCAAGTGCTTCACAGAATATACCGCAAACTGGATCAACTACATTTTTGGTGTTAGATCCGATGGGGGAGCGTGCATGTTTCAGTGGTACAAAAGACAACCGATGCTGAAGTAGATATTTTTTTGAATGCGGATGCAGATCTCTCTTTACCTGGTCCGTGTGTCCCTTCAACTCGATGGCCATTTTGCCCGTGTTGAGATTCCAGATCTTCACAGTCATGTCGTGCGAGGACGAGGCCAGGATGTCGGACGCCAAGGGATGAAATTTGATGGAGTAGATTTTGTCCGGGTGCCCTGGAAGGGAACGACGAGAAGGAATAGCATCTCAGTACAAAGTGATGTACGGTGGGCTGCCCTCAGGGATATCATCGCAACATACACGATTCACCGCACCCTTGGCATCCCACAGTGGGTGCCTGACCCCAATAGTAACAAACCATCAGACTGTCCTCAGCATTGTCTAGAACAATAACTTGCATCTGTCTATACAGCGTCCTTCACGCGGGGTAGAGCCTCGGAGAACCGAACAATGGCAGAGCTTGATACAGAGCTGGGTGATGGGCAGCATAAGCGTCCGGTTGAAAAGGAAGATCTTCAGGTGTGATCTGAAGATGGGCAAAAATCCTTGCATTTTTGATATAGCGTTTGTCACGTCTTCTAGACGTCTCAAAGCGCTTCACAGAATATAAAGTGAATTGACTGTATATTTGCAGGCGAAATGCGGCAGCCAATTGCGCACAGCAGTGTCCCACAACTAGTCGTGGATTGAAATGACTAATTTATCTTTGTGGGCATAAGGTAAGGATTGTTGCAGAGAGGGTGTAGTGGCTGATAGCATGGCTGCTGATGGTGGAGCACAGCCCTTACCCGCCCTAGTCCTGCCCTCTCTCGCTTTCAAGTCCACGTTGCCTTCAGTACCTCTACCACTGTCTCCAAAGTCTCCGAAAATCACATCTCTTTGACCTTACCCTCGGTAAATCATTTTAAACCACAGATATCTCTGCGCAGTGTCCGCCACTCCATTTCTCAACTGCTTTGAGACATTTTAACGTGAAAGGTGCAGTATAAATGCACGTTGTCGGTCCTCAGGGACGCAATATGAAAAGGGAGAATGCTGGAAATACAAATATAGCAATAATCTTCTGGCCCCGGCGTGTCTGCACCACTTCTATCTGTTTTTCTAAACCACCTTTCTATTTAGCAATCCCGCTTTCCAACTCCCCTAATTTTGTTTTGCCGCTCGGGTGCTGATTCAGTTTCCTTTGGAAAAAGTTTGGTTGATCCAGGCTCAAGTATCACTTGTCATGGATTCCTCAGCCTAACAACCTCGGGAGTGAAGAAATTCCATCTAAAATCCTCCCTCGTGTTTTGCTGCTAACAATCCTGAGTTCAATGCTCTCGGTGACTGTTTCCTAACTAAAGGAGAGTTTGCTGCTCGACACCATATGGGATGGGTGCCGTGTCTGTTTATGAGAATAGCTGATAGGCCGCTAAACAAGGGAAGGTTTTGACAGACTGAATTGCAACATTCTTGATTAAACACGCCACACTTTACCAGCTCCAGCTTTGCGAGTGCAGCTATAGCTGGGCTAACGTGACTGTAGTCTCGCTTTGGTCGCTTAGTATAATCTATTGAAACACATCTATCCTATCCCGATCATTCAACTGCAATTGTCACTTCAAAGCCCTCACTGCCATCTGCACCTATAGCTTAAAAAAAACGCCTTGTTTCTGAGCTCCTTCTCCCACTCTCCTCACCTCCCCCACCCACAATCCCCCCACCCCCACAACACTCCCTTGGCTCATGGCCGAGCGAGTGTTTCCAGAGAATAACTGACAGGTTGGGAGATATTGGACAAACAATGGAGGCTTGGCAGTGTTCACAATGACAAGTTGCATAGTTTTGGTTGTTTAAACTCCAGCGTTATCCTAAATGAACACTCGGGAGGTCCCCAGGCTTGTACCTAAACTCTCTTGCTACAGCTAAAGTCTCCTGGATTCGTTAAACAGGGAGGGGCCTCGTGAGAGAGAGAGAGAGAGAGAGAGTGTGTAGACTATATCAGACATAGCTCTCAGTAAGTTCTGCTTGGAGACTGAAGGATGGTGATGGGTTTTTGCGTGTGTCAGACATCCGTCTGGTGAAAAGCTAGACTTGATCACCGTACAGTGATTTCTCCTGGGGATGTGTTTGCGTTCATGTCGGGTGTGGACTTCTTTTCCTGACCCTCTCTTCCTCTGTCACTGCGACCAAGTGTTAAGATTTTGAGAGCATAGAACATAGTTGTTCCAGGCTGGAAAATGGGCATTGCTCCCAGGTTCACAGACGTGTTATTCATAATAAAAGGAGCCTCGCCTGCCAGTACTAATGGATCACAAATGTTGTTTTTAAATTCACATCATTATACTGTACCAGGTATACCAAGAAAGGATTTACATTTCATACGGTCTTGTTACCGTGTCTAAATGACTGAAGGTACCTCACAGGTAGACAGTTGATGTGGAGCGTATGGATGTTTTTGTATAGACTAACGCAGCAGCAAATTGTGCACGGCAAAATCCCACCATAGAGTGAATGACTAATTATTCTGAATTGTTGGTCAGACTCCAAAGAAAATTGCTTGCTTGTTTCCAAGAGTGTCATGGCATCTTAGCATCCCACCCTTTGGAACTCCATCCCACAATCCCATCGCCTCGTTCCCTCCCTTGCCTCCTTCAAGGCACGTCTCAAGAAACTCTTTGTCGACCTGCTTTTCACCCTCCCTTACCCCAAACACTCCCCCCACCCCGCTCGGGTCTAAATCCCTGACTATCCAGTGACTTTCCGATGCGAAAGGCACTATGCAAATGTAATCTAGTATTGTGGTTTGTATCCACCTAACTAACAGCCAGAGCTAACTTCAGTTTTAATGTTTCATCTGAACGACACACATTTTCATCAATGGCGCGCTCCCCCTCGTACAGTTGCTGTCAGTGTGGACTGTGAGCTGAAGTCCTGATATACCTGCTGTGCGGCTGAAGCTGCCCAACAACACAATGTCTGGCATGGGCTGAGTAATAGTAAACCGCTACTTTTTGCGGAGAGCTCAGACAGATTTGGGATCGGTAGTGACTGGATTGAAACCTTGGCCGAGACACCGTGGGACGGAATTAAGTTTGAGGCAAAGCCAGATAGTTCCATGATATGCGCGCACATAAAGACATGAGGCTTCGAGACTGTTCTGTTGTTTTATTGGTGGGGGGGGGGGGGGGGGGTTGGGGAGGTGGACTTTGTACCTCAGTCATTGGGTCGCACTCTGTACCTCAGCCACTGAGCAACTCACTGTGGAGTCCTGTAGCTCAGTGGTTAGAGCACTTGCTTTGCAAGCAAGAGACCTGGGTTCAATTGAGCAAGTTTCTTTACTCCACACTCCTAATAATCCCTCAAGAAAAAACCTAATAATAATTTGGTCACTCAATCCATGACTGTTTGTGGGACACTGCTGTGTGCAATTGGTTGCCGCATTTTGCCCACATACATGTCATCAATTCACTTTACTGTATATTCTGTGAAGTGCTTTGAGACGTCTAGAAGATGTGAATAACAGCAACAAGAAAATTACACGTACAGAGCAACTTTCATGTTGGTAGGATGTCCCAAGGTGTGAAAGGTGTTATATCAAATGCAAAGATGATTATTATTAACACTCTGTAGCCTTAATTCACTGGAGAGACTCTGCACCTCTCACTCACTCACCAGGTAGCACTGTCTCAGGCTGTGAGATGATCTCAGTCAATCCTCCGGCAGGAATTCTCCAGACCCGGATCTTTGCGTCTTCCCCGGCTGTAATCAAACAGACAAGTACAGTCACGCACTCTGCAAATACCCGGCTGATCGGGTGCTAACGGGTGTCGGAACTAACGGATCCCAAGGAAATACCTCCACAGAGACAATCAGAGCACGATGTACCTGAGGTTAACCTAGGATGCTGGTTCCTGAGCAAGCTGGTTAGCGAGCGAGCTGAGAGCCACTTTCTGCAGAACAGGAGTTAGCAGGCCCTGAGCGCTGGAAGCAAGATCCACGAGAATGAGAGTGAGATGCAGGGAGGGAGGGAAGGAAAGGCAGAGGAATTTACAGGCCTGCATTACTCTGGTTTGAGGTGGGACAACCACTCACGCACGCACGCACGCACGCACACACAATTGCCTGCGCAGACTGTGAGTAGCTTTTAGCTCACTACATAGGGAATGATCAAAACATGCGCTAAATCACCTTTGGGGAGGAAATGAGAGCCAGAGAGGGAGGGAAGAGCCGAGGCAGTCAGTCCGTCCACAGCCTGGCACTGGGAAACAGTTAGGGTATTGAGGACAAGGAAAGATGCATCAGAAAACCGATGTCCAAGGAGTGAGAGAAGGAAGAGACGGACGAGCTGGAAGGGATAAGACATCGTGAAGTAACACTGAGAACAAGGCTGAGTGACAGCAGTTCAGGGAATGCAAGTAAAGATCTAGCAGAGAAGCAGGTGGGTGGACTGATGGGCTTTAAAACAAAGGCATTTGGAATGTAAAAGCAAGGACGTGCTACCCCAGTTATACAGGGTGTCAGATACACGGCATCTAGGGTATTGTATTATTGTGTTCGATTTGGGGCATCCAGTCTTCATACTAGTCCAGTGAAGATCACTAGATTAATACCTGGGATGAAGAAGTTTACTCTTCGGTAATGAGAAGCGCAAGATATAATCCTAAACCTTGCATTTGATACAACACAAATCTGCGTAATCTTCCTTGGAGATAAAGAGATTAGCGAATGAAGCCAATTGATTAAGTGGATAGTAACCAACTCTTTCCTCTGGTTGAGGGTTGAGGAATCCGTGAAGTGATCTTAAAATTAGAGCTAGGGTAGTTAGAAAATCTGAAAGCATTTTATCACACAGGGAATTATGAAATATACTGACTTAGAGAGCCATTGAGGCAGAATTAATTGAAATGTTCAAAATGGAAACAGGTAGATACCGAACTTGGAAAGCAAGTGTGTTAAAGTACAGTCTTAAAGTATGGAGTACAGTCAGGGGAACGGGATTAAAGTATGTTCGATAATGTAATGAAATGATGGGACTGGCTGGATAGTCTTGAGTGATGTTGGAGAATAGCAAACGATTCATGTCAGCGAGAGACGAGAAGGGAAAGCTAAGGAAGCAAGCGGAGTGATTCTAACAGTAAAGCCAATTTTATACATGTGATTCCCCCCTCCTCCACCGCCCTACCCTCCAAGACA
The DNA here is from genome assembly GCA_035084275.1 of Hydrolagus colliei. NCBI lineage: Eukaryota > Metazoa > Chordata > Chondrichthyes > Chimaeriformes > Chimaeridae > Hydrolagus > Hydrolagus colliei. Next base: position 4,894,413 of record CM068758.1, on the reverse strand, counting down.
CTGTTCCCTGGGTAGTGGGAGTTCTTAGGCCTTGAACAACGTCATAAGTGATTAGCAAAGAGGGCAGACAGTACCAACAGCGAGGCGGGAGCAATCAAAGGGATCCCAGCTCAGGTCCACCACGGACGCTGTGTTCTGGATGGTGGGTATGGAGCCGTCCGGCAATCGGCCAAACTTGGAGAGCTGTAGGAGGGGGGGGGGCACAAGCATTAAACAAGCCTCATGTAGAAACCGCTTATGAATCAACAACAACAATAACTACAAATTACATTTGTATAGTCGGGAGAACGTCGCGAGGTGCTGGGCCAATAATAATAAAAATAGCACTAATAATAATCCTTGCAGTTGATATAGCGCTTTTCACGTCTTCCAATAATGCGGCCAACAAGAGACGTCGAGGTTTGCTGCTGATCAAAAGATCAAGAGTGAGCCGAAATAGTGGGAGAATCCTGACACAGTATAATAATAATAATACTTGCAATCAATAGAGCACTTTTAATGTCTTCTAGACGTCTCAAAGCGCTTCACAGAATACACTGTAAAATTAATTGACCCTATATATGTGGGCAACACGGCAGTCAATTGCGCACAGCAGTCGCCCGCAAACAGTCATGGATTGAAGTAACCAATTATTATTTGTTTTGAGGGATTATTATTAGGCGTGTGGAGTAAGGAAACGACCGCCAGGAAAGTGGAAGGCAAACTAGATAGAACTTGGTCTTTCTTCGTCTAGCATTTCTTATGTTCTTAAAGTTCAAAAAGAGCAGGTTCAGGAGGGGGCCCTCTACCTTCTCATTACAGCATCAAATTGCTTCTGATAGAATCCCTGTATCCCGGCTTCGAACACCTTTCCTGGTAACCCACTCCCAGCTGTGGATTTCCCCCTAGGCGTAAAGAAATACTTCCTGGCGTCCGCCTTACGCTTACCTCCAGGACAGCGATCTGCCCTCCTGATATGGACAACGGCACTGCAATCCTCTCCCGATTGACACAGAAGCCATCACTCTCCCCAGGGGTGGTCAGGTTCAGCCCCTTCAGGTTGGTGATGTGCGTGTCCCGATGGCTGACTATCCCCTGCACGTGTCGGAACTTGGAGTTGAAGCCTGAGGATCAATAGTCACAAACGTGGTCATTCGGTGCTCACACGCAACCTCTCTACAAGGCTCCTGTACCCAGCAACAACCTGATCCCAGCCTTGGATAACCCTGATAAAGACAATGCATCTAATGCTAAACAGTCACTCTCTCTCACACACACACACACACACACACTACAATGTACTGAACCCCCAGCCCAATGAGTTCCCACGTATACACAGTGAGGTGACACCAAAGTTAAACATCCACAATGAGTTACTCTGTACAATATTGAACTTGCTATCTCCTACTTTATTCAGATCAATTACCTTGGGCTAACGCTCCATCAAGCAGCTAGCCACACACAGTACAGTGAATGGCTTCCAATGCTGTCGGCGTGCAACCCGTTACTCTCTAACTTACCAAAAAGGCTGAGCTGGGATTTCTGGCTCTGAGGGCTGGTTACGAAGCCACTCGACTTTCCACTGGTGCTGCTCAGAGAAGTCATGGATGGCGAGCTCATGGATGGCGAGGTCAAGGGGCTTGAGGGTGGTGATTGCCCGCTCTGTAGCTGAAAGGCGACGGAGTAGCAGTGAGTATGTGATATGCCTTGGGAACACAAAGTGATGTAAACGTTCAACGCAGAGTTCCAACAAGAATTACGTGTTAGAAATTTGGCTGAAAAGTCTCCACGAGGGACTCACAAACTGCGGTTGAATTTTGAGGATCAGATGAGACGACCATTTCGCCCATAAATATACAGTCAATTCACTTTACAGTATATTCTGTGAAGCGCTTTGAGACGTCTAGAAGATGTGAAAAGTGCTATATCAAATGCAAGTATTATTATTATTGTAGACATTGAGGGAAAGTGCTACGTTTCTTAGTCAGACTCTGTCACAAACTGGTCTCGGTGTCCAGTCACCCAAGAGACTGTTTGTGCTGTGATTCCCCAGGTGGTCTGACATCTGTCAGTGGTGCAGACATTTGGGATGGAAGCTGACATTGCTAAAAAGCCAGACATTTAACCCCGGCAGATATTCTCCACAGCTAACTTCAGATGTTAGTCATTGGGACAACCCTGGCACTTTAATACACCCAAAAGCTCTCTCGTGGCTCCTGTTGTAACTGACCTGGGACTGTGTAGAGGGGACTTCATCTATTAGAGTTGTATAATGTTACCAGTAATTGAAGTTCTTACCGGCTGCTCTTTGGGCCCTGGTTCTCCTACAACAGGTCGTGCAGTCTCCTCTGGTGTCCCCCTGGAGCCAGGGACAGCGATCGAGCTGAAACTTTGATTTGTGCGTTTTCCTGGGTTTAAACACACTTTCGGCACCTGAGGGAAACAGCAGCTTGTACGTCTCAAGGCTGAGAGTGCACACACACACATACACAGACTCACACAGTCTCTCAGACACACAGTCTCAAGCAATCACATCCACACACAATCACACATACAGATACAGTACACACTTGCGCATGCACGCCCAGACACACACACACACCATACAGTCTCTCACACACATAGTGACACACATAGTCTCACACACAGAGTCACGCACAGTCACACACACACACACAGAGTTACAGTACACACTGACGCACATACACACAGAGTCACAATACACACACACACACACACACACACAGTCTCTCATACTCACAACACACAGTTATGGATGCTGATTTCAACCTCACCTCCTTGTTAGATCCACTCCACCAATCCTGGGCAGCCATGGCAGGAACGGCACCAACTGTATCAGGGAATAAATCCTCGTGGAATTCCTTCTGAGACTTGGATACAAAAACACAGCACAAAAGCATAACTTCCGGGGTCGTTCGCTAATCGTGATGCAGTGTGTGTGTGTGTGTGTGTGTCAATGAACTGGGTACAGGTGTCGCACGCGTCAGTGAACACGATCCAACAAGTGTGATGTGTGTGTGTGTGTGTCAGTGAGCAAGGGGACCGGGGCGTTTTTAATGCTGGATTGATGGTGAACAAGAAATTTCCGCTCCTATCGTGAAAAGAGTTGAACAATTCGGATACACCAGCATTGAGAAATGGAAGCGGCGTATACAGAGAGAGAGAAACAAACAAACAAGGATAGAGCAACAGGGAGGGAGGCACATCAGTACAATTAAACAGACACACACACACACACATACATAAGAGTCCTAGGCAGGTCTCCGGTTACCTTGCGGGGTACAGTGTAAGTGACTGGGACGATGCTAGTCTCTGTGAGCTGCAGCACGCGAAGGACCTCACACGCCATCACATCCAGGGCGAGTTTGGGCACCAGAGCAGATCCCCTGGATTTGGCCTCCATCAGGCACTGACTCACTGCCAAAATCACAAAGTCACCATCAGCTGTAAACGCTCAAGCTGCCAGTGATCCTGTACTCCACTGTGTCTGTCCCCCACTTTGTGTCCCCCCCCACTGAGCAGCTGGTCACTCTGTTGATGTCGGTATTATGACTTATGCCAGTCAGTATTAGTTTTAAAGATGATTTCCCACAAATACAACAAACTTGGTTTCAGTCTTGCATGGGGTATGGCATTGTGCACGGACGAGGCAAGAAGTTGCACTATCATAAACCTTTAAACGTCTCAAAGTGCTTCACAAGTAATTACCGTCAAGTGTGGTGACTGTTTTCGAAGTCCCCGCAAACAACCAAGAAGTGAAAGACTGATGAATCTAAACTGAATCACTGGTCAACACTGGGAGGATCTACTGTACCTTCTTTTGCCAATAGTGTTTCGTCACTTTCAAAACGTCCACCTGAACAGATAACTGGACTTCTATTCAATGTCCTCAATACCCACAAATATACAGTCGGTTTTCCTGCTCTCCTTCCCCCTACCCCGACCCCTCCCCTTGCCATCTTAACCCCCTTTCTTCCCTAACCCCATTTCCATGACTGTTTGTGGGACACTGCTGCGCGCAATTTGGCTGCCGCGTTTCGCCCACAAATATACAGTCCATTTTCCTACTCTCCTTCCCCCGACCCCTCCACCCCGCTCTGATCCCTACCTGACTGTTCAGCGCCTTGGGACGTCCCCCCGACGTGAAAGGCGCTATATAAATGCAATTACTGATTGATATTATTGATGTCACGTTTGGACATTACAGCCGACGGTGCGATTACGTCTAGATTCAGGAGTTGCCATATTGAGTCTCAATTCTTACCATGGGTAATGGCAGCCTGTGCAGGAGCCACCTCATAACAGTGAAGGAAGCTATCACCCTGAGTGTGGGGGGGGGGAGAACAAAGCGTTAGAAACTGGATCATCGGGAGCGGTTGGAAAGTGAAGAAAACCCTTTGACCCATTTTAATCTTATCCTTCCAGAATACACAGCCGCACACATACTTCATCTCATCATAGCAATTGGAGGGTAATTAACAACTGGAAGAGGTTACCAGGAAGGGTAGCTGAGGCCAGGATGCCTGGGCACATTTAAGAAATAGATCGATGTTTGGAATGGAAAACTGGTTGGGTGGTTATTCTGACAGGATAAGTATCTATGCCTCAAGTGACTCTTCCGAGTGACCCATTCCACATATTGATTCCCTGGCGCGCTGTAAATCACAAGGTTAGTAAGACTTTCCTCTTCGATCGTGCCTTTTGTTCCACCCCGAACTCTTTTACCTCCCCTTCGTGTTTCACCCCTTCCCAAACACTCCCCTCCCAGCTCGGGTCACACGCCTCTTGTTCAGCGCCTTGGGACGTCCTCCCGACGTGAAAGGCGCTATATAAATGTAAATTGTTGTTGTTGGTGGTGGCAAATTGTGGCAAAAAATCAATTGCATTAGCTCAGTATGTATTAGCACTTAAAGAGGTAAGGGGGAGATTAGAAGAAACGTTTTCACACGGAGAGTTGTTAGATCATGGAATTTTTTCGCACAAGCGGCTTTTGAAGCCCGAGACCACATCAAGATTCGAAAAGGAATTGGATAAATATTGCAACGGGTGTGTTGCAAGATCAGCCGCAGGGCAGAAAAGCACTGAAGCATCACATCTGATGGGTGGTTGATCTTCTTTTGTGCTGCAATTGCTTTTCACACCACGACTTACCTTTGCACTCAGAATCAGTAGCCCAGTGTCAGCATCGTACAGTGGCATGATCACCCTGGGAAGACATCAGGAACAGATAAGATCAGCTTGGCTCACGCAGTGAAGCATCCCAAACACACACACACACACACACAACAACCCAAATTACATTGTGTAGCACCTTCCACGTCAGGAGGACGTCCCAAGGCCCTGGACAGTCATTGTTTCAGATGTGAGCTGGGGTCGGGGATGGGGGCGGGTGAAGGGAAAGGGGGGGATTTGGGATAATATCTCCCAAAGATATCCCACCCCACCAGACACTCCCCCCACATACACACAACAAAGAGCCTCTCCCTATACATGTTGTGGGGACCACAGACCACAGTGACCTCACCTCCCACACAGCCCAAGTTGGATCAATATTTGATATGGAAGAATACAAAAAGAACTTCAGTGAAGGAGCTAAATTCAGTGTGAGCTCAATGGGTTGAATAGCCTCCTGTTGTACAATAATCCATTTGATTCTATGAATCCACAGATTGGAGCAATATATAATAAGTCGATACTAGGGTGCAGACAGGTCACAGCATATGCTGTAAACTTGCATTTATTCACAGGTTTGGTCACTGGTACTAGTTCCAGAATTTCCTGGGTCGAATGGAGGAGGGAAATTTCAGGACCCATCCCAGAAAGTATTCCTTGGTATTTAACACCTGGTAAAGATTACCAGGAAGCATGGCTGAGGGCAGGGTGATGAGCTCATTTAAGAAGTAGCTTGATGTTGGAATGGAGAAGTGGTGGGGAGGAGATTACCATCTAAAAAAGCATCAATTGGAATTCTCCTCGGGTTAATATTTCCTTGTATGAAATAGAAGCAGAATTTTGGAGCCCAAGTATTTAATAATATTACTAGTAATAATCCTTGCGTTTGATACAGTGCTTTTCACGTCTTCCAGATGTTCCTCACAGAGCTTCACAGAAGAAATGTCTACTCCCACCACCCGCCTGCCTGTCTCTGCCGGACTTCAGCAGTTTTGCTTTGGAGATAAAAGTGCAGAATGAGCCTGTCAGTCGCAGTAGCCAGGGGTCAGTTGTGCTAGCGTCTGAACAGACACATCAGGCACTGAATCACAGTCAGAATTGTACAAACATTCCCCCACCACAAATATACACAAACACACACACACAACAACCCCAATACACACACTCATTCACACAAACACACACACTCACACAACAATACACACACACACAAACATACACAACAACCCCAATACACACACACTCATTCACACAAACACACACACTCACACAACAACAATGCACACACAAACACACACACAACAACCCCAATACACACACAAACACTCAACAACCCCAATATACACACTCACACAAACACACATACATACCAATCTCAATACACATATACACTACACACATAACACACCAGCCCCTCCTTCCCCATCTACACAGCAACTCCAATAAACACACACACGCACATACACACGCCAACAAACACACATAACTGGATTATAATCAGTTTCAATGTTCCCTTGACATACTGGGAGTGCTTTGCTGGCTCACGATATTGGAAAGTGTTATTTCCGGTTGTATAATTGTGTTGGGTCAGGGAAGGGGGCCCTTTCCCAGCTCTATAACGTTTCAGAAGACTTTGTGGCTCTTTTAAAAGTCGCTCCAGTCCCGATTCCCAAATAGTACTGCACTTCCAGCCCCTGACCCCCTCATTCCTTTCTCCTTAACAGACCGAGATCCATACATTCTCCCAGGGCTTGCAGCCAGGTCCCACCCCAATCCCCACAATAAACCAAACACTGCTCTATTCCCACACTACATTTTTACACACTGAACCTCAACGCTTCCCACACTCAGTCACATGAGTGTCTGGCAGTGTCCCAAGGAAGGGTACAGTATCTGAGCAGATGGTAAATGCAGGATTGCTCTCTCTGTCCTGATACACAATGTTCGAGAAATAAACTCAAATCAACTTGACTTGCTGCAGGGACAGATTAGCTGCCGTGTTTACCTCCGCAAATTCGTTTGGAGACCATTATTATTTTGCGTGAAAGAAACACACGTTATCATCATGCTCCAACCCCAAAACTAGAAGGTTCCTGAGCTGGGCTGTCAGACAGAGAGCTGTCAGCTCTTGAGCTCATGAATCTTGACAGCAAAACACTTCATGTGAAACGACACTTGAAGAATAATGTGTGTTAAGCTGTTGAAATGACAGCCCCTTAATTTGAACGCCTGCTCGTGTATGGACCCAAGCAGAGCTCAGGGACTGAGCTCAAACACTCAGAGGCTAGCTAGAATTTTTTTGGACAATACTAGAGAATGAAAATATGGGACATGCTTATTATGTAGCCTGGCAGAGAAACAAGGCCGCATAGTTCAACATAGTCTACCCAGTCTCATGTTGTTGGATGTACTTTGCTGTCACCAAAGTTCTGGGGGTCACGGATTCAACAACAAAGTCAATAGTTCCCAGCTTCATCACCTCTTGTGACGCACAGGCAGCTCTCGGCCTATCAGGATACTGTGAAGAATGAACCTATGCCAAAGAGCTTGGTATCGTACAGTATTGTTGGATTCCTTCGCCAGACCACAATCCAAAAGGATACGATTTTGAGGAAGATTCCAGCCGTGAATTCACAAGAATACTTCCAGGGATGGAATGGAAAAGGGGGGGGGGAGGGGTGCTAATCAGCTATAGCCAAAGGACACTTGGGTTGGGAAATGTCTTCTTTGAAGCTGAAAAACTCGAGGCGTGATTTAATTGAGTGTTAATGATTCTACAGGGCGTTGATGAAATAACCAGAGAGATTTTTTATGCCTAGTGAGTCAATTGTTCACAAGAGGGTGACCTCCTTAAAATGAAGGCAAAATGTCTTGGGCTAGCTGGGGACTGTCAGTCAGAACTCCAGAGGCAGATCAGTGCTTTTGGCCGGCTCGCTGGTGCACGCTGGGCTCGCTACAAAAAACAATATTGTCTCTGGCTGTTTGCACAATGAATCTATTCTCCTGGGACACAAGTGAATCTGCCTTTGTTCAGTACCTAACTGAACAGAGGCGAGAAGGAGGCAGAGAAAATGGATTTAGTGCTAGTTAGAGGCAGATAATGGAGAACAACAGAAACATTAACTCATTTGTTAATGCACGTGCACTGGGCCAAAAATATTTAAAAAACCCAGAATAACAAGGGGAGGGGAGGCATGAGCTGGGCTGTTTGACTTTTTATATGTTGCTGATGTGTGATTCACAAATTTGGCAAATGATTCGCTCTAGCAAGTAGAGTCGGGCTCTGTCACTGTCATCACCTGTCCTTGCCAAGCTCCACCGACTTCCACGGAATGACATTAAGATCCTTATCCCGCCTGAGTCTCTTCCCTCCTTACCTTATGCAATCCCTCGGCCACCCAGAGGTTCTCTTGGCCAGGCTCCTCTGCTTCCTCTGATTGTGCATTGTCGCTTGCTACTCATTCCTTCCAACCCCCCATTGTTGGCTGAGCATTCAACAATAACAACAGCATTGATGTAGGGGCAGTAACAGTTGTGTGCTCAGAGTATTTAACAGCGGAGTCTGACGCCAAGCCAGGGGGATGTGACCTTAAGCACAGATGAAGAGGAAGGTCTTCAGTTGTGATCTACCCGAGGGGTGGACTCAGCATTCCATCAGGGACATGGTGACATGTCCCTCTCCGTCTTTCCAAAATTTTCCTTTCTCTTTCCCTCCCTGCCTTCAAAAATGTATTTCTTTGACCATGTCAGCATTCTGCATGCCCTTTCCCTGCTCTGTTAAGTTAATGAAGAGAATGAATTAAGCACGAACGTGAAACAGAACGCTTCAAAAGCACTTCCTTGCGCATTAGCATAAATCTTGGCAGCGTTCCAGCTTTCTTCCTCATCAAACAGATGGATTACACAAAATGGTAATGCTCCCTCAACACTTACCTAACTCGTATCAGATGCGCTGAATATTATTCTCACAATCCAGCTAGTTTGCCGTGCACAATTGGCTGCTGCATTTCGCCCATAAATATAGTCAATTCACTTTACAGTATATTGTGTGAAGCATTTTGAGACGGCTAGGAAATATGTGAAAAGCGCTACATCAAAAGCAAGGATTTATTTATATTATTTTGTTTGTAGTCATTTCTGGCTAGTAAATATCTAATAGGATCCAGAAATCTGTAGGGGAGTGGGATTTCACTGATAGCTCCAGTGGGGAAGAATGAGTTAGCTGGAGTTTCTATGATTATTTTATGATTCTGTGAAACCAGAAAATTTTGCCTTTGTAAACTTCCCCCACTGCAATGCGATGGTCTGTGACTGTTCCTCCGGGAGCAGCTCATTAAGTGATTATAATCACAGATGGAAATTGTTAACTGGAGGGCTGAGGTTCCTCTCATACTTCAACAATCTGTGGAAATATTAATCTGGAGGAAATTTATCCACAGATATCATGAAATCTTGTAGCAATTATAGCGCAGGGGTGACAGGGGCCCAGGGTTGATGAGACTCAGGGTATGTGATATCAAACTCTTTCCCATTCAACCTTACTCTACAGAATCTGAAGCTTCCCTGAGCTTTGCAGTGAGATCATACATGTTGGTTTACTAGTTGTTGGTTTACCAGTTGTTGGTTTACCAGTTGTTCTCCCGTGAAAATACAGTGAATTTGTTTTGCAATATGTCCTGTGCAGCGCCCATGAGACATCTCGATGACGTGATAAGACGCTATAACGAATGCAAGAATTATTATTATTACTAATAAACCGAAGAAAAGTTGTGACTCCGCTGAATCATCTTCCGCAGAATTCCAGATTCGAGCATATTTCTCAGCACCACAGCTGTGCCCGTCATATTTTGAGTATATATCTGCCCACTGGCCGATCCCTTTTTCAAAACTCTCGCGCTGATCGATGGCTACACAGGAGCACCTATAATCAACAAAAGGGCAGATTCCACTCTGCTGCAGGGGGAATTATAATTTGCAGTTTGGGTCGTGCTATTTTTAATGTGACGCTCGGGAGGTATAAATTATCGAGACATGTGGGTGCAATGTCCCTGGTTATTCTGCTTTAAATTACAGGATGGAAAGGATGGCGGTGTGTTATTACTGAGCTCCACCCAGCCCGGCTGACCCAGGCCAAGCCTAATCCGAGCACAGTCTGTATAGCGTGAGTGGCCTCAGCCAACAGACAGCGTTTATATCTGCTGAACCTCCAGAATGTGAGTCGGGGGCTCATAGAGAGTCCACCTTAATTGCAAGGTGGTGGGGGGTGCCCTACAAACTAGGAGTTCTGTTAGACAGACAAAGCTCCCTCAACCGCGACCACACACTGGACTTGAGTGCTCGGTGACACTGCCCCGCGTGAAGGTGATATACAATTACAAGTTGCCGTTGTTGTAGACAGAACTCCTCAGGTAGGAGGAATGAATCCCATTCTTACCCCTCACCCCCCCCCCCACCCCCCTACAGCACTCACTCCACCTGACGTTCATTCCCAATGATTCCGATCAGGTCACTGCTTAACGATAGTGCACACGGTGCCCAGGCACCTTGCAATTTCTAACCTGGTGACACCAGAAGATCAGTTGTTTGCAAGACCTTGTGAGGAAGCCCTGGATTCAGACTGAACGCAGATGAAATGCTGCCTAGTTCTGGGGCCCTGGCTGGCCGCACATTGACAGGACACCCAGACCCGAGACCTCAAATTATAGGATGTAACTGATGGCTGTTATTACTGAGATCCCAGCTGCCCTAAGCACGGTCAGAATGGCACCATTGATCCCACACTCGGCATTCATGCGTGTGGTAATATCCTTGTCGTTTTAGAACTACAATGACACAGCACGTGTCAGGATACATGACAGAACAGCTAGCAACCGCTAAGACATTGAGCAAATCAACACCAAAATCCCTTCCCGAACTATGGGACGTCCCCCCGATGTGAAAGGCGCTCTATGAATGTAATTTTGTTGTTGTTGTATCCTGCCTGAAGGGGTTTTATGGGAAAATAGAAAAGCATATTGTTGTTCACGGAACTAAAGAAATCTGTGACACAGTCGGAGGCCAGTGAGCGACCATTTGTGTTAGTGTTGATGTTTGTTCCTCCATTGAAGCCATTTGTCCCACAGCCAATTCCCTGCTCTTTGAAACTCTGTGACTGGTTGCTCCAATAGGTTAGATTAGCCGTCTTTTTCTTATGGGAACAGATGACGCTGTGGCAGAGGCCACTGTCCTTTCACACTCCTGAGCTGGGTGATGTGTGTAATGAATGGAACAACAGAGAAAAGCTGTGTCCAAGACCAAGACAGAATCAAAGTCAATCTGTACGACTTATCAGATGTTATTTCCTTATCGAATGATTCCAGGCTCCAGGAAGCAGCTTCTCCCCACCCACCCCTCCACCCCTCATTGATGGCAGACTGCACTTCCACTGCTTCTGCCCACCTTTCCCCACACTCATCACCTTACCCTGCGCTCGTTTATTCAGCTGACTTCCTTCCACTGAGACATCCTCAGAGTTGAGACAGATCCATGAGCTGCACTGACCATTACGCCTAAAATGTTGCTGCACCAATCTCCGCACATCAATCACACAAAACTAATCAGGGATATTGTGCTCAGTCTTAGGCGCTCCACTTTAGGAAGGATATAAAAGACTTGGAGAAGTTCCAGTGATAATTGTCTAGATTAATACCTGGGTGTTCCTCTGATGTGAGGCTGGGTGTATTTGGGTTATATCCTACAGAGCCGAGGAGGTTAAAGGTGATCCGACTGTGGATATTAAAATAATAAATGGCACTAACAAGTTAGGCTAGGAAGGACTCTTCCCTTTGTAGACAAATCCGGAGTGAGAGGGCATATTCCTGAAATCAAAGTGCTTTGAGGCATTCGTTCGTTGCTATACAAGTGGAACGTCTTGTAAAATTAGAGCTCAACTGGTTAAAAGTGAATGCAGAAACTATTTCTCCACACAGAGAATGTGTGATTGAACTGCCCAGAAGACCGTACATGCAGAAGCAATTTAAGTTTTTTTTGAGGGAGGGAGATATCATTCTGACTTGCGAAATAAGGGCTTTCGAAATAGAAAAGGCAAGGAAATGGGATTAGAAAAATACAGACCAACCCTGATCTAAGTAAACTGGTAGAGCAGGCTCGACGGGCTGAATAGCTGCTCTTCCAAACACATCATTCACTCTGTCCCCAAATGATATCCCTAAACTGATCGCAGATAAGACAAGAGAAAAATAATTTTTTGATGCAGTGGGTATAAAATAAGATAGCGAGTCGTGTCAATTAGAGGAACATTTTCATGCCGAGGATGGTGAGAAGGTGAAACTAGCTGTTGGAAGCTGTGGTTGAAGCAAATGGCATGAATGTTTTTAAAGACAGAACTTAATGTGTATGATTCTGTGTCACTCTACTAGATCTGAGCCACATTAATCGTCACTCGTGAGTGACAATCAATTCATTAGTCCCGATGACACACTATAAAGTTGTGTACAGTATCATAAAGGTTTGATATTACAACATGGGATACCCATACCCATACTGTTCTGTCTGTCTGTTCTATAGAGAAGCCCCTCCACCCCACTCCAGGCATTCCCCGTCTTGTGTTACAGAGACTCTCCCGCACTACCCTTGGCGAAAGGTCAGAGTAGGGACTAATTACATTCCCTTATATCTAGTGAGTGCAGGAGACACTGGGTTAGTGCTCTTTAGACCAGTCTGTGGGAGCTGGGGTTCTGTCTTGCTCTGCGCAAATAGCCTTGTGACTGTTCCACTCCTGAGAAGCAGGCCTGAATGCTCCATTTAACATCTCTGTTCCCACCTCCAGGGGCCTGTTACTCTCTGCTCCGCTCAAACATTCCCAGAAAAGTTGCACCATCCTGGGCTGATGAGTTAAGTGGCCTCTCACCTATTAGCCCCCGCCCCCGTTTGCCGGCGGATGGGAACAAGCTGACAATTCCACACGGAATAGACTAGAAGCTGAACACTTTCCCACAGCCTTCACTCCTCTCTGCTAGCTTGTGAAAGGCACTGAGCTCCAGAGCCTCGCCACTGATAAGCCTGCTCTCAGGCCCTAGGTCCAGCAGGATGGCTCCCTGCTGTACTAACAAACAGCCCGAGAGCAAACAGAAACATCCCCCTCACACAGGCCAGTGTAGACCAACTATGGGTCTCGCTCAAAGCCTTGCTGAGTGACCGTGCCCTGTAGTGAGAGCCACCAGCCTCCATCCCTTTTGACGAGGATCAGTGAATCACTTCATGGCTGTTCGTAGGACATCGCTGGAAAATACAATCACTCTGTTTTACACTGTGAGGCACTTCGAGAAACCCTCCTGACATGGAAGACACTACATAAAATTCATAATTATTATTACTTTTCAGCTTAGCCCACTTACCAGTAATTTAATGAGTGGAGGTGGTTGGATTTCATGTATTATTATAGCATATACTTACTTGGGCAAGTTGTCCTTACTCCACATGCCTAATAATAATCCGTCCAAAAATACACAATAATAAAATTGGTCATTTCAATCCATGACTGTGTGTGGGACGCCGCTGTGCGCAATTGGCTGCTGCAATTCGCCCACAAATATACAGTCAATTCACTTTATAGTATATTATGTGAAGCGCTTTGGGACATCAATAAGATGTGAAAAGCGCTATATCAAATGCAAAGATTATTATATTATTATATTATTATTATATTGTTTAGCGAACTTGCCTTCCAAGCGATAGGACCCAGGTTCAATTCCTGGGCAGCACAAAACTTCTACACACCCCTGTTTACCTAGCAGTAAGTAGGAAGCTCAATGGTAGTCGATTGGCAGATCACTTTTCCTGAGGTAATGATCCCTTAAACAAAATCATAATAATTTGGCCCCTCAATCCACCACTGTTTGTGGGACACTGCTGTGTGCAATTGGTTGCTGTGTTTCACCACACATAAATATACTTTACAGTATATTCTGCGAAGCGCTTTGAGATGGCTAGATGTGAGAAGTGCTACATCAAATGCAAGAATTCTTATTATTATGACAAACCGCTCAGCACTCTTGAATGACAAAGGTTCCAAATTTACTACTAATCAGTGTCACAATAATCCTTCATGCTTGCTCTATAAGACGATTCACAGACAATCTTGTTGAGTGTAGTGACTGTATTAGTTGGTAAAAAAAAACTGTGCTGTGCTCAACCATACAATGAGTTTTTTCACCGGCCAGGCCACTGCATGCGCCAGTATCGCAGGAATGGTTCTGAAGTTTCTTATACTCGATCAGGAATTCACACTCAGTAAAAGTCCGTGCTATTAGCTGTATTTGGAAAACAGCAGATTAATGTGTGGAGTTGGCTGGATTCCATGTATTATTGAGGCTGCTCTTGGCCCGGTTTCAAAAACAACAGATGGGTATTTTTCCAGCACTTCAGTGTTGCACGAGGGTTCCTGAGAGACTGGCTGTCACCACATCCGTGCACTGGGACAACCATCACTTTGATTTGAAGACTGGTGGCTTGTTGAGCAGGCAAAAACTTTAGGTGCAGCAATAATGCGAGCAGCATCAAATTACCTTTGTGTAGCACCTTTCGTGTTGGGAGCATGTCCCATCAGGGTGTATAGGTGGTACGTGCATTCATGTGAATGTGTGGCACGTGCCTGAGTGGTGCGTGCGTTCGGGTGGCGCATGGCTGCTGTGCGTAGAAGGTGCGCGGCTGGCCTGCGCAGTGGGTGCAGGAGGAACTGACTGCACTCTGAAGCTGGAGTTAAATTCACTGCTGGCTCCTGACACGTGGAAGAATACACGTCTGCTCTTTTACGAATGGCACCAGGGCTTCTGGACGCAGCTGGTTCATTGCAACAACCTGTCATTATACTGAGAGGTGGGGCTCCAGACACAGAGAGAGAGAGAGAGAGAGAGAGAGAAATTTGACCATGTGGGCAAAACTCTTACATCAGGTTTCGCTGAACACTAACAGGGCTGAGCATCTGCAAAATACACCAGCTTTCCCCTTCCCACTCCTGTTCTCACAGCTCTGACTCTCAATCTTGCCCTGATGTCTCTCTTTCACTTTTAGAAGCCAAACACTATTTTTACCAAAGGGGTGTAATGAAGGGCAGATTAGCAATCATCTCCGCATTTCACCTAGTGCCTTATGTCAAAATATCAAAGTACTTTTCCTTGAAGTGTAGTGAACGCAGAAAGCAGCCAATTTCCGCACAGCCATGAAGCGAATGCGTTCTATTTTGAATTTGGGAGAATTGTTGACCACAACAATTGGGGAGAAAATCCCCTTCGTTTTAAAACAGTGCCAAGGGATCCTTAACATCCACCTGAACAGGCAGATGGTGCCACGGTTTAAGCGTCTCCTCCGAACAACGGCACCTATCTAATAATAATACTAATAACAATACTAATAATAATCCTTGCATTTGATATAGAGCTTTGAGACGTTTTCTAGATGTGCAAAGCTAGACTGCAAAGCGAATTGACTGTATATTCGTGGGTCTTACATTCCTCACCATCAGTTAATAGGAAATTGCACCTCTTGACAATACAGTACAGAGAAGGGTGGAAAAAATCCAACCTAATAGAAGCGTTTTTAGTGCTCCAAGGGTTAACAAACTCCCGCTCACTCGGCTGTGTGCTCGCTCCAATCACAAGTGGCTAGTGATGTTGCTCCCTCCCTTGCTCTCTGTTACCTCTCTGTTCAGCCACATAGTTTGCATTCATTAGCACAGCCTGTAGACTCGAACAGGAGTGTGTGTTTCTTCTCAGCTTCCACAGCCGCTGAAGGTGAGCCCGGCGCGGGCACCCAGTGTTGGGAACATCCCCCACTTACCCCAGTACCGGGTTCAAACCCCCCCCACCCACCCACCCACCCACTCACCCCCCCCCCCCCCCCCCACCCATACACACACAGAGCACAAGCAACTCTTTTCCTTTCTTCATTGAGATACCAATAAGGTAAGATTCCTCACCTTTCTATCCTGATCATCGGCCACATTGAGTCTTACATTTCTGCACCATCAGTTATTAAGAAATTGCACATGAAATTTCATATGTTCTTTTAGTCTTGTTTTTACAGTTTAGGGCAGAGGATGAGGTGGGGGTGAATGGGGGGAGAGAAGGAGACCTAGAGAAGAAGAGCAAGTATGGAACTGGAAGGAAGCAGAGTGGATGGGAAGGTGGATGGTGGGGGGTAAAAGAGAGAGCATATAGGATGAGGATAGAGAGAGAGAGAGAGAGCAGAGAGTGAAAGAGAGTGTGAATGGCACAGAAGAGAGATACAGATAGTGCGCATGGGACCAAAACACTGATTGTCCAGAGTCTTGGAATGTCCTCCCAACGTGAAAGGTGCTATACAAATGTAATTTTTTGTTGTTGTTGTTGAACACACAGGACAGGAGTGAGTGTGAGAGAAAAAGAAAGAGATGGAGAGAGGTAGCATATATGACGGAGTGAGGGAGAGTGTGATGGGCGATGGGGGAGAGAGAGAAAACATAACAGAGGAGGAATGGAGAGTGTTTTGACAGGAGGGAGAATGAGCATTCATGGTAGGAAAGAGGTAGAGAGAGTGAGGCTAGAACATAGAACAGAGGAGAGTGAGTCCAGGGTAGGGAGTGAGTAGGAGATGGGGTTAGTAACAGAGTGGAACAAGGGATAAGATGGGCAGAGAGAGTGAGGGGTGGGGGAGACGGGGGGGACATAATAGGTTTGGTGGGGGGGGGAAAGAGAGTTTGAAAGCACAGGACCATTTAATTCCATAGAGAGGGTTCTCGTACAGTACTGGGGAGTTTATCTTAGTCTACACTGTCTTTAGTTACTGGACAAGACAATTTTACCTTGTAATGTACCCAGTCCGCTGTTTATTCATCAGGGTAAAGGTTAATGCCCAGTTACTCAGTGTGTAACTGCAGAATGGCTGTTTATTCAGAGGGCCTCAGTCACACTGCTGGGAGTAATAAGGGTATTAAAGGAAAGGGACCAGCTTGGGTCTGCTCTCAGTCTTCACCTCGTACAAGTGGCTTTTTAAAGCAACACAATTTGTACCAGAGTGGGCGAGAGGCGATGTGTGCCTTATTGCATCGGAGACCCGTCACTGTTGCTGTTGTTGATTTGGGCAACGTCTGAATGACGATTGCGTTATTATTTTAAAACGCGATTAAAAAAAACAAGTCACCTTTGTGGGCATTGAACCGGAGCCCTCACGGTTCTGTGGTAGGGGCTTTGTGAATACAACTCGGCTTGTTCTTTAAACAGAGGCCAGTGTTTCTTGGCTGCTGTGGAGAGTGGAATGTGCAATAATGTTCTCATTACCTCAGGATGGTACACAGGGGTGCTGTGCACTTCAGAGCCCAGCAGCGAGGCAGGTCAATGCTGAGCAGGCGTTTTATGACACAGCAAAGCAAACAGGCTCTCAGCTGCCACTGTTGTTTAATTAAAAAAAAGCAGAGTCCGAGGAAAAGGGTTCTGTGTGTGGTGGGGGGGGGGGGGGAATGGCCTGCAGGTTTGACCTAGGATAATCTTTCTTAAAGGTCAGCCACTAAATTGTGCACCCAGCCAGAGCCGCTCAATGGAGAATGTCAGATATGTACCCACTAACAGCTCGCAGGTTCCTGCCTTCAGGTTAACCATCCAGCAAAGCTGGAATCAAAAGGGGCTGACTTCACTCCCACAATCATAGAAAGTTACAGAACTGAGAGAGAGAGAGAGAGAGGCCATTCGCCCCATTGAGTAAGCCGTGGATCTTAGCTTGAGATGGAATAGCTAAAGTAGTAATAATTCTTACATATGGTACAGCGTCTTTCTTATCGGGGGGGGAGACGACATCCTAAAGTACAATGATAAGAGCACAGGTTCTGCAGAGTTAAGTTGAACATAGAACAAGGCTCGGTTCCGAGTATTAAGTAAAACTCTGGTCACCATGTTATAGTAGGCACACTTCGGAATTGGAACAATGCAGCCAAGGGTAACTAACGAAACAGAGATGGAATTAGGCAGCCAGGACTCAGGGGGAATCTTATTAAGGTATTCAAGATTCTAATCAACATTGGTAACAATGTAATAATGAATTTACGCAGAGAAACTGTGATTATGTGGAACAGACAGACTACCTAGGGAGCCAAGATTGCTTCAGCAACTCAAACGGAAATTACAGTTCATTTGGCAAAAAAATAATGAATCACAGGTGCGAGGAATATTGTAGTAAAAGAAAAGAGATGTCTGGGTAAGTGTAGCTGGTATACTTGGAAGCAAACAAGGCCGACAATTTGCATATCACAATCAGGCACGAGGTGAATGACTATTTTTCCTGGACGATTATTGGCCAGGACAAATGGAGAAACGTTTCAAGAAACATAGATAGGACCAGGAAGTCATTCAACCAGTCGCGCTGGTTTTACGGGTAGAGCTTTTAATTCCATTTCGCCGTCCCTTCCCCTTAATTCACTTGCTTAATAATGATAAATTCTTGCCTTATCACATCATCAAGATGTCTCAAAGCACAGGAGAGAGTCAGGGAGCTGCGCTGTGAGGAGGGTCAGGGTGTGAGGTGGGTCGGGGGTGCTGGTTAGGCTCCAGCAAAAGCTGTAGTGTAATTTTTTTATTGTTGTTGTTGTTGTTGTTCTAAGCAGCTGGCCGCTGAGCAGGTCCCGTCACTGAACAATGACCACAATTTGCTGTTGGTTTTGGGTGCTTTTGTTTGGCTGGAAAGTTTGTTCACTGGCTCCGAGCCAGGGAGCTGCACAGTCACTGCACCAGGCTATGCCTCGGCGACGGACACTCACTCCTGCTTTCATTGTAACACACTCGCCTCACTGACCCTCAGGGGCTCCCGAGTTCAAGAATCTGAAGGAGGTACTCAGAATAATGAAGGGTGTTGACAAAGTCTATAAGGACTAACTCTACACTCCAGTTGGGGTTGGGGGGGAAATCACTCCTCTGAGGGAGAAGAGGAATTTAAATTTAGAAGCAAAGTGATGAAAGGGGAGTCGAAAATGTATCGACTTTCTAAACGGTGTGGTGAGAGTACGGAATAGGAACAATTCAACACCTCGAGGCTGTTCTGCCATTCCATTGGATCATGGCTGATCCATATCTCGAAACTCCAATCTTCTAAGTCAATTATAAATCATTTAAAAACTACAATTGATAACGCGACTCCCAATTTTCAGAAAATGGCCTCGGGAAACAGCCAGGAACAGTTTCAAGTGTTCCGAGAGGTGGGAGACGCAATCATTGGTGATTCCGGAAAGGCATTTGAAGAAAAATAGAGAGATGAAACAATTGGCATAGATTTGCCTACAAAATATACAGTCAACCCACTTTACAATGTACACGCTGAAGTGCTTTGAGACATCTCAAAGACGCAATAAGGGCGCTACATCAAATGCAAGGATTATTATTGACATTATTAGATTTGTAGAGCAGACTTTGCAGACTACTCCTTGCTCTATGTTTCCTGATGCACTCTGTGAACTGATGTCACGTCTTGCCTACTGGGTGGGAGCCTAGACACAGCACAAGTCACCCCTGTGTGTGCAGACTCCCCCTGTGAGAACCATTGTGCTGGGGTTTCGTTCAGCTGCCTCAGCCCCCGACGTTGGGAGATTGTAGCTTGCACGGGAAGCGTCGAGCAGCAGGGAATTGGGGCTGAGAACTCCACCACGAAAGCTACGCTCGGGAGCCAGCTCAACCTTGCCATTCGCAGGATTGTTTGTGATATCTCAAAGACGGCAGCCAGAGGGGCCTCCTGCTCCCATTGTCTGGGCGAAGGGAGAGATTTATTAGACATTCTCTTTCAAGCGTCACCGTTCTCTAATCCTGTTACCCTTAAATCCTCAGGTTCAAGCCCCTCCCCTCCTGGCAGCTGTCACTCCCAGTGCAACCAGCTGGGTCTCGGGCGGGGGCAGGAGGGTGGAGCCCTCTCCATGGGAGACCTTTAATCACATTACTGGGTTTCCTTGACCCCCTCCTCTCCTCTCCCGCCCCATCCACAGATGGTGCCACTTTGAAAGAGGCGGAGAGGCTTTTCTCTGAGCTGACTCTCTCCTGGCAGCACCTTGCACCCACTTGGTCTCACACTTCCTGTCTAAATCACACCTCCACACTTCCACCAGCGGATCAATTGCACCTCACTCCCTGGGTCCAGGTAGGCCCGTGGCCCACCTTACTCCCAACTCAGTTAAATCGAAGCTCAAGGTGAAAAGAAAACAGATTTTTACAACAGCAACTTGCAATGATATAGCGCCACTCCCCGCAGGGTAGTGTCCCAGAGCGCTTACACAAGAACGTAATTTTGGGGGCCAGGCACCATCAGCTGTGTTAATAATAATAATCATAAAATCCAATGCTAACTTGTAGGTTTGACTTAACTGAACCGAGGTACGGTCTTCGGGTGACTATGGACAGTATTAACGGTGGGAGTGAGAGAGGGATGGTTCTGGGGTCAAACAACCCAGCCAGCTTCCTGGGAGTTATTTGATAGGAGTCTCAGACTCTGTCCGACGGGAAGGAACAAATAGAACTGCTTTATCATGTTAAATTACTGCTGCCGGCCAAAGCTGTCAAGGACCAAACGTTTGAATCTGGACCCATCGTAGCTGGATGTCGGGAAGTGAAGTGATGAGTGAGCAGGCTGAATTAACAGATAGCCTGACTTGCTCCTGAGCAGATTCCCCTGAACAGACATGAGACTCTGATCTCTACAGTTCCCTCTCATTTCTGTCCGTGGCTGGTTTTCATTCACAACCATTCACCACCTCGACCACCAGCAAACAGCGGGCAGACCCAGGTCCCATACCGAGCACAGCCCCATCCGTGTACCAGTGTGGCCAGAGGTCTCTGCTCTGAGCTACAGACACACTCTTTGATCTGAGCGAGGAAGGTGACTTCTGCCTATAACTCATCTCAGTTTTGTACAGACAGGCTATATATCTCCAGCACTCCCCACTTTGCATTTTGAAACTATGGAGTAAAGACAGAAAGTGAAAAGATTTGGGGAGAGTCACAGAAAGTGTGTGCTACCAATGGTGAGGTCGAGCAGTAGTGCCAAGAGTGGAAGGGAGGAACAGAAAAATAGGGCAATGATAATGGTTCATAATAATAATCTTTCCATTTAATATAACACATCTTCTAGATGGCTCAAAGCAATTCACAGAATATACTGTAAAGTGGATTGACTGTTTATGTGTGGGTGAAAACGTAGCAGCCAATTGCGCATAGCGGTATCCCACAAACAGTCATGGATTGAAGTGACCAATTTATTATTGTTTTATTTTCCCCAGAGGGATTATTATTAGGCATGTGGAGTAAGGAAACTTGTCTGGCAATGCAAGTCTCTAACCGCTGAGCTACAGGAATCCAGTTTACATACAGAGTAAAGCTCCTTCTACACTGTCCCATTGTACAATGTCCAATGAAAGTTCCTTAATCTCTCCTTCACTCCCATACACTGCATAAGTGTGATTTTTTACATACCCATATGTGCTTGTTTAATATATATCCAAGTCTAAAATCATTGGCAAATCATACCATACCCTGACAACTCTCCCTTCCTCACTCCCTTCGCCTCGCCCCTCTCTTTCTACTTTCAGGACTCGTTTAAAGACCTTTCTTTTCAACCGCGCTTTTGGTCACCTTGTTCCCCCTTCCCCCAGGCTTGGCTCTGGGATCAGTTATTGGGAAGCGCTCGCTCCAAGATGGCGTCCGGCATGGAGGGTGCTATATAAATCCAAGTTGTTGTTATTGTCAGGAGAAGAAATTCTGAATCTAGCTTTTTTAAATCGCCATTCACGCCCTCTTGTCCTCAAATCCCTACCATCTGAACATGTTTTTCCCAATTAATTCCTTGAAACTCTTTCATTATCTTAAACACATCTATTGTGTCACCTTTCTACCCCTTAACCTTGTGTGCTCTGATAGAAAGAGCCTTAAACTCTCTCGCCTCTCCTCACAACTATTGACATTTTGGGTATCCTCCTCGTACACTCTTCAGAATGCAGTGTCTCCAAAGATATATTCCAAAGATGTATTCTTTTTAAGAAGATGGTGCCTAAAACAGCACACAACTTTCCAGATATCATACAGATTGATCATCACTTTCTTATTTGTAAGTCCAATGGCTCAGCATATAAACCCAGAATCCTGTTTGCCCTTTTGACCATCTCCTCTACCTATAATCCCACTTTGAATATGCTGTGTATTGCATCCTCGGATCCCTCGTTTGTGCTCAGAGCCATGTCGACCTTTCAGCAACCATTCACTATACACGGGAGCAGTCAAGGTCTGAGCAGGAAGCTTCCGTACCTCAGCTTTGTCTTCCTGACATCAACATGGGCTAAAACCTACCTCTCAAATTACATTCAACATCTCAGGATTTTCTCTCGCTCGCTTAGAATAACAGAGCAAGAGCCATGGCTCTGTTATCCTACCCTGAGGCAGAGCATTTCGTTCTATTGGTTTTGGAAGCAGAATAGAGTGAGTGAGGGGAGGGTACATGGGCTGGGACTCCGACTGTGCATTCCTCCAGCCCCAGAGGAATGAGTTTGGTCTGGCTGTGCCTCCGTCATGCAATCCGCTTTGAGCCTGATCTCAACTAAGTGCATACATGTGTGCTATCCGTTGAATGCATGTCCAATTTCAGCTGCATTGGTGGCTGAAGTTGTATGTACATTGGTTAAATAACACACTGTGGCACAGCTCCCTGCATCATGGGTTAAGGCCTCTGAGTTTTGCTAATCTGGATGAAAGAGGATTATTGGTCAGGACAGAGAGAGAACCCCCTCAACTCATGTTTGCCTGCAAAAGCAACCGTTACAAATAACAGTAAATACCCTGTGGCCCTTTGAGACAATTCAACGTGAAGTATTATTAAAAACGTGAGTTATTTCTTTCATATATGATAGTAGTGGGGTCTTTACTGTGCAACTGGCAGACGTAGGTTTAATATTTCCATCAAGGTGTGATGTCTCAAATTGAACTGTAGAATTTGAGTGTTAATTACAAAAACCGCTTATCCAGGCAATCTCCTTTATACCTGACCAGGAGATGAAGCCTGTAGGTGGATTCAGGCCCCACTCCCTGCTGCAATTAAATTGCACGATTCAACTGGAGTGAGTTCAGCGAATTGGTCCATTATTGAAATTTCCTTCTTTGTTAATCCAGTCTGTCGCTGAACATTCCTCTCTTTAAAAGCCTCCTGATGTGGTCTGGAAACTGTTCAGAACGATTCCAACTTTCTAAAAATACTGTGCGGAGGAAAGGCGCTGGAATCCTGACCTCCCCCAGTCAGCCTCAAAAACATTTCCTGTCGGCACAGACTGATCTCGAGCGGGTGGGGAGGGATGTGTATAAGACCACAGCTCTTTGACTGCACACCATGTTCTGTAGGACGGTGGGGGGCAATTGTTACTTTGTGAGCACCTCCCCCCCCTCACCCCACCATCAGTTTGCTGCTCAGTATGATGCAGGCCAGGGCAGTTCTCTGGTGTGAGGTGCTTTCCACAGGGCTAAAGCACTCGGTGCTGCCACAGAGTGGGAGAGTTCCAGCAAACTCCCAAACCGTAGCATCATCCATCCACTGTTGTGCAATGAACAATGTTCTGGAACAAACAATATATTTGTCCAATTCACTCTAATGACCCCTATCCACATCAACTCACCATCTAACATGACAGTCCACTGCAGCAGCATAAAAGCTCTAAATTAACAAGGATGCCATCCTTCGTGTGCTATAAAAGACAATGTTTTTTTTTCCAATCGCACCTACCCACCACTGTTCTGTTTCTCCCTCTATTAGCAAACACCCTCCATCTGTGAGTACAGTACAGAACTCCGGCTTGATGTACTGTAGATAGTTCTCTCTGCCCCAGCACCATGTCTCTTCCCCAGCCCCATACCAGTGCCCACCTCCTCTCTTCCCCCTCTCCGTTAATGCACAAGGCAATTGACCTACTTGCTACTGATCCCAAACTAGAAACATGGCTGTGCGGAGAAACGCAACAGAAGAAGGAGGAGGTCAGGATAGGAGAGTGAGCGGATAGACAGCAAATTAATTAATTTTCAGAGAAAAACAAAGTAGGGCAAGAAGGGAAACTTACACTAAACCACCAGGATCTAAGTGGAACGAGAAGCAGGGAGACCGGGACAGATCTATTGAAATCCAAATGGGACATGTGATATGATTAACCTGCAGGGGGTTTACAGTGGCTGCGTATCACTGATGACTTTCCGTTTCCCCCGACAGACATCAGCTGCGGAAGATGAGGCCAATGGTGTGGAATGGTTACTTTGGGGTGATGACGTTGGTGCTGCTGGTGGGCCAGGTGCCAGTCCAGTGCTGCCCGACCAAGTGCACCTGTCCCAATGAAAGGACTCTGTGGTGCATAAAGAAAAGTCTCTCTGCCATTCCGAGTTACATCCCCCCCAACACTGCCCACTTGTATCTCTTTCGGAACGCCATCACCAGCGTGCAAGAGGGGGACTTTCCACAACTCCCAGAACTTCAGCTGCTGGATCTGTCGCACAACAAGATAGCGGCTCTCCCCAACTTTGCCTTTCAGCCCCTCACGGGCCTCTCCAACCTAGACCTCTCCTTCAACCAGGTCACAGAGATCAACAACGAGACGTTTGCTGGGCTCCGGCAGCTGGAGCGCTTATACCTGCAAAAAAATCAGATCCAAAGCATCCAACCGGGGGCTTTTGAGATATTGGTGAAGCTGGTTGAGCTGAAGCTACAAGATAATCAACTGCACAGCCTCCCTCCTCTGCAGCTACCCAAACTCCTGCTCCTGGACCTCAGTCGCAATAGCATCCCGGCTACAGAACTCAGACCCATCAGAGCGCTGGAAATCGAATCACTTAGCCTGGCCGGGCTTGGTCTCAGCGAGTTGAGCGAAGACCTTTTCAGCAACAT
Organism: Hydrolagus colliei; assembly: GCA_035084275.1. Classification (NCBI taxonomy): domain Eukaryota; kingdom Metazoa; phylum Chordata; class Chondrichthyes; order Chimaeriformes; family Chimaeridae; genus Hydrolagus; species Hydrolagus colliei. Next base: position 4,869,330 of record CM068758.1, on the reverse strand, counting down.
GAAAACCCTTCAGCAGCTGGACTTGTCAGGGAACCAGCTGTCCTCGGTGACCGCCCTGCGACACCTCAACCAACTGACCGTTCTCAACATCACTGGCAATAACCAGATTTCGCAGCTGAAGACTGAGGATTTCAAGCACTTCCCGAGCCTGCAGAAGCTGGACATCAGTGGCATGCGTCTCACGACTCTCTCACAGGAATTCTTTGGTCTGTTCCCCAATCTCAAGTTCTTGGCAGCTGCCAAGAACCCCTATAACTGTGTCTGTCAGCTCCACTGGTTCATCCATTGGGTGAGAGTGAGCCATGTCCTGCAGAGACGGGAGGAGACTCGATGCCACTTCCCGCCAAGCAATGCGGGTAAACCTCTCCACACACTTAGATATGAGGACTTTGGGTGTCCGACCACCACCACTACACTTGTGACGACCACCACCTCCCTGTCCTCCTTATCAACCACTCTCCAACAGCACATGCCCAGCCGTCTAGTCACCCATCCAGATATGGCTTTCTCTTTTGACCGGCCAACTGCCAAAGTGGTCACACCAGCACCCCGCCAGGGTAGTCCAAAGGTCCAATTGTGCCCGTCCACAGAGTGTCTGAATGGGGGCATCTGTCATCTGGACAAATATAGGCACCATGTCTGTGTGTGTCAGCCCGGTTTCTCTGGTCAGCACTGCGAGATGGCAGCCAACAAGGTAGACCGACAAATACAACAGAAGAGTTCCGTAAATGTCACTCAGATAACCAGCACTTCATTCACACTGGATATGCAGCCCTTCAAAGAGTCTGCCATGTACAACAAAGGAATCCGACTGACGTACAAAAACTGGTCTGGGCCTGACCCCAGGCCCACGTCACTTAACATCCCCACATCCCTTGCTACCTACAGCATCCGAGGCCTGAAGCCCAACTCAACCTATCAGATCTGTGTTGGGGTGCTGGGGAGGGCGGACTCGGTGAATGATCCCTGCGCAGTCATACAGACCCAGCAAACGGCGAGGTCAGCTCCATTCGTACAGACAAAGAGCAGCCTTCTCATGGTGATTGGGCCTACCATCGCGGCTGTGCTCCTGTGCACCATTCTGGTGGCTGCTATATTCCACTACTGGAGGAAGCAGGGCCCGAAACAGTCAGTGTCAGGCGAGGATCCACCTCCCTATGACATGGAAGGCCTGAAGCCCTGCCTGCAGACTGGGGAGATTGCCCACTGTCATCCAAAGGATTCTGAAGGCCTAGCCCTGCAGAGTCAAGTGCCATTGATGCCCGACTCGCTCAGCAACAATAACACTGCATCTCTGAAACCGTGTGAACTTTGATATCCAAATGGTAGTAAGAAAATTGAGTGACACTTTCACAGACTAAATCCTGGACTGGCTCAAACGCAGGAGTTCCACAGTCATCGGGGGGGGTGGGTGGGGAAGATCTACAGAAGCTGGGCTCCAGTCATATCCAGGGCAACTACACAGATACCAAAGCCCAACTTCTGCACCGAGCCACCAAGACACAAGCCCACTTGCAGACAGCCATTAGGAGGACGCTGGGTATACTTAAGATCGAAAGTTTCCACCTCCCTTGTCTCACCGCCATTCCACGTATCACCACTTCAAGAGTATCAGGACAATGTAATGTGCCCTTGATGGCTTGGTGGATAAAAGAGCCATCTAATGCAATACTGAGTCATCTAATACAGTAATTTTCCTATAGCTAGGAAAATTGGGCATTTGAATCCCAATCTGGACTGAGACAATGATCTCAGTCAGGGATATAACTAGCCTCAAAACAACTTTATTTATGGAGGGGAGGAAAACAAATCCCCCCCATCTAGGGATGCCACACCAATCCTCCCCTTTCCCCCACAACTCTTCCCCACCTCCTGACCCCCCCACACCCCCCCAACGCATACGTGGACATCAGATGTGGTCCGAAATGGGTATCAGCTATGCTGCCCATTACAGTGCAAATACCTGCTCACTCATAGCCCTGCTTACACGTGAAGAATGAGTGCTTAGTGAAGGCACTGAAGGGTGCGCATGTAACCATTGGGGGATAATGGATAGTCAGACCTGGAACAGTATCCAACCCAGAGATTGTAGCTGATGCCTGGTCAATCTCATCTCAGATATAGGAACAGAGCACAGGCTGATAGCAGCCCAGGACCCCTATGTTATTTAAATCCATAGGAAGGTGAAACTTTGAAGGAAAAAAAGCTGTAAATATCATTAGTGCCAACCACCAAACACTTAATGTACAGCAATACATTTGCTTGCAAGCCAGATATCGTGAAGCAATTAGCCCTTCAGTGGCACTATATGTGTTTATATTTTTTTAAATTTAAACAGCACTCTGCCCACTACGAGGACAGCCACTGCCACACCATCCCTGAGAGCCAGAAACACAGGGGATAGGTACCAACCTGAGGCAAGTCCTGTCTGTACCATATAGCACTGATTGCACACAGTAGTTTGGGCTGCGTGCACCAGCACTGACTGCACGCGACTGACTGTGTGCTCTAGCCTGGACTGTGTGCTCTAACCTGGAAATGTGCTGTGGCTTGGTCTACGTGCTACAGAACTGACTACACTCTATAATCTGGGCTGTGTGCGCTGACTGTATGTGTTTATTGCTGCCTGGCAGAGAACACTATGAACAATACAGTATTTGTAATCAAATAAAATATTTTTCTAAAGAAGATCATTTTTATTTCCAATTAGCTTTCGCACAAAACTGTACACAGGAAGCTAAAAGTGTTGATAGATTGGGTCCGAGGGATAAAAAGAGATGGAAACCAGCGAGGGGAGGGGGAAATCAGGGATGGAACATGGAGGAAGTACAGCATATAGAGAGTGGGATCATAGTACAGGATAGAGTGTGGATCGCAGTAATTGAAAGAGAGAGGTGGTCAGAGGTACAGGATGGAAGGGTTCAGGGTATAGGATAGAGGGTGAGTCAGCGGGGGCAGGAGGCGGGAGTTAAAATATGAGATGGTACATAAGAGTGTATATGATAAATTCTGTTCACATTCACATATTACAGGAATGAGAGTGATGGGAATTTTACTGCTATTTCTCAGCACTGTTTCCAGCGTACGCTCTTCCCAGTTCTGTCTGACGTGGCCATGTCACGGCTCACATCTCCCTCCACTCCAGTCTTCGTGTGACACCCGCTATTAGGGACTATGCTTCATGGTGAGTGACTGAGATCAGGCTGCGAGCAGCATTCCTACGAGCAGCCGCACAGGCGGGGGCAGGAGCCAGCACACAATCGCCCAAAGGCAAAACAACTGATTTCAATTTGCTAGTTTTAACAAACACCTCTCCTCACTGGGGCTAATTAAACGTCCAGGGCCTGTGTCTGAACTGCAGGCAGATTAGCTCAGGAATTTCAAACAATGGGCACCACTGGGCTGGCTCCAGATCGACTGCAAGCGACTCCGCACAGGGCATTCTCAGCGAGTCCCACCCAGAATAAATCAACAACAACAACTTAGATTTACATAGCGCCCTCCACGCCAGATGGCATCTCAGAGCACTACACAACAACGGATCCCGGGCCAGGGGGAGGGGGAAAAAGGTGACCGAAGGTGCAGTTGAAAAGAAAGGTCTTCAGCTGAGACCTGAAACTAGGAAGAGTGGGGGGCGAGGTGTTAGGAAGGGAGTTCCAGAGCTTTGTGGGGTAGTGGCTGAAGGCACGGCCGCTGATGGTTGATAAGGAGGAGACCAGACCTGGTGGAGCGAAGGCAATGGGTACTGTCGATGCCCCGAGCTAGGTGACAGCACCCAATGGGGAACTCGTTGTCTGAAGAAGGATTGTTCAGGTGCTTCAGAGGGAAATGAGCAAACTTTTCTCATTGACTGCCTCACTGCAGCCTGTTTTGAATTAAACCATCTCAGAAACTGAAGGCAGGGATGGGAGTGGGGGAGGGGGAGGCGGAGGAGTAACTGGCTCAAGATCCTAAATCTCAAAAGTACGCAGTCCTGTGGACTCTACAGAAACAGAATTAGCAGCTTTGCACTGCAGTTCTGCCTGGCCAGATTCCTCCTCCACTAACTCCTCTCCCCCTGCATTGTTTGTTGCCTGTCTGAAGGAGGATTTTGTGAGTGGGGAGGTATTCGCTGAAACAGCCAGAAAAGGAACAGACGAAAGCAGCATTGCTTTGAACACCCCCTTCCTGCCACAATAAGATGAACTTGAACATCTCCCCGCCCCCCCCCCCCACCACCCCCCATCCCCTCCCGTTCACATTCCTCCATCAGTATGCGAGCCCCATGGGGTCAACGTGAAAAGTCATAGAGATCATCTTCCAATAGCAATACTCCAGTACATTTAGGGATCATCACTCAATACAGTACTCAGTATGTTAGGGATTATCTTACAACAGCAGTAGCGTGTGTTGTGAATATTTGAATGAATGCTCACCAAACAAGTGCAAGCGGATGATGAACTTTTCGGCGTGAAATAAAATGAGCATTTTTATTGTGTTGATTCTGCGTAACTAACAGAGTCTGAAGTGAGACCGTTTCCTCTCACTGCTGGGGCTCCTGCGATACACACAGTCCTAGGTATCATCATGTAGAAGACGTAAAGCCACTTGGCGTTACCTTGAGCTCTGTGCAAGCTTGGATACCAGCACGACTGTGCAATGTACGAGGAGTCACAGCATCCAGTAAACACTTTGAGCCTCCGCCAGTCTACTCCCACGCACCTTCCCTCCACATCCACCCACACTGGCAGCCTGTCACACGTCACCTCACACAGAGGCTCGGCTGTGTTTTTCATCAAGATCCAGATTAACTCAATGTTGTACTGTGCCACATGTGCAATTAATAATACAGCCCCCAAACTCCACCAGAAATGGACCATCAAACCATACAACTTCTCAAAAGATTCTTGCCGTCATCATCTAACAAACCCGATTCCTCGGGATTCCCAAGACACTGTTCATTCCCCTTGCGGAATCCTCTCACAAGTGCCACACGTGCCACGGACTTGCTCTGTGATTTGCCGCCTATATTAAAAAAAAGCTTTCTGTGGGACATTATCCCTTTTCTACGCATGTGAAACATGCTATCCCTGAATACATACTGTACCACCAACACCCACATGGAGAAAGTCTGCATAAGACATCAACCTGTCAACCGGGATAACTGCCACCTACTCTGACTGTGGCAAGTCCACAGTTTCCAATCAATATATACCAGCACAGAGAGCGTGTCCGAGCTGCTACTTACCCCTGGGCACTGTCCAGTGTCAATGTGTTGATGGAAGAGGTGAATTTGCGAGTATCCCACAGCTTGACCTCACGTTCTCGAAGCTGGAACAGACGGAGGTGCAAGGTCAAAGTGGGAAAGACCCGACCAGGATGAAGCTGGGGGTAAAGGTTATTGGGAATATTTTCTGCCCCAGGAAACAAACCCGAGTTCTAAACCCCTCGTGGATAAAAGGCACTTCTTTAATTTCCCCCATTTCAAATGATGGTAAGAACGATCCCAAATTCACTGATAGGTTAAACAAGGCAATAATAATAATAATAGTCCTTTCATTTGGATGTAGCGCTTTTCACATCTTATCGGCGTCTCTAATTCGCTTCACAGAATATACTGTAATGCGAATTGACTGTACGTTTTGTGGGCGAAACGCAGAACCCAATTGCACACAATCTGATTCCTGCACTTAATAGCAAGTTGCTAGGTTACTCCAAGATTCGACACGCTGACTCAAAACACTTGCAGGTCCCATTACCTGACTGAATCCAGTTGAAATGATATTCTCAGTCGAATTGAGCCAGATCACCCGGGAATCCTTGTTAGTCTTGTGGCCCTCAATGCTCTAGAAAATAATAATTAAAAAAAAGAGTGCGTGAGTTGTGTGTGAGCGAGTTAATGAGTGAGACAGAGATATTGTTCTCTCAATTCTGTAAACCTCATCATTTACCTACATAGTAAATAACTGTGGCCCCATAGAACGTAACTGAGGAACAGAATTTCCCAGTGTAGTCTAGCATCCTTTTTGCCTTCTTTTTTTGCTGCCTTGTTTGGACGCAGTGAGCAACAAGTCACAGCCCTGTGCTACTTGTTGTTCAGGGTTTGTGACATGAACCAGACAGTGATCCCCAGCCAGAGAAACCACTGCCCCGCGCACGCCCACCGACCACCTGAACTAGTAACTACAGCTATGCACTGAGTCACTCCCAGCCCAGCACAGACACAGCTGTGACACTGCCGGGAGCAGAGAACAAACCTCCCGCCCTCCTGCTGCCACAAGGGTGAACAAACAACCCACAGGCTCCACGCGTGACTCCACCGAGTATATCCGAAATATTCTGACACACGAGAGGAATCCTACATCTGATTCTCCTCTCCTATCCACTCGCCCAACAACTAGTGCAACCATTGTTTCACGCTCCTCTCTACTCACTCCCTGCCTCTTCCTCTGCCTCTGCTTGTTCACCGCTACATGGCTCCATTTTGCTCATTCTCTACTTCGTACCTGCACAGACGAGGAACTGGCTCGGGGGTCGAAGATCCGCAACATCTTATCCTGAAAAAGGAACAATAAGTTACATCTGGATAGCGACTTTCATGTCAGGAGGATGTCCCAAGGCATTGGACAGTCACAGATTTGGATCCGAGCTGGGATTTAGGACTGGGGTGGGGAGGTGGAGGGCTGGAAGGGTAGGGGTAGGTGGGTGGCCGAAAGCGCAATCGAGATGTCCCTTGAAGGAAGCAAGGGAAGGGGCAAGGGTGAAGGAAGAAAGGCTGAACTCTCGAATGCTGACAGTGGGGCAAAGAGGGCAGGGTGCATGGAGCAGGCCGGTGCCGGCTGAACGATGGGAGAGGACAGGAAGACACTGAACGCACAGTTGAGCAGCAAGTCCATGCATATCAGTTATCACACTCCTATAGTTATAACACAATATAAGATAGAGACTGGAGCATTTTTTAAAAAAATAAGAGAAACTACTTCACGCAGAGAGGAGTGAGATTGTGGAAGTCGCTGCCTGAAGCAGTGGTTCATGTGAAAGTGTATAATGGAGAGGTATGGGACAGAGTAAAGACAGGAGTGGAATATAAACTTCATGGACTGTTTCAGTGTTGTTTATTCTTTGTAAATCTTTATCAGGATATCAGATGTCAATCTTGTGTTGATTTCCAGGTCCGGCACCATCTAAGGTCCAGATGGAGTACAACAGCCCAACCTGACTGCAGACAGGCCAAATGTTACAGAGCTCTGACAGCTCCACCTCGTGTCCAGTAAGAGAATAGTAGGTTGTGTTTCTGTTGTACTACATCTCTGAGCCAAGTGTCAGAGTACGGGGAACAGGTGAGAAAGTGGAAGTCGTGATGGCCATGTTGCTAATCCAGTCATGAATGGATACCCAAGCAGATAGGTCCCCAGTTTAATGTCTCAACTGAAGAACGGCACCTCCAAGAATAAGTAGGTGGGTGTCATCCTGGTTCAGTTTTGGTAGCTCTCTCACCTCTGAGTCAGAAGGGTGTGGATTCAAGGTTCACATCATAGACTTTTGAACTCAATGTAATCCAAGATGACACTCCAATGCAGTGCTGCTAGTATGCTGCACTGTTGTAGGTGCTTTCCATTCGCCTGCACAGGTGGTGTTAAAGAACCCAGGCACTATTTAATAATAATAATGATCCTTGCATTTGATATAGCGCTTCTCACGTCTTCTAGACGCCTCAAAGCGCTTCACAGAACATACTGGTAAAGTGAAGTGACTGTAGATTTGTGGGCGAAATGCAGCAGCCAATTGCGCACAGCAGCGTCCCACAAACAGTCGTGGATTGAAATGACCAATTTATTACTGGGTTTTTTTTGGGATAATTAACAGGCATTGTAGTAAGGAAACTTGCCCAAGACTTCGCCCTGCCTGGAATTGAATCCAGTTCTTTCGCTGCGATTTTTCTAACCACTGAGCTACAGGACTCCAAAAAGAAAAGGAGCCCACCGTCCAAGGGCTGAGAACAACAACAAAATTACATTTGTATTGCACCTTTCACGTTCACCTTTGGAAGATGTCCCAAGCCACTGGACAATCAGTGTTTCGGACCCGAGCTGGGGGTCAGAATCAGGGAGGGTGGTGGGCAGGGGGTGGAAGAAGGGTAATCAAAGGCACAGTCAAAGAGGAGGGTCTTGAGATGGGTCTTGAAGGAGGCAAGGGAGGGGGCGAGGAGGCGACACTGCGGGATAGAGTTCCAGAGGATGGGGACAGAGTGGCTGAAGGCCCGCCCACCAAAGGTGGAAGGGTGAGATTGGGGAAGTGAAGCCGAGGCCCGCTGAGCGCAGTGGGTAGGTGGAGTTGGGGAGAGGGAGGGAATGGCCTGGTTGGGGACACTATAAAGACTGTCTTCCCTCCTCATTTCCCACATGAAATGGCTCAAATGGTTCTCCTCCATCTCCCCTTCATCACTGAACTTACCTTACTGGAGGAACCCAGGAGGCTGCCATCTTGTTTCCAACACAAGCTCTGGATTTGGTCACCGTGGTCTTCGAGAGCTGGTACCAGAGAAAAGGTATCAGCGATTAGTAATGATAATCTTTGTATTTTTTTGATACAGTGCCTTCTCATTTCATTCTCAAAGTATCTGGGAAGTGCTTCATAGGATTTACTGTAAAGTGTAGTGACAAATTGGGTCGTACTACAAACGACCATGTCACGTTGAGTGACCAATTTTATCTGGAGGATTGTTGTCCCCTTGTTGACACCAAGGGGAACTCCCTTCCCTTTTCGAATAGCGCCCCAGGCTCTTTAACACCCACCAGGACAGGTGGGTAGGACCGTGATTAGAATCTAAAGGCTGTCACCGCTGACAATGCAACACTGGAGTGGAGTGTCAGTCTCGACTATGAACTCAACGACCCGATGTGGTGATCAAGCCCACAGATTTCTGGCTGATAACCTCACTCGGGCAGAGCAGGAGGAGAGGGCTGAGGCACAGTGCATGCCTCAGAGAGAGAATGTGCAGAGGTCAGCAGCGAGGAATGAGGTATAAGTGCCTTTGGGCCCTGCCTTACTGCGCCCAGATTACACGCAGATATCACCCTAAGGTAATGGCAGTGGGATGAGTGAGGCACATAGTGCAGGGATCAGAAAAGAATCGTCCCTCGCTCACCTACGAAAGCTTTCTGTTGAGTCAGGTCCCAGACCTTGGCAGTGTTGCCTGCTCCAGTGGTGAGCACACCATCTGTAGCGGGGTTGAAGAGCACACATTCAACCCTCACAGCTTCAGGCCCAAGGGTGACGACGGCGGACTCTGATGACACAGAAAACGCAGAGAATCTCCAGAGTTTCACCTGAAAATTAGAAACAGTGTGTGAGAGAGAGAGAGAGAGAGAGAGATGAGGAATGACTAACGGACTCTCAGATTCATTCACCAGCAATAGCCTCTAGCTCTCCACACTGCCTGGTCTTCAAATCACACTTTAATAAACCCTGGTTCTTCTATTGCGCCAATGATCACCTCCCCCTTTCCCCCTCACTTGGCTGCTAACCTCGCCCCTGCGAGATGCACTGCGATGTTATCCTATGCACAGGGCGCAGGAGAAACATGAGTTGTTGTTGTTGTTGTTAGAAAGGGGTGCTTTTACCGTCTCATCAGCTGAGCATGTGGCCAACAGCCAATCATCAAACGGGCAGAAGTCAAAGTCAGTCACCACATCTGCAATAAGAGGGAGAGAGATATGAAAGAATTACGTTTTCGATCAATGTGAAGGAGTACATTTTGGAGGAAAAGAACAAAGAAAGAAGGTTTTCCTGAAATGGTAACTTAACGACGCTGCTGACGAGGGGGTGCAGATACACAGTACAACAGCAACAAATCACATTTGTAATTCAGCTTTCACTTCGGGAGTTACAGTCAAGGGTTTGTTCGTTAAAGGTGAGAGCGCGCACAGTAGAAAAATCCTCAAAAAGGCAAACAGATCCTGGGTTCATAATTTGCTCATTGAATCTAAACGCAATACTGTAGTGTACAGTTAGTCAGTCTAACAGTTACATTTTTACACAACACTGATCAGTCCAGCTGTTCCAACACTGGGTACGTACATCACAGGAAGGAATTCAGGCAAGAAACGGATCCAGATTCACAGAATGTTTACACAATCAGAGTTGAGGGGTGTATAGACAACTGTTGCAGGCATCTCATCGAGTTCTTCAAAATTCTGATAGGTTTGCAAGAATAGTTTGCAAAAAAGATTATTGCCACTAGTTGCTGGATCACAAACAATAGCGCAGTACAGTATTCATTAAGGGCTGATGCTGGAAGAATGAAGGGAAGGTTGGACGTTTCCTAGCCCGAGTCACAACAGCAGCAATTAGAGGACAATTAGCAATTAGGGGCTGGGCGGTGCGCCAGGGCTCAAATCAAGCCAGGAAACAGCAGCATTATGAGAGTCTGGGGGATGATAGCAGGGTGCCGGGCTGGGAGATAGCAGCGGGCAGGTTGCCAGTGCTAGGCAGAGTGCCAGGCTGGGGGGTGGGGGGCTGGGGGGAGGGAGGAGAGACTGTAGCGTAGGGCGGGGTGATGTACAGGGTCTTGCTTACCTCCATGGCATGAATGTTCGGACACCAGCTGCTGTTCCCGGCTTCCATAATCCAGAGGCACAATTCCAAGAGTTCCTGCTCGAGCACAGAATAGGACAAGATTCCCAGAGCTCAGTCCTCCGCGAGGAAGCAACAATCCACATTCAGGCTCAGTGTGTGTGTGTGGTTGGAATCCCTCGCCCGCTCCTTCGCCTCCTTCAAGTACTGTCTCTAGACTTTGCTCTCTGATTGTGCTTTAGGTCATCCTCCCACCTCCCTTGCCCTCTACCGTTGTTGATTCCAACACACAGCTTGGGTGCAAACCAGTGCCTTGGCTCATCCTTCTGACATGAAAAGCACTATATAGATGACATTTGGTGTTGTTATTGTATGTACTGTATGCTCTAATTGCCTCACACTTATGCTGAACGAGTGTGGGGTAGGAGTGGCAGAATCCAAGGCCTCACGTTCAGTGTGGGCACTCTAGGGTTCATAAAAGCTCTAGTATGTTATTAGCTTATTACGTAATATGTATATTTATTAGTTTTCAGCACAACCATTTCCATCTGTATTTCACTGTTCACATGAGCAAAACAGCCATGTACGCACGCACATACATACCTATTCCTCTATACTCACTTACCCTTACCTGGGCTGCCACACACACCCTCTCTCTTACGTACACATACCTGGGTTGCTTGTACTAAAGGCAATGAGGGTGCTGCTTGATTTGATGTGGTTGCTGCATGAAGGAGCAGCAGGGGGGGCTGCTCTGATGTCAGTGATCCAGGCCTGCAGACAGAATTACAGAACCGTGACTCCCTCCCCATATACTGTACTAGCATTATTCTGTCTCAAATCAAATCATAATCCTCTTTCTACCTTGTTGTACGCTGTGACTGCTTTGACTGTACCCTATGACTCTGAGGGCTATCTGTCTGAACCTTAAGACTCACAGTATATCCGTCTAACACTCTAATTTCGTTGTCTCTCTCTATATATCAGGTCACTTTCTACTGGTCTACTGCTCTCTGACTAGCTAACCAGCTGTGTGTGCTCACTACCATATGTATTTATTCTGGAAGTTTCTTCAAAAACGGACACTTTACTGACATTCACACGTTGCAGTTTTCAGCATTAACGTAACTAGATCAGGAATCTATCTGTATCTTCCAGATTATGGTAAGAAAAATTATAAACAGTTAGTTTGCCTTAGTTGCCTCCAGCTCAAAAAAATGTTTGGAAATTGAGCTCACACTCCACTGTAGTGTTAGGGGAACACTGCAATGTTAGAGGCACCAACCTTCAGACCAGGCATTAAAACAACGACAACAAAATTACATATGTATAGAGCCATTCACGTTGGACGGATGTCCCAAGAGCTGGACAATCAATGTTTCGTACTCGAGCTGGGGGTCGAGATCGGGGAGTTTGGAGAGCAGGGGGGGAAGGAGGGTGACCATGGAATGATCGAAGAGGAGTCTTGAGGTGGGTCTTGAAGGAGGCAAGGGAGGGGGCGAGGGACCCCAGGATGGAGTTCTAAAGAGTGAAGGCCCGCCCGCCCATGCTGAGGCAGGGGATGTGAAGCAGGCCGGAGCCCGATGAGTGGATGGTAGAGGGTTAGGCAACAGAGCTGGAGGGTGACTGAGGCAATGGATGGCTTTGAAGGCAATGACCAGGACCTTGAATTGTATCCTCTGAAAGCTAGTGGAGTTAGGCAAGGGTGGGAGTGATATGGTCACAGAGCCTAGTGAGGACATAGGCTGCAGAGTCCTAGATGGTCTATAGCCTATGGAGGAAGAAGTTTGAGTGTGAGGCAATGGTGGAGCCAGGCAAAGTTGTAAAGGTGGAGGAAGGCCGAGCAATGTGGGGTAGAAAGGATAGTTGATGGTCAAACGACGAGGTGAAAGGCACTCTACAATTGTAACTTTGTTGTACTCGTAAAGAGAAAGATGTTTTTCTTAGTGCCCTGGCCAACAATCCTGCACATAAATTGGATAATCACTCGGATAATTTGTGGAACTTTGCCAAGCAAAAATTTCTTACATTTGCTTTTCACAGTCACTACACATGTCAGCAATCCCTGTCAAGCCACAGAGAGCGACCAATTTGTCTGCTAAATTATCAGCAGCAGGACAAGATGAGTCAATGCAAAAGATGGCCCAATCCCAGCTACTGCAAACTGTAATTTCCTCTCTCTCTGCATCTCACAAGTACAGAGGCAGCAGTTATCGACCAAACAGGCAGGAAGGATGTGGTCAACTCTTCACTGCAAAGCAGAATATTTTCTCGAGTAAGGAACTGTAACAACAACTTGGACATGTACAATGCCTCTGCATTAGGTGATCCCATCAAATCTGTACACAGGGATACATACAGTATATAGATATATCTATGCTCCTTCACTATCAGGAGTTGCTCGCTGCCTGCAACCCATACTTGCATAGCACCTGCCCCATCACTCACATATCTCAAAGTACAGGCCCTCTGCTACAGTACAGTACTGTACTGTATATAAAATTACATTAGTATAGCGCCTATCACGCCGCGAGGACAACGTGTCCAGGCTTAGGGCAAACAGCTGACTATTGACGTCCTATTCAGCAGTCAGCAAGCACAGGACCCAACCTGCCCTATCCCAAATACTACTGTACTGTACACTGTAACAACACATCATCAACACCCATCGCTGTAATCATCTCGATCGTTGCGCCCCTCCTCAGTCGCTCCACCCCATGTCTCCTTTCCCACTCTAATCCTCTCCAGCTCTGACTCCACATCTGACCCGGCACAGACCAGATGGGCCGAATGGCCTCCTTTTGTGCCGTAAAATTCTACGATTCTATGACCCGACCCACTCCCCCCACAGGACCGACCACTCCCCCACCCCATTGACCTCTTCCCCCCCCCACAACACTGACCCCTCCCCCATAGCTTTGATCTTTCCTCTTTCAACCACGACCCCTCCTCCCTCAGGTCAACAACAACTTGCACCTATCCAGCTCCCTCCACCCTGGGGGTGGGTGAGGGGAGGGGTGGGAGCGTCTCCCCCTCACTCACCCCCTCACTCACTCATCCCCAATCCGCTCACTCCCTTACCTCTCACCCCTCACCCTTGATACCTCTGTCCTCTCTCAGGTTTGGGCGATTCCCCATTCAGATTTCTGCGGTTGGTTATTGCGGGAGGTGGTGAGTGAGTGAGGGGATGGGGGTGAGTGAGTGAGTGGGTGAGTGGGTGGGTGAGGGAGGGAGGGGATGGGAATGAGTGAGTGGGTGAGTGAGTGAGGGAGGGAATGAGTGAGTGAGGGGGTGAGGGGATGTGGGTGAGTGAGGGGATGGTGAGGGGGTGGGGGGGGGGGTGATGGGAGTGAGTGGGTGGGTGAGTGAGGGAGGGAGTGAGGGGGTGGGTGAGTGAGGGGGTGGGGGGGGGTGATGGGAGTGAGTGAGTGGGTGGGTGAGTGAGTGAGGAGATGGTGAGGGGGTGGGGGGGGGGTGATGGGAGTAAGTGAGTGGGTGGGTGAGTGAGGGGATGGTGAGGGGATGGGGGGTGGGGGGTGATGGGAGTGAGTGAGTGAGTGAGTGAGTGAGTGAGTGGGTGAGTGAGTGAGGGAGGGAATGAGTGAGGGGGTGAGGGGATGGGGGAGTGAGTGGGTGGGTGGGTGAGTGAGGGAGGGAATGGGTGATTGAGGGGGTAAGGGGATGGGTGAGTGAGGGGATGGTGAGGGGGTGGGGAGTGAGTGAGTGGGTGGGTGGGTGGGTGAGTGAGTGAGGGAGGGAATGAGTGAGTGAGTGAGGGGGTGGGGATGGGTGAGTGAGTGGGTGAGGGAATGGGTGAGTGAGGGGATGGTGAGGCGGTAGGGGGGGGGGGGGGGTGATGGGAGTGAGTGAGTGAGGGAGGGAATGAATGAGTGAGGGGTTGAGGGGATGGGAGTGAGTGGGTGAGTGAGGGAATGAGTGAGTGAGGGGGTGAGGGTGGGTGAGTGAGGGTGGGTGAGTGAGGGGGTGAGTGAGGGGGTGGGGGTGGGTGAGTGAGGGGGTGAGTGAGGGGGTGGGGGGTGAGGGTGGGTGAGTGAGGGGGTGAGGGTGGGTGAGTGAGGGGGTGAGGGGGTGAGTGAGGGGGTGAGGGTGGGTGAGTGAGGGGGTGAGGGGGTGAGGGTGGGTGAGTGAGGGGGTGAGGGTGAGTGAGGGGGTGAGTGAGTGAGTGAGTGAGGGGGTGAGTGAGTGGGTGAGTGAGTGAGTGAGGGGGTGGGGGGTGATGGGAGTGAGGGGGTGAGTGAGGGGGTGAGTGTGGGTGAGTGAGGGGGTGAGGGTGGGTGAGTGAGGGGGTGATGGGAGTGAGTGGGTGAGTGAGGGGGTGAGTGAGGAGGTGAGTGAGGGGGTGAGGGTGGGTGAGTGAGGGGGTGAGTGAGTGAGTGAGTGAGGGGGTGAGTGAGTGGGTGAGTGAGTGAGTGAGTGAGGGGGTGGGGGGTGATGTGAGTGAGGGGGTGAGTGAGGGGGTGAGTGTGGGTGAGTGAGGGGGTGAGGGTGGGTGAGTGAGTGAGGGGGTGGGGGGTGATGGGAGTGAGGGGGTGAGTGTGGGTGAGTGAGGGGGTGAGGGTGGGTGAGTGAGGGGGTGATGGGAGTGAGTGGGTGAGTGAGGGGGTGAGGGTGGGTGAGGGTGAGTGAGTGAGTGAGTGAGGAGGTGAGTGAGGGGGTGAGGGTGGGTGAGTGAGGGGGTGGGGGGTGATGGGAGTGAGGGGGTGAGTGAGGGGGGGGGGGGGGGGGGAGTCTCTGTGTCTGTCGGAGCCGCTGCTCCCTCTCGGGATGTGCTCTCACACCCGCTGACTTACCGATCGCGGCGAGACCTGCGCTGCCGTGTTCTTGAATTTGGAGACTTTGAAGCGGTTCATGGTTGTGTGTGTGTGTGTGTCTCCCTCCCTCCCGCACAGACAGACAGACAGACAGAGCTGTTTTCCCACAGCGATTGTACAGCCTGAGCGTCCCGGACAGCCAGCGATCGCTCGGTCAGCGATTATTCAGACTGTCCCACCCCCCCACTCCTCCATCTTCGACCGCGTGTCAATCACAGCTCTGGCCCCGCCCCCTCCTCCTCCAACCACGTGTCAATCACAGCTCTGGCCCCGCCCCCTCCTCCATCTTCGACCACGTGTCAATCACAGCTCTAGCCCCGCCCCCGCGCTGGTAACACAGTGAGGACAGGTGTGTCTGTACAGTATTCCCTGCTATCTAACCTGTGTGTCTGTCTGTGTGTGTGTGTGTCTGGGGGGGGGGCACAGTGAGTGATTAGGAAGCCACATGTGTGTGCGGGACAATCAGATTGCACAATGTCTCGTGCTACGAGTCGGTGCAAGTCACATTTCGCAGAGCCTTGCCTGGAACTTGCATTTTTATTGCACCTGGTCACGTCCAAACCGCCTCAGTGCTTGTCACGCAAAGGGCTGTGGAAATCTAGAACGCTCCCTCCTTCGGTAGCTAATAGCTACTGAGCGGATAATACAGATATTTGGGAGATCAAGCAAAATATAAGTTAACTACAGCTAAGCGGAAGATGGCAAAATGGCTGCATGTTCTCCTACGAATGCAACTTCAGTAAACTTGAATTCTGCTTTACTTCAATTGCTTTTGAATTGCTGTGCAATCTTCTGACATTCTGAGTTCTTTTTAAGTACAAAGTTATTATAAACAACAACAACGCCCCAAAGCTTTAGAACTCCCTCCCTCAACCCCTTCGCCTCATCCTCTCTTCCGATCTTCAGGTTGCGCCTGAAGAAATTTATCTTTAACCATACTGAACTTAGTCACCTTCCCCCTTCCCATGGTTTGGCCTCGGCCATTGTGAAGCACTCTGAGACGCTGCCCGGCGTGGAGGGTGTTACATAAATGTAAGTTGTTGTAATAACTCCATGCATTCCACATGCATTGTATTAATACAAGTGCTGGACCCTGAAAGCACAAAATGCATGAACAGCCATGAGGTGACCAAGAGAGATATGATTTGCTATGAACACAATAAAAAAAAGGACAGTGACCCCAAAGGAAATAAAGCTGTAATGTAGACAACAACTTGCATTTATATGTTTCAGAGCACTTCATAATGACAGAGCCCGAAGCCGAGCCGAAGCAGAGGGGACGGTGACCATAAGAGCAGTCGAAGAGAAAGGTCTTTGGGCGTGCAGTCCTGTAGGGGGGGGGGAATCCTGTAGCTCAGTGGCTAGAGCACTCGCCTTGCAAGCGCGAGACGTGTGGAATCAAAATGCAAGGATTATTATTAATATAAAGGAGGGGCCGAGGCGAAAGGGGTTGAGGGAGTTCTGAAGTTTCAGGGGCGTAGTGGTTGAAAGTACGGTTGCCGATGGTGGAGTGGAGGATTCAGGGGAAAATGAACGTAAGAATTAGGAGCAGGAGTGAGCCATTCAGCCCCTCGAGCCTGCCCCGCCATTTGATAAGATCATGGCTGATCTTCTGACCTAACTCTAATTACCTGCCCTACCCCCTGAGGAGATGAGGAGGAGGCCGGACCCAGTAGCGAGGAAGAAGGGGGTATTGCTGTGAGGAGAGAGGGGGTTAGAGGTGGAGGGGGGTTAGGGACAGGAGGTTAGAGGTGTGTGGGAGGGGGGTTAGGGACAGGAGGTTAGAGGTGTGTGGGGGGGGGGGTTTAGGGACAGTGACTGTTACGCGGGTTTGTTGTGTAAGGCTGACAGGGGAACGGCGCAGGCGCATTGTGTAGTAGTTCCGCGCATACGCAGTGTGCGGCAGCCCCGCGCAGGCGTAGTGTGTGCGTCACCAAGATGGCGGCCGCCGCTCGGTATTACTCACGTCTGTTGTCGGTGACCCGAGGCCGGGCCTCGCTGCTCGACACCGGGGCCCTGCAGCCGCTCCGGTACCGCACAATATGTACTTTACTCGAAAAAGGCCACGGCCTCGGGTCTGCTGTGGGCCTGGGTTTGAGGCTGGGCCTGGAGGTGCGGCTCAGGCTGCCAGGTAAACCGGCACATGTGAACGTCAGGGGCTTCAATCACAACCTTTAGACATCACACAGCCTTTCATATCGGGAGGATATCTCTCATAGCACTTCACACAGATTCACCTCACACATGAGGTGAATACACCCACAAAATACACCCACAAAATTACCTGGCAGATTCTGTGAAACGCTTTTGAGACGTCTCAGCCGTGCGATAAGGCGCTGCATCAAATGCAAGGATTATTATTGCTAGGTTATATATTCTGCGTGGACCATTCTAACCTGTTGCACTTCTGCCAAAATGTGTGCTGGTGGTGCGGAGAAAGCTTTGGCAAAATGATCAGAATACAGTAGGTTAGGCACTTAAACGCTCGGGTGTAATGTATGTATCAGACTCCACCACCGTTAAGCGCTTTGGCTCTTACCCCGTGAATACGGCGCTATATAAATGCAAGACGTTGTTGTTGTTTAACCCGTATCTGCTGGACGCCGGGCGCTATTGAATCAGCTTTTGTCCCGTGCCTAAAATCCAGGGCAGTGCTCAGTTGGAAATGGAGTCATGGCTCCCTGGACCCTCAATCTTAAATCATCCCATTTACAGAAAAGGTGTTCCAGAGATGGACCAGTGTAGGTTTTCTAGATGACGCAGGGTATGAGGCAATATATGACTGAAGAGAGGCGAGTTCGATTAGAGCTTTTTTCCATTGGAGCAGAGCAGAGTGAGAACGACAACATCATTACATTTGTATCACTTCGGGAGGACGTCACAAGGCGCTGGACAGTCAGTGTGTCAGACCTGAGCCGGGAGTCGGGATCAGGGAGTGTGATCGAAGACATGGTTGAAGTGAAGGGTCTTGAAGGGAGGAGGCGAGGCGGAGGGACTGCAAGATGGAGTTCCAGTGGGTGGGGGCAGAGTGGCTGAAGACCAGCCAAGCAATAGTGGGGAATGATAAAGAGGTTTCAAATTCTGAAAGATTATAACAAGTTAAATTTATATATATATATATACATTTAATTTCTTGTACTCTGGTAAGAGTTATAATTTGAGGATTCTAACAAAAAAAGTAGAAGTCACAAACTTGATGTGCCAAATGGCCTCTTGTGCTGTAAAATTCTATGCACTAGAGGCTGGGTAGAATCTCTTCACATGGAGGGCTTTTAGAGTTTGGAGATGATTTCAGCTTCAGGCATATGTAACCTTAGTTCTATGATATCTAAAAGGGCATTTTCCCCCAAACACATGATTCTGTTTAAAGCCAAGCTGCAGGTATTTTCTAGCCGTTACTGGAAAGGAGATCACTAGCTGAAAAAAAGCTTCCTGATGAACTAGACTGTCAGGAATTAATAACTTTGGGATTTAACTCAGTGAAGGATTTTGCACTTGTGCTTGGGTTTAAGCTAAGTGGCAGGACCATGATATATTCAGAAACCAATGAAGTCAACTGAGACTTTTATGGGATTTTTTAGTGACCCAATGCTACAAATACATTGAAGAGATGTTTTGAAGGAACACTACCTTTGTGCTACTACTGCTCTTGAGTTTATTATGACTGTGTGGACTTTTAAAGGCTGCTGAGTCAGAAAGAGGGGAGAAGAACAAGGGTGTTTGATTGAACACTTAACCAGTCCATGCAATAAAACCAATGGATGTTTATTTCCCGTTTCTTAAGGTTGCACGCAGCCGGCTGTCTGTGTTTCTGCATTTCACACTTCTGCTAGTGTAGCGAAACGCGATTACTATGAAGTGCTAGGGGTTCCACGCAGCTCTACCCTGAGGGAGATAAAGAAAGCATATTACCAGGTAGGAGAGTGCGATTGTGCTAACAATGAATTATGACTGATGTAACTTCTTGTAACATTGGGCTGTAAGTGTAACACTTTCCTTTGGCTTTATGCAGCTTGCCAAGAAATACCATCCCGACACAAACAAAGAAGACCCAAAGGCAAAGGAGAAATTCTCCCTGGTTGCAGAAGCCTACGAGGTAATAGAATTGGCAATTTATTTTTCAGTCGGGATGTATCACAGCTTTCACAATCTTACCAGATATCATTTGAATACCAAATTGGCCAGAATGTATGTGCCTCAATTATAGTTGCTAAGAAAACAAGAGAACCGGCCTGACCGCATATAGATGTGTTGGCGTTCATTGCCTTGGGGGAGAGTCTGTGCTTTATGTTGATGGTGTATCGGGAGAGTGAGGGTAGGATCTGCATTGAGCTGTGGGGGGGTTTATAGCATCCTTCATACCCGATAGTGTCTTGTACCCATGCTCTTGGGTTCTGCATTTTTGTGGGAGGTAGAATTCTGTTTCTTTTCCCTCATCGCATGAGAGTAGCTGTGTCGGGGATGGATGACACCCACTCCTCTGCAAGTGGAACTGTTCAGCAAAAGCCATCGCTATATTTTGAAGTGGAAACTGAATGCTGTGAGGTAGCCTTGTCACTCACTGGTGTTGGCACATGATTTTCTCCCAGAAGAACAAATAGACCTTTGATCTACAGTGATAACGCCACTGATTGTACAGAATGTTAGGCCAGCATGCAATTCAACAGGGGAGATACTAGGGGGAATAGTTGCCCTTTATTGCTCAGCAGACATGCCATGGCTCCTCAGCTAGAGTAGCAATCAGGGCTACAATTGAACTCAGCACCCTCGGTTAGGGAAGAGTAGAATTTCAGCTAGAGTTCTAATTCCCGATTGCTGTCCAGAGAACCTCTGTTGGACGTTCTATGCATTTTGGATGAGGAGAGGATTGGGCTTGGCTGCAGCACTGTTAAGCACTCCAGGACGCTATCCAGTGTGGAGGGCGCTATATAAATCAAAGTTTTTGTTGTTGTTGTTGACTGATCCCTGCTGCCAGTAAAAGTAGTCTCCAAAGAGTAACAGGATATGGGTCAGAAGGAGACAGCCTCAAAGAATATCTGCTCTCCCAAGATTACATCAAGCTGGATCCTCATGTTAAGAGTGCAGATGTTTTGCTTCTAGTAGATAGATTTGCAGTGCAGACCTCATACAGCTATGACGTAGGTTTCACAGCAAATGGCCAGTGATGGGTGCAGTGTGAGATATTCGCATGGTCTCTGCTGCAGGGTTAGGCTTTCCTGACGCTTTGTGCCATTGTGCTGCTACAGGTGTTGAGCGATGAGGCCAAGCGTAAACAGTACGATACGTATGGAACTATGGGCTTCGATGCTGGTTCAGCCGGGCAGCACCACCACTGGCAGTCTGGTCCCTCTATGGATCCTGAGGAGCTCTTCAAGCGAATCTTCGGAGAATTCTCAGGATCTCGGTTTGGAGACTTCAACAGTATGTTTGACCAACCCCAAGAGGTGAGTGAGATTTGGTACCAAGTATTCATCCAGCTGCGATCCAACATTCAGGCCATCTTGATTGGAAGGAACTCTGGGGGGAGGGTGTATGGTGGACTCAGCGCTGTGATGTGTAATGTTTATCTCTGTGGGCTGTTTCCTCAGTACGTCATGGAGCTGACGTTCATACAGGCTGCGAAGGGAGTGAATAAGGAGATGATTTTGAACCTCGAGGACACTTGCCCGAGGTGTGATGGCAAAGGCCATGAGCCAGGAACTAAAGTTCAGAATTGCCATTACTGCAGTGGAACCGGCATGGTGAGTACCAGCTCCCAGACCATCTCAGTCACCCTGACCACAGCACAATGTGCCTTCACTTATACAGACCCCAGCCTTCATGGTAAAATCCTGTCAAGCACTTTGAGTCGTCTCAGCATAAGGCACTATAGCAAATGCAAGGTTTATTATTAATTCACACTTGGCTTCAGAGCAAGGTTTGCTTACACTGATGTACTATTTGCTGAGCTCTAAATGTAGACATAGCATTTAAAGAGATTAAGCTTTAACAGTAATTACTTGAGAGGTCTTGACGTTATAAGTGCGATTAAAATGCAAGTTCTTTCTTTGCCCTTGTGC
This sequence comes from Hydrolagus colliei, assembly GCA_035084275.1. Taxonomy (NCBI): domain Eukaryota; kingdom Metazoa; phylum Chordata; class Chondrichthyes; order Chimaeriformes; family Chimaeridae; genus Hydrolagus; species Hydrolagus colliei. The sequence goes on along the minus strand of CM068758.1, from coordinate 4,847,885 downwards.
CCTCGCCGACTTAATTGTAATTGGTCGATTAAATATCTTCATACGAGGTCATTCCGAGCTGCATATTGTTGTGCTAATCTCTGTTTTCTGATACGGCTGAGACCATTATCATATCAGACGAGGAGCTCCTTTCAGAAGCCAGGCGTTTTTTGGACTTGAATGAAAGTTAAATTAAAATTCGGAATTTGATGTCATGCTGTGTCAAAGTCAAGTAATTACTGTCAAGTGCAGTGATTGCTTTGGAGGCAAACATCGTAACTATCGTGTAAAGCTAGCTCCACAATCAGGAGTGAATTTCCAATTAATCTGTAGGATTTTTTGTTCGGGAGAAACTTGCTCCTCTTTTCCAATAATGTTATGATATCTTTAATGTCCCCCTGAACAAGTACTTTAAACATTACATCAAGGCTCGACTATGGAAACTCTGTACTCGTTGGTCTTCCCTTCACAAGCTGCAGATCATCCAGAACTCTGCAGCCCGTGTCCTCCCCCGCACTAGGCTCTGTGACCACATTACTCCCACCCTCGCCCGGCTCCATTGGCTCCCCATCACTCAGAGGATTGAGTTCAAGAACTTCGTCCTCACTTTCAAGGCCATTCACGGCCTTGCCCCCTCCTACCTCTCCGATCTGCTGTCCCACTATGAACCTACCCGCCCCCTCTGTTCAGCTGGCTCTGGTCTGCTCCATGTCCCCCGCCTGACCTACCCTACCATCGGCGGAAAGGCTTTCAGCCTCTCTGCCCCCACACTCTGGAACTCCATCCTACAGACCCTTCACCTCACTTCTTCCCTTGCCTACTTCAAGCCCAGTCTCAAGAAACCTCCTCTTCAATTGTACCTTCTGCTGCCCACCCAACTCTCTCCCTGACCTCCTAACTGACTCCCTCCCTCCCTCGCTCAGGTGCTGACCTGATTGCTCAGCGTCTTGGATCATCCTCCCGACGTGAAAGGCGCTCTACAAATGTAATTTTGTTGTTGTGGTTTTTAAAGTCTCAGCCGAATATAAAGCCTTCAACAATATCGTGCTTCCCTGATAATGAGTCCTGTGTAATCCCGCGGCTCTCTTCTTGCAGGAAACACTAAACACGGGGCCATTTGTGATGCGCTCCACGTGCCGGCGATGTGGTGGCCGCGGATCCATCGTGATTACTCCATGCGTCCTGTGCCGGGGAAGTGGTCAGAGCAAGCAGAGGAAGACACTCGTGGTACCCGTCCCCGCTGGTAAGCACCACTTGTCCATTAGGAGCTGAGGGATGAGGGGGAATGGGATTCGTGGTGGTTTCAGGAGGTGGGATATGTGTTGAGTTTGGAGACTGTGGTGTGTGATTGGCTGGAGGGTGTATGTGCAAGGGGATGGGGGATGTCACTCACATAAAGGTCAGTGTTAGCAGCAGAGCAGCCAGTTTATGCAAGTGGATGAGCTATAATCTGTAATGTATGGAATCTGAATTGGGACGAGGATTCGAGACGGCCTCTGGTACTTGGATATTGGTTCTTATCATGCAATCGCAGCCTTTTGTTTCCTGGAATTCACAGTCAGTGGGGATCTCTGATTTACCGCCAGCCCAAAGAGGCAGGATAATAGTGCTATATCTGCTCAACCAGCTAGGACTGGCAGATTGAAGACATACCTGGCGAGATGCTGGTGCATTTATCCACAGAACTGTTTGCTTTGGGGCCACTGTTGTGCTGGATGTAACACTGTGTTAGCTGTTGTGAGCTCTCAGTCTATACCTATACTGTTTTGCAGGTGTGGAGGATGGACAGACTGTGCGGATGCCGGTGGGAAAGAAAGAGATCTTCATTACCTTTAGGGTAGGTGATTGTCTGAAGAGCGGCTGAATCCTACGGGATTAGCTAATTCAGTACATACCAGAGGAGGGAATTTGGACCATTTGATCTGTGTGACTCAGGGCTACATTTAACCACTAGACCGTCAATCAGAGAGGGTTGTGACTTTTTAATTTCTTGTCTAGATTGTGTTTAATTGCCTCGAATGTTTCTCAATTGATTAGGTTCAAAAGAGTGCAACATTCCGACGAGAAGGAGCTGACATCCACTCCGACCTGTTCATCTCTATTGCGCAGGCGGTGCTGGGGGGCACAGCGCGCACCCAGGGGCTGCACGACACCATCAACATCACGGTGAGTGGCATCACTGAGCTGACGGGAACCATCGTGTCAGTCTACGTGAACCTATCTGATCGCCATCTCTCCCGGCGCCTAGATAATACACAGAGTGTATCCCGTAAAGAGATGCCTCGATGACGTTATAAAGGCGTTATGTCGAATACAAGGATTAGCATTATTATTAATATTAATGTCTTCTGTTTTCAGATCCCACCAGGAATTCAGGTGGATCATAGGGTTCGGCTTAGTGGTAAGGGTATTCCAAAAGTCAACAGCTATGGATACGGGGATCATTATATCCACATCAAAGTGAAAATCCCAAAGTAAGTATTTGTGGTGTGGGAACATGGGGGAGGGTGGTTGTGGGTGTGTGAGTGTGTGAAAGTATAACCATACTACTCCCATGGCTCTAATGTGACCCAAATTGGGCAGCTCCGTCTTGAATGTTACTGTGAGCAGCCATTGCTCCACTTACCAACAGTTGGTCATCGTATCCAAAGATAAGGGTCGGCTTGACCGTGAGTAGCATCCAGGCTTCTGGGACAGAATCTTTGTGGGAACAAAGCTCACAGAGATGTCATATTCGCCCATAAATATACAGTCAATTCACTTTACAGTATATTCTGGGAAGTGCTTTGAGACGTTGATAAGATGTGAAAGCGCTATATCAAATGTAAGGATTATTATTATTATCCGTTGAAAAAGATGTTAACTTTCTGCCTGTTAAAAGATTCCATGGCACTGGAAAGCCTTTGTTCCCAATTACAACCATTAGGTGTCTTTAGGATCAAATGGTCGGGAATGATGTCGCTGCTGTTTGATCTGTTCACCTGTAAAGTAACTGGTGCTTTTCTCCTTTGTGTGCGTGCAGGCATTTGAGTGACCGACAGAGAACATTGATGTTGACTTATGCTGAAGATGAAGGTGCAGTAGAAGGAACTGTAAATGGAGTCACTAACACAACTACAGGTGAGAAGTGTTTTGGGAGGCCTTAACTTGTGACAGGGGATTCCTAGTGATTCACTGCACACAGATATGCAGCATGGAAAGGGTCAAGGAACGTAACTTAAGTTTACAGTGGATATGATCGTTACCAGGTATAAACCAACTTTCCGATAACATCTTTCGAGTGCTTCACAAGATATTTACATCTACAAACCATCGTAGAGAGGCAGTCCATAAATTCTTTGAAAAATGAATCAAATAGATTCTGAGAGACAAGGAGTATTAAAGTGTATGGGGACCGAGCAGGAGTGTAGGATTAGACTTGGTAACTCAAGTGGACAAAAATACCAGCGCAGACTTTAATGGGCCAAAGTTCTGTGATTTCTAGGGATGTCTGTTCTGTTTTGTTTTTTCTTTCCTGAACCTGAGTTTTACCTGTTTGTATCTAGGCTCTAATGCCAGGGCGAATACTGAGATGGGGGAAAAGTGGCCTGAGAAGCCTGAGGCTGAGCCAGGGGAAAACAAGGAGGGATTTCTTACCAAATTAAAGCGAATGTTTAGCTGACATGAGGTAGGACACCTCTTCTTTGTTTTTCCCAGTATCCCTGTACATCACTGTTCAGTACTCAGTATGCCCTGCTACTCAGCCGATGGCAAGAAATGAACGAAACACTGATGTTTCAGAGTATAATTTTATGCTAATGGTAGTTATGCAGCTCAATACTTGTCCTGAAAGGAATGCTTGACCTGTCAGCTCTACAGCTTGTAGGGGTGAGCATGTCTGCACTCACAATACGAGCCAAACAGGTAGCAATGCCTTGGACATGTAGACATGCTAGTTGCAACACCCTTCCCACAAAGGATATAATTTTCAAACTGAATGGACAGGGCTTTGGGGGATGTTCAGTTTCATTTTCAGTGAGGTACATTCTCTATCGTTGGAGTCCTGTAGCTCAGTGATTAGAGCACTTGCCTTACAAGCAAGTTTGATTCCAGGCAGAGTGAAAAACATTGGTCATTTCAATCCATAGTTGTTTGTGGGACACTGCTGGGCTGCCGTGTTTTGCCCACATAAAGTCAATTCACTTTACAATATATTCTGTGAAGCACTTTGATGTGGCTAGAAGATGTGAAAAGTGCTATATCAAATGTAAGGATTATTATTATTATCTCTGTTTATACATCAATTTCAGATCTGGAAATGTCAGAGTTCTGATTGAGGTATCTCTGTTTAATACTGATAAGCTGTGTTTCACTGGTGTTCTCTGTTTTTATGTAATCTTTTATTTCTGAAATCCAAGGACGTGGTGTGAACCCACCCAGTCGCCCCCACCACCACACTCCCATCTTTGCTAATCCCGCCCTCCATTCTGGGAACTTGACTGGTTTATCCAGACCTGAGCTGGCACCTCTCTGGAGTGTTGTAGTATTGAGCGGCAAATTATGTTTCTTCTCCATCAAGCTCCCTCCCATTTTCAGTAACAAACTTGTCTGGCCTTCCTGGTCAGTAATCCTAACGGAAGAGTTTACTGAATCCGATCTCTTCAAGGTCATGTACTAAATAACTCAGGCTGGATTCTTGCCAATGGCTGTGTATACAGTTTAAAGCCAGTTTAAAGCCACTGCACTGAATCTTTACAAGCTATCGTTACCCCTTTTTCTTTTGACGATTCTCAATTTGTGCCTTGAACTCACTGGTCAGTGGATTTTTTAAATGATTTATTGTGAAAACAATTTATAATTTTGGAACCCTTTATATTAAAAAAAATTGTGTTTCTCTGATATTCTTTTTTTCAGGAAAGCGAAGGAGTGGAACCTAACTCACACATCAGATCTGCAAATTCCATGCTGCCTGAGGATGTGTTTCACCCCCTGTCCAGCCAGTGAACTGACTGAACCCCATCATCCTGTACCCAGAACAAGCCCCCAGAGACTTGGCTGTTATTTCCTGATAAAGCCTGTTCTTTTGTTCCGTTTTGTACATTGATGTCAATAGCAGTGTAAATTCCGCGACAGATGCACTATGTAATCCACTCTTGCACAATGAAGACTTATTTTAATTCTGTTTCTGGCAAAATAAACTGATTGTAGCTCTTTGACCTGGAACAGTCAGTGCAAGCTCCAGGTTAGAGCCCATCATGATGTTTGCAAAGCAAGCTGATGGGTTCAATGTGATTACGTTTTGTTTTAGGTTCCTCGGAAGCACCAAGAATTGCTATTTAACACTGGCTGTGCAGAGTGATTACAGCCTGTAGCCAGAGAATACGTCGCTCTTTGATAGTGGGGTGAGGATCCCAGATTGCCTGTGTTGGCCTGAGACACCTTGGTAAATAAACCAAGAAATAAACCGAGAAATAAACTTATTTGAAACCTGACCGATAAGGTGTAGTTTTGAGGAATAGTGGCTTCCAGTTGTGGTCTCACTGGGCCCGTGTTTAATCACTAAAATCTTTCCCAGTCATTTCCCCTCCATATACACATAATGGAGGTCTGATTCTATCCACTCGCCTGTTACATGCACCACCAAACCTTCCCACAGGCACCACACTGGATAGATTTTAGGAACAGGATTTATCTTGTGGGAAGTTCCAGAAATTTTTTATTTCTTCTCTTGCCCCCCACCCTCACCTAAGAAAAATATAGACAATCTGACATTGTTTTACTACAATAAACCAGGGAGTGAAAAACTAAGCTTTAGAATGTGTGTGCTTTTTTTAGAAATTGACAATTGTAGATTAAAATCCACTGATCACCTTGGTTCATAACTCAGAAATACTGTAAATGAACTGAAGGGGGAGCCAGTGCTAGATACCCACAAGCAGAGTTGTATTTAGTCCAGCCAGTAACCAAATGAGTATCCCACAGGTTGGCATAAGTTGCATCCAGTTAAAAGAATTGACAGATCACTTTTAACAATGATGTGTGACAGAAAATTCCTAGTGGTTGGTAGAGGTTTACTGTATTATGAAAAGGGATTGGGCGTAAATCACTAATGTGAAGCACTGTTGGAGAATAGCAGTGGTGGGGTGGGGGGAGAATATTGTCATAGAATATTTAGCTTTTTTTTCTTGTTTTACAAATTACACAATGCACAAGAAACATTCACCTCTGTGATAGTGCAGATGAGTAACTCCAGGCCTCACATTGTTAAAGGTTATTGACATAGTACAATATAAAGCATCTGATAAAATCCAATTTAAAAACCCTTATGCTTTCAAAGACATAGGGGGGAGGGCAGTAGTTCCCAGCTGTTGTCCTGCATACAACTGCTGTTTTAACCATTTGATTTACGCACTTAAACATTAATGTGAGAGCAGTACTGAGCCAAGCATGAGACAGAAACTTTTTAATATCAGTTTAATTGTAGGTTGTTTTAAAACACAAAATAGTGCAAGTCCAGATAACAGCATTGAAGGCATATCCCATGAGATGTAGCTATTGCTTCCTCAAAGACTTATCTCATGTAAAGGGAGGGCAGGCAGTTGGATCAGTACATAAGTGAATTCTAGTTGGGAGGAGCTTCTCTATTCAACCATCTCCTGCAGAACAGCCTGTGCACTGACTGGCAATTATAGTTAACATGCATCAGAGGCTCCATTAAGGAACCAAAGAGAAGCAGCGCAAGTTAGGCAACCATACCAATAGCAGCAAGAAAAGAGGGTCTTCCTCACCCTGAATAGAATTGTCCTGTGTGTTTACACGGATGGAAACCAGTCTGTAACCTGGTGTATTGTTGACTATGACTTGAATGGCATTGGAACCCGTTTACTAACTACAGTCAAACCTATCTTCCAACAACTATTCAGGAAACTGGGCCAAAGTGGGCTTTATATACTCGTGGCCTCTGAGTAAGAGTTTGTTGGTTGCGAACCAGACTGTACAGGGCGGACTTTAATGGAGGAGGTTGCTGAATGGAGGTTGCTTTCAACAGGTTTGACTGTACTACATACATTGCATGTAGTGGTTCTGTGTCCCTCCCAATCACCTGTCGTTGAATTAACCATTAAGTTGAGATCAAGTGTATTCAGGAATTTCTGACCTGAAAAATAACTGGCAGAAGCATATCTCAGATAAGGTGCACCGCTATAAACTAAACAATCATTAGAAGTTACCTGAATTAAGCAAGTGGCCAACTCAGCTATGGTATGTAGATTAAAAATCATGGAATCTATGAATAAGTGACTGAATCCAGCAACAACACATAAATCAACTGCATAATAGATTAGTGTTCAGAGGGTAATACTGCATTGTGACATAGGATTCCTCACTCTTGCTCCTCCTATCCTCCCATGGGCAGAGTATTGGGGGCTTCACATAACTAAGTAACAAGCCTCATTGCCAATTGGCTTTCAAACGCAAACTGACCTTGAGACTTGCTGGACAATAGCTCCTGGTGACAGTCCGCAGCTCAATACATACAGGACACCATCAGCATTCCATTACTGAATGAAAGATTAATAATAATACTAATAATAATCCTTGCATTTGATATAATGCTTTTCACGTCTTCTAGACATGACAAAGCGCTTCACAGAATATACTGTAAAGTGAATTGACTATATTTGTGGGCAAAACATGGCAGCCAATTGCGCACAGCAGTGTCCCACAAACAGTTGTGGATATTCATATTGATGTCCATCTGACTTAAATAATAACTCTTATATTTGGTAGAGTGCCTTTCACATTGGACAGGCATCTCAAAAGCAACAACTCAAAAACGTCATCGCCTTTACTTGTAAAAAGCATGAATGATTACTCTATAGAATACATCTAAGCACAGTGCAAATTAACTTGGCAACATAGCAATGGAATGTCACTGGTCTCGTGAATGTATGTTCTCTAAGCAAACTCGACCTGTGTCAACTTCCTGACAATACAAGTGGTAGTTCATTCAGCCTTGGAAACAGAAACCGGCCTCCTGGGCTGCCTGATTGCAGATGCTTGGGATTTGTGTACTGTGTGTGGGTTTATGTTACTCTACTTCTTGAGTGGACAATGCCAATTGTGTTCATATTGCATACGTCTGGTGAAAATTGTTCTCATATTCATTCTCACACTCGTATTGTCAGGAAGTTAATATAGGTTGATATTTGAGAGCCTAGATATTTTAACTGACCGCACAATTACCTCAGCAACCCCCCCAAATAGACATTGTAGCCTGTACAGGAGAACTAACAAGGGCTCCTACAGAAGAACTCTGCCTTGTGCACAGCAGCTAAAAGTTGGTATCTTTCATACAGTTACGCTCATTTAAAAAAAAGTTATTATTATTATTATTATTTTTATAAAATTTCTCCCAATTGTCATATGCCTCTAGTCCCCAGCCTCCTCATCTTGGGGTGTTTTCCATAGGTGACACTCTGACACTGACAACCTGTCTAATTGAGCTTTGACAGTGAGCTATCTGCGGAAGTCATCACAGTTGGTTGGGCCCAATGTCTCAACCAACTACAACACTCAGGACTACCAGTAGAGGATGCTGTAGAAGCTTGCTTGGTTTCTCTAACCTTGGGAAAGGACAGGAATAATATGGTTGAGGTTGTGGGCGAGTTACTGGCAAATTTAACATGATCCAGAATTTGAACCAGCAAGCTTCCTGATCTGTAAACTGTAGCACTATTCATGTCACCATTAGAGCTGCCCTGCTCACATCTCACTTATTGGGGGATGAGGATAGACTGAAAACCTAACCAGGGGTGTTAGTGGTAGAGAGAAACGCTAAGGTTAGTCCTAGGGGGAGGGAATAGACTAGGCCTGGCCCTGGGGTACAGAAGACAGAATTGGATCAGATCCTCAGGGACGCACGAGGCCCTGCCCTGAGGGAAGGCCCAGATTCTGTACATAGCTACACGGCTCCCTGAGGCGAGGATCTCACATGGAATTGACTATTCCCATTTTATTCTAGTGAAAGCTTGCTACAATGGGAATAGTTACTCTCCTTGCTATGCTTACTTGCACTCTTACACACTGCTCCAATACACTTGGGTTTAATAATGTCGCGAGCGCAGGAATGCAACATTCACACAAGGACATAAAGATGTGGTGCTTCCCTGTCTGCTGGCACAATCTAAGTCTTCTCTGTGGATGGTGGGGACTTGTAGGGCTCACCAAGTCCCATCCTTGTCTCTATGCTCCAGAGTTCACAACATTAAATAGGTGACAGCTATAAGCGCCACCACAATTGCCAGCACAAGCTGGAATGAAGGGCCTTTCAGCAACGATACCACCGTCCAATATGGGCAGTTAGATGATTCCACCGTCCCTGGAAACAAACAACAGTCAATCCTCAATAGGCACCATGTCCCTTGTTTACCTCCACCCTAATCCCCCTGAGGATAAAAGGACATGTTTCTATGGCACCTTTTCACTTCAAAACATCCGAAGTCACTTGACAATAATGAATACGCCTGTCAAGTGGAGTGACCATAACATGAATGGAGATAGGGAGAGGGGAGTAGACAGAAGGGCAGAGGCAGATAAGCAGAGCCCCTCAATTTAGGATTTGAGGAAGTCCAGCACTGCCTCGCAATTGCCATTGTAGGTGAGGATGGGCGAGGCGTGAGAGCAGCCAGTTAGCAATGGAGAAGATGAGCCTGGGATTGTCCTTGGCTTCCAAGACTGCACAATGATTTAGCAGAGGCGAGGATGGAATGGTAGGATTTGACAAGGTCCGGCCAGATCTGCCAATAGGCAGTTAAGTTCGATTTAAGCCAGGTGTGTTCAACGGTACGCCCATGTGCTTTAAGTAGTGGAGATGGCTAGTGAACCAAAGTGACTTATGTGAGTAGGAGAAGGTATGAGAAATGTGGGCAGCAAGAATGCAGTGGGGTGGGTGGGGTGGAAATGAAAGTTCCAGAGTGGTAAGGGGAAAGGCTGAGCGGGCACCGGGAGATGAGAGCCACACTACAACCGCGTTGGTTAGGTCGTGGGGTATGATGGACGGTGTAGCCGGATGGCGTGGCCTCTATCACACCAAAGGGGAAGGTGTCACCTGGTATGTCCCAGGTTTCAGTCAGGGCGAGAATGTTGATGTGTTCACCGACGATGAACACATCGAAAGGATGGTGATCTCGGTGTAACGTCTCATTACATAAGCCAGCATCTCAGGCAATGCACAGGACCACCAGTTCTGCATTGGATGGTGAACTGAAGTCCTGAGGTGGCACTGAAGCAGGGGGTGGGGTTGAGGGTAAGGGACTAGTGAGCACACCTCCCCTGCGGGCTGGCAACATACCTTCATCGTTATAGAACGGACACACGCGAGGATTCCCCTTCCCATCATGTAGCGGATGTTCAGTCGCTGGTCCCTTTGGCAACAATTTCCCGATTTGGTCCAATTCCTCAAAAACCTATACAGGGGGAAGAGACAGACTGAGATGGAGAGAACAAGGTTTGACAAGTCATCTAACATCTGCTGCTCAGTGCATCCACTAAAGGGAGTAATATAGTACATATATTATAATTATATCAATACAATATCCTTGTATTTGATATAGCGCCTTATCATTTTATCGAGACATCTCGAAACGGCGCTTCACAGAGTATACTGTAAATTGGAGTGACTGTGTTTTGTGAATGTTAAGATCTGAAGCAAATCTTACATGCTCACAAGTTACATGGTTTAATCTTTAGTGTCTCTCTCTCTCTCTCTCTCACACACACACACACACACAAAGAGGTCCATAGGTAACACTCTAGAACCACACGCGGCACATTTATTCCACTCTGATTGCCTCAGGAACACTGACCTGCATGTTGAACTCAAAAGCTCTGATGGCCTCCTCCACAACCCTCTCCTTGCTCCTTTTATCCAGTTCTAGGCTGTTCAGACGGGCCCTGTACAGCTGCTTGAACTGAGTGGGATTTGAAATGTTGTCGAAGGTGTAGAACTGGACGCCCTCGCCGGTGCTGGGGAAGTGCAGTGCCCTCTGGGCCACTTTCTTTAGCACCTGCCCCCCAGACAGGTCGCCCATGTAGCGGGTGTAGGCATGCGCCACTAGCAGCTCTGGCTCAAATTCACCCACATAGTGGATCCGCTCCACATATGCTGTGGTTGCATCCGAGCTTTGAATCTCATTCTTCCAGTCTGACCCATAAAAGTATTCCAGGTCTTGCTCCAGAGCTCCCCTGCGATGTAGCTCGGCGGGAAAATAGAGGGGAGCAATCCCGGGATGTTCCCGGTTTCTCTCAATTTCCTCCTCCAGGGCAGAATAAGTGAAGTACAGAGCTGCAGTGCCCAGCTGCAACAGGAGAAAGAACATGGGAGTCAAACCTGTGCTTGTGCACCAGCATTTCCTACAATACAATAAACCGTGGGCGTTACCCCCCCCCCACCCCACCCTGGAACACAGAATTTTAATCTGAAATTCAGATGACTCCAGTGCAGCTCACCTTGAACAGCTCCCGGTTTATCCTTCCCTTCAGGAAGTCCTTCACAAACTGAGTATTCTCCGCACGATCATGTGCTTCCTTTGTTCCTTCCTTTAGGATCTCCGACAGATCAGTGGGACTGCGATAAAGCAGAAGGGAAAGGATTAGAAGCTTTGTAACACTTGACCAAAAGCTCAGTAGAGAACGATTAAGACATGGGATCAGGAGAGGGGAAGAGAGCAAGCGTACATGAACTGTTAAAGAGCACAATCGTGGAATAATGGGGATGTGGATGGACAGCAGGTCATGTCAAAGACAGGAGAGAAATTTGAAGCTCCGTGCTGCATTTCAAAAGCAAACAACACAAACCTGGTTATGTCCGCATCCATTCCAATATCTTCCACCTCACTGAATGCTTTCACTTCAGTCATAAGCATCACTCAGCAGCTGGAACGTTGTGACTCAACAAAGTGACCAGCAGCATGAATCGCAAGCAGAGTGGCAGCAACAACTCTAGGCACGACTGGGTTTCCTGTAACAAAGTTTGAGACATCATTCAACACCCAAACTACGCAAACAGAAAGTACAACAGGGCAGAAGTGAGACACCGCAGTGCGGACCAGGGCAAATAAATCGTAGGCCGGCAAAGGAAGGGAAAGGGACGAAAAATGAGAATAATACACGACACAAATATTGACACAGCACCATTTACATTGGGAGGATCCGACAAGTTGGGAGTGGGAGTGAAAGGAGGTGGGGAGGGTAAAAATGCCTGAAGCCGGGGTGTTGAGGAGGACATTGAAAGAGTAGAGGGAGACAGCAAGTCAGAAGGACTCTAGATGGGAGTTCCAGAGAGTGGGAACACCCAAGCTGAAAGCCCACCCAGGCAGAAAGTGTCAGGAGACATGAAATGGGCCGGTGCCCACTGAGCAATGGGATCAGCTGGCACGTTTTGAAGATGTAGGGTGGGCATACCCGTGGAAGGATTAGAAGGTGGGAATGAGGATATTGAACTCAATCACTTAGGGGATGGGGGAACCAGTGCGGTGGGGGGGGGTTTGGATGGGGACAATCGACTCATGGAGCCAAGTGCTGCAAAAGTAGCAAGAGGAAGGCAGAGCAAAAGAGGCAAGGGGAAGTAACCTCAGTGAGGTGTGGAAGGGGAAGCAATGAGATGGGGAGGGAGCAAGAGGAGGCTTTTGTAAGACTGTGGGTGAGGGGATGAGTGAGTGGAACCTGTGGGGTGGAGTAGAGGGTCAGATGAGTGAGTTGGAGTTTGAGAAGAGCCTATTGTTTTTCTTTGGGGTGGGGGAGGGGGGGTCATTGTGAAATGGGGGGGGGGGGGGGGGGGGGGGGGGAACAGGGTCGAAGGATAGTAAGGATAGAAGGAGGGAGCGAGGAGCCCTGGACTAGGATCAGAGTGAAGGGTTAAACAGTGAGTTACTGGTTGACAGGGTGAATGGGAGCGGCTTAACGGTGAGTTAGGATGAGCGAGTGTGTGTGTGTGAGGGTCAGTTAGTCACGGTAACGATGGTGTTAGTGAGGGTGAAGAGCGGGTTCACCTATGAGTTAATCTCTCCGACGACTTTGCTTTGACTTCCGGGCCTCGCCTGACGGCGGAGGATGTGACGTCACTGTGCAATGACGTTGCCGGGGTTGCGCTCCGGTGTTGTCATGGAGATGTGACAGCACGTGACAACAATCTGAGTCCAGCCTACCCCCCCAACCCCCCCCCCCCCCCCAACCCCCTCCCTCCCCCCCCCACCTCCCCCTCCCTCCCTGCCTCCCCCTCCACCACACTCACTCTCATCCCAGCCAGCGGGTGCAGGTCCAGCCAGAGCCCGCAGTCGGAGCCTCGGGTGCCAACATCAACCCAGCCAGAGCCCCCTCAGAGAGCACCCCACCACTCCCACTCCACCTTCCCAGCTTTCTCAGTTGCCTTCTCCCCCCTCTCCCCACCCCCACTTACCAACCCATTACTATGCCTCATAATCCATAGGTCCATTCACTCCTAATTCCAGTCCGTATTCCTATCCTGGGCACCAAACAATTCACGCCTATCGTGGGCCTTGAACTCTTTTTTTTTCCCTTACCCGTGTTCTGATCCTTCTTTGCCCCCTCGGCCTCGACCTGAGCTCCGCGGCCCGTTTTTCCCGGCTCTGAACTCCCCCGATCCCATCACGCATCCCGAGTTCCTCTTCCCCGTCCAGGCCACTCAGTTCTTCATCCCTATCCCAGGCTTTGAACTCCTTGCTCCTATCCCAGGCTCTGAGCTCCTTGTCCCAATCCTGGGCTCGGAGCTCTTTGCCCCTATCCCAGGCCCTGAGCTGTTTGTCACTTTTCCAGGTCCTGAACTTCTCCTCAATCCAGGTACCAAGCTTCCCCATAATCAGATTCCCACCTACTCCCTAACCCAGACCATAACCTCCTCTGCAACCCAGACACCAAGCTCCCCGACTTGGGTTAAATGCTCCTCTACAGCTCAGGCTCCATACAACACTGCAACTCAGGCTCCGTACAACACCCCAACTCAGGCTTCATACAACAGCCCAACTCGGGCTTCATACAACACCCCAACTCAGGCTCCGTACAACACTGCAACTCAGGCTCTGTACAACCCATCTCAGGCTCCGTACAACACCCCAACTCAGACTTCACCTAACTCCCCAACTCAGGCCCTATCCTCCACAAAATGGTGCCTGATCTGTGGAAGCAACTCCCCAACCTTTTGTGCAAACTGTGACCCAAACTCCTCTGGAACCCAGGCTCCAACATCTGGCACAACCTATGTTCCAATCGTAACTGCACCACAGTCTCCAGTCTTTAAACCTCACTCGCCCTATTCACCTGAAAATAGGGCCCCAACCCAGGATCGAACCTGCATTTCCTCTACAACCCGGGCCCCGACTTCTCTCAATTGGGTCCGCAGCTTCTCCTCCCTCATATGGAACCAGGACTCCCTGTCTTCAACTGCAAGTTCTACTTCACTCAGCAGGAATTCAAGCTCCACCTCCTCAAGCATTGCCTCTCTCATCAGGAACCCAATATCATCCTGGAATTCAAGCCCTCCTTCCCAATCTTGGGTTCCCAACTTCGCTTCGCTTCCCTGGACGCCAACCTCTGGCTCTCCAATTAAAGCTCCAAGCTCTTTAACCCGGATTCCAAACCCCTGTTCAAACTGGCTTCCAATGAGGCTTTATTGTTCGACATCCTGAATATAGTCATAAACTACAACAAAGGACTATGGACGTGAAGCTCAGGAGAAAGAAGGTGAATAAATTACAGATCAGATTCAACTAGACTTAGAGCATGGTGAATGTGCATCTCACCAGTTGTGGCCATGTTCCACTGGATCCATTCCACCGAATGGATCGACCTCAAGATCCTCACATTGTGGCACTTTGTAGCTCTCCGACCGCCTTACTCCCCAATCCATCACCCGGTACCTCCGCTTGACTGGCACTGGCCACCTGTTCATCCTTCACACCCTGCCCCAATATCAGAGGTCACTTTCAGTCACTACATGCCAAAACTTCTTCAGCTTTTCCGCCTAGCCCCGTCTCTCTCCCTTTTCAAGTCCCACCTGAAAACCTATTCGACCACCTCCCCCTGCCACCCAACCTTGGCTCAGAGTCAGACTCCGCCACTGTTACGCACTCTTGAGACGCTACCTGGTATGGAGGGTGCTATACGAGTGCAAGTTGTTGAATATTATATCAAATTGTCTTGGGCACTGACACCATACAAGGATGCATACTCAACCTCACTAAGCCAGTCTAGAACCTTGGCATCTTGTTTGATCCTCAACTATCCTGTCTTACCCACATCTGTGCCATGTATGGCTCTGCATTCCCCCACCTACTCAACATCCCTTGGCTCTGCCACTGTCTTACACCACAGCCCGCCGGGACCCTCACAACATCCAGGCTCAAATGTGTAAACTCCTTGCTTGTTGGCCTCCTCAACTCCTTCCTCCATAGGCTGCAGACTATCCAGAACTCTGCACCCAATGCGTCCTGCACCCAATGCGTCCACACCAAACTCTGCAAACCCATCATCCCCATCCTTGCCCAATTCCACTGGCTACCCATCATATAGGGTAGTGAGGTTGAAGATCCTTGTATGGTTCAAGATCCTGCTCCAAGATCCTGGTCCTCAACTTCAAAGCCCTCCATGGCTTTTCTCCCACCTACCTCTGTGACCCTCTAACCCCCTACCAACCTGCCCACTCCCTCCGCTTGCCCACCCCACCATTGACACAAGGACCTTCTGCTACTCTGCCCCCACCCTCTGGAACTCCATCCGGCAATCCATCTGCCTCTACCGTTGCTTGCCTCCTTCAAGACCCTCTTGAAGACGCTTGACTGTGGGTCTTGAAGACCTCTTTGAATGTGACTTTATTCACCCTCCTTTCCCCCCACTCTCCAAACTCCCTGATCTGGACCACCAGCTCGGGTCCGAAATACTGATTGTCCAGTACCTTGGGACATCCTCCCTATTGTGAAAGGGGGCCATACAAATGTAATTTTGTTGTTGAGAGACATTGTGTCAGTAAACTAGAATACATTAAAATGTACAGCACAGAAACAGACCATTCAGCCCAACTGGTCTCTGCCAGTGTTTATGCTCCACATGAGCCTCGTCCTACTCTTCCTCAACTAAGCCGACAAGCATAACCTATTCCTTTCTCCCTCACCTATCTAACTTCCCCTTAAATACATTTATGCTTTTGGCTCAACAACTTCTGGTTGCAAGTTCCATATTCCCACTACCCTCTGCATAAAGAAATTTATTCTAACTTCCCTACTTGATCTATTTGTGACTATTCTGTATTGATGGCCCCTGGTTTGGTCTCCCCCACAAGTGGAAATATCTTCCCTATGTCTGCCCTATCCAAACCTTGTATAATTTTAAAGATTATCGGGTAACCCTGATTATCAGGTAAACAACAACAGCTTGCATTTATAGAGCGCCCTCCACCCGGGCAGCGACTCAGAGCGCCTTTCCCACCTTGGATGAAAGAGAAATGTTTGACCTGCTGTCCTGGGCCAACAGTCTTTCAGATATATTGGCTATCTACTTCAAGGCTGTTTGTGAGGCTGTGTTGTGCACTGTGCAATCACTACACTTTCCAAGCATTTTGAAATTGTACCCTATAAAGATGAAAGTGCTTTCTTGCCTTGAACTAGACAAGCATTCACTTACGAACGTGACTCTCATTCTCTTCCTCCATCCTCAGACAGGTTTAAACATCATATTCGTCCCCCGAGAGACAAATTAAATACCTCCAGCAAGAAAGACCTTGTTCTACAATGCCAAGAACTCAGGTGAACATTTGTGTATGCGATTCTTAAACTTTACCTCCCTGGAACCAAATATTTCAGAGGTTAGGGTGTTTCTAGTTGGACATGTGATGGGGAGCATGACTGACAATATTCCGAATGACAATCTTATGTGGTTTTTTTTTTCTGGATTGGCTCTGGCAGCACCATCTATCCCAACACAGCTTGGAGTACTGCCGAGGGAGGGGGGGTGGGGTGGGGGGGGGGGGGTGTTCTCGGTTGAAAACAAGAGGAAATTATGTGGAAATACGGTAACCAAGTGACTCGAGCGTTGGCTCAGCGTGTGTTCGGGCTGCGGGCTGTTCTCTGGGCTGTGTTTGTGTTGTGTTTTGTGTCCCAGTGAGTGATGACAACACCAGTTGCAAGTCTACCTCCCCGGCTTTCACTTTCCATTAATCGCCACTTTCTTAAAACTTCTTGAAACATAAATGCGGGTGAGAGCGTTTCCGGGTCCTTTATCGGCAGCAGCTGTTAGGGGGTGTGGTTTGAGTACAATTCCGCCCCCCACCCCACCCCCTTCCCTCCCACCCACCCAGCCTGTCTGCTAGCCTGAGGTCGGGATGATCGGAACCGGCTACCGACTGTCACTGAGCAATCGGTGTCAGAGGCCAGTGAAGCGATTGGAGTTGACAGTGTAGCTTGATGCGGGCAGGACACACACACACACACACACACATAGACACACACACAGCACACAGACACACACACACACATAGACACACACACAGCACACAGACACACACACAGCACACAGACACACACACAGCACACAGACACACACACACACACAGAGCACACACACACACACACACTTCATCATCAGCAGTAACAGCAGCCAGATAAGATGTGTCCGCGGCTCCACAGCCGGCTCCCGGCTCCAGCCTCTAGAAACCGGGGTTGATTAACATCGGGGGACACCGGACAAGGGAAGAGGAACGATCGGGATCCACCGACAGTGATCTCCCCCCCCCCCCCCCCCCCCCCACCACCCACTCCCCTGTTTGGCTCCCTCAATGTGCTCATTACAAAGCGTCCAGCGGTGACAGCCCAGCTCACGCCGCCAGGTCCAAAGCTGCAGGAATTGTGTCGGCACTGGGTGAGTGAGTGAGTGAGTGAGTGAGCGACTGATTTCTTTAACCATTTCACAGCCCTATTGGCACTTTTTTTAAAAAAATTCCAGGAATATATCTATTCCAGAGACGCGCACACACACACACACTAATCTGACTGATCACAGTTTTCAGTGCACGCACACATACTGTGTGTGTGTGTGTATATATATATATATATTTCTGGGAAAACAACAACAAAAAATCCGACAGTCGCGCAGTTCCCAAGAAGATTAAAATAATCCTTGCATTTGATACACCCTGGCTCTGTATGACTTTGTTAACATAACTCCCGGCGCTACCGACACCGGATTAACAGCTTAATCCGGTGACCGTATTTGTAGGGGAGAGGAGGAGACGAGTCTGCACACAGCGATGCCCCTAAAAACAGCCATTAAACAGCCATTAAGTGAAAAACATTTTTACCTGGTGGGTGGTTGGCCAGGGCGAGGTGGGAAAAGTCCTGTGTTTGAGAAGTTCAAACCACATCGATGTGCAGAAGCTCAGTTTATCATCGCACCCGAAGGAAGGCTCCCCCCTCCCCAACACTGAACTGTGTTGGCATCTTCAACCGAGGCTTTGAGTTTGAAGCCCAGACTTGGAGCTTGAACCTCCTGACTGTGCTACATACAGAGGGCTGGTCACACAGAAACTCTACCTTACTCCACCGCCTCTCGTTTGAATCCTTGCCGTGTTAAAATCTAACCTCAGCCCCTGGCTCTCTGTGCAACTCATCCCTTTCCCAGACGTCAAGGAGAGTGGGACTCCTCTCCAATCTCGGGATCTATTCCCACTACTGTACATTGAACGGCGGGCTCTCGGCGCTCTGGGACGCTATCCTGCGTGAGGGGCGCCAGCTAAATGAATGCAAGTTTTAGTGGCTGTAAATCTCCAAGCAATGGCATCTCCCCCCAACAATTGTGTCCCGAGTTCACCCAAAACGCGAGGCCCTTCCTTCACCTGGCTCCTCTCCAAGATTTTGAGGTTGACTGGTCAGGAATTCAGCCCCTCATCACTATTTATTCTCGGCTGAGTGTGTGTAAATGTTGTTTGAGGACGCTCTAGTAATTTCAGCGCCTCGGGACGCCCTCCCGCTGCATCAATGTAATTATTTTGTTGTTGTTGTTGTTGTTGTGTTCAGTTATGAGGCTGTCTGTGCTCGATTGAATAAGTTACCCGAAAGAGTGGTCACTGGTGAGATGGGTGGGGGGGGGGGTGAAGCTACAGGTGCCCAGAGCCCAGAACAAGTCAGTACATACTGGAGAGGAAGAGCAGGGAGACACATAATGAACTAAATTTACTAAAAAATCATTCAAGAAAGACGCTGCCTCTTTAATCATACTGTGCGTGTATAAATAGGCACTGCAGGCAGCGAACAGAAATAATTCAGTCTGCAATCTCCCATTGTAGATTGGAGATAACACCTCACACAGTGATCTGAAACACGCAGTAATTTCCTTACCGCCAGCAATCTGCTCAGCCGCTGTCACAGACCTTTTCATTCCCGTCCCAGGTCTGCTGTCGCTTAGTTGTGGAGCGAGAGACTGTAACCTGATCGGGGGAGAAACCCTGATTAACGTTCCTGTTAGTACCGCAGTCAAGTCGCTCACGTCTGCGATCAGATTTCCCAGGATCAGCGAGCTACCAAAACATCAAGCCAGTGCCGGCTCTGCCCGGGTGGTTGAATGGGAAATTTGGGATGAGCTGTTCCCATTGGAATATGCCTTGAGAAGGTTGGAATAAAACGTGTATCCAGGTTTGCACATGAGTCTGGTCTCACTGAAGATCGGCTGTTGTCACCCGTTGGGTTAAAGGTTGACCTAGAGATGGTAGAGATGTCCATTCACTATGATGACTAGTTCTGATAGAGTAAATAATAATGGATTATTCCCACTGGCCCGGAGTCAACGCCAGGGCGGAAATTTAACGTTTTATCACAATACGAATTAAACTTAAATCGGAGGATGGTTGGAAGTTTCGAACTCTCTGGCACAAACCGTTGAAGCAGAATCCATCGTTTCATTCAGAAAGGAATTGCGCTGGGAATATAGTGGTTGAAAATGTGGAAAATTGAAAGCAATAATAATAATGATCTTTGCGTTTGACGTTTTTCTATCGGAGGATGTCTGAAAGCACTTCAACATTTATTGTAAAATGTAGTGACTTTGTATTTTTGTAGGCCAACACAGCCTACCAATTTTTGCACGCATCAATGCCCCACAAACAGCCATGACATGTTTGTGGAGTGAGCAGGAGAGTGAGATTAGACTACGTGTCTCCACAATTCAGCACAGATTTGAAGGACCAATGGTTTTTTTGGGGTACTGTTACATTATATGATTAACCCTGTGAATTTTTTGTGAATGGATTAAGTTGTGTTTAAGTCTAAAATGTACCTGGAGCATCAACCACTGAGTGAAGCATTGTTAGTGAAGCCTTCAGTTGCACCTTGGTAGATATCAAGGAAGCGTTATTATTATTTAATCTAAAGTAAGATTCTCATTTGCTTTGACAAATAAGAATTAATTCAAGGATGTTCATACACTTATCCTTACAGGCTCCTTATGGAGAATATGGATAAAATCAATTGCATATTATGAGGCTTAATGATCTGACAAAAAATATAATTTGTATTGGTGAATCTAAATGCGAGTGAGTACTATATTGGTCAGACTTTGTGTTATCACACATTCCCATTATGTTCTTATGCGAGGGACAATAAATCTCAGAGGGCTGCAGTGCCTTTTGGAAAGGAGATTGTACAGGAATCAGTGGAACGTCTGCATTAGCTTGTCACAATGCCAGAAGGGAGAAGTGTTGACACGAAAAACGAATGAGGTGGGGGAGAGAAGGGAGGAAATTGGCCGTCAAAAACAGCTGGCTTTCCCAATACAAGTAGCTGTTGATGATAGGACTGGGTATTATAAAATGACAAGTCCTTGCTGTAACCTGATTGACCCACAAATGAGTCACAATATTGTCCACAAAGATAGAATTAATTGGGATGTTTAAAATGAAGATGCGCTAGAAGTGGAACTAAGAAATCTGCAATGACCTAGTAAAATAGTAGAACAGGGTTCTGACGAAGGGTTGTGAACCTGAAACGTTGACTCACTTTCCTTTCTTCATAGATGCTGCCTGACCTGCTGAGTGTTCCCAGTGACTTCTGTTTTTGTTTCAGACTTCCACAATCTGCAGTATTTTGTGCTTTGTTTAGTACAACAGAGTTAATGGACGTATTGATCCCAGCTAATGATAATAAAACTCAATACTTGGGGTTAACAAATTCAATAGGATTCAGTGAATGGGATGGATCAACATGGAATGTAGGAGTCCTGTAGCTCAGTGATTAGAGCACTCGCTGTACAAGCGTGAGACCTGTGTTTGAATCCAGGCAGGTCAGGGTGAAACCTTGGGCAAGTATCCCAATTCCACACGCCTAATAATAATCCCTCAAAAAAAAACACAATAATAAAATTATTCATTTCAATCCAGGACTATTTGTGGGACACTGCTGTGCACGATTGGCTGCCGCGTTTCTCCCACAAATATGCAGTCAATTCACTTTCCAGTACATTCTGCAAAGTGCTTTGAGGCGTCTAGAAGACGTGAAAAGCGCCATATCAAATTGCAAGGATTATTATTATTATTATTATTATTATTAGAGCACTTGCCTTGCAATCAAGAGACCTGGGTTTGTTTCATGGCAGGGTGAAACCATGGGCAAGTTTCCTTACTGCACACATCTGATAATAATCACTCAAGAAAAAAAGCAATAATAAACTGGTCACTTCAATCCACGACTGTTTTTGGGACACTTCTGCGCACAATTGGTTGCTGCATTTCTCCCACAAATATACAATACACTTGATAGTATTTTCTGTGAAGCACTTTGAGACATCTGGAAGATGTGGAAAGCACTATATGAAAATGCACGGATTATTGGTCTTTGCAGGTGTTTGGGATCTGGTTACAAAAAGCTAACCAGGTGTTAATGTTGGGAAGGTTTAGCCAGGGAAGTGACCCACCCACTAATGTGGGCAGACAATATATGCTGTTGCTAGTTGATCAATACAGGAATCCGCCAATGCACAGGCTTGGCACTTCCCAAGATCATCTGAGCGATATGACTTCAACAGTCTTAACTTGTCCTGAACTTTTCTATGTGTCTACTACTACTACTAATAATAATAATCTGATATAGCGCTTTTCACGCCTTCTATATGTCTCAAAGTGCTTCACAGAATGTACTGTAAAGTGAATTGACTGTATATTGTTGTTCTTAAACTGACTCCACTATTAGAGGTTGCCTTTGAAAATGCATTGTCGGAATAATCAACATGTAGCTCACCAGATTGGAATGTATATTTGCTTGGACAAGGCGAAACTAGATATTGAAACATCTGCATCTAGTATGATGGAATACGCCTCAGAGTTAATTTTTCCCACTAATTGCCAGATTTTTGATCTAAGTGCGTGTTGATATTGGGTGTTCATGCTAAGTATGAAGCTTATTGTGTTATTAGTTCTGCTGACAGCCAGTTAATTACAAACTATATACTGGTTGCCCTGAGGGACTGCATCAAGCATCCACGAGGGACAATTTCGGTGAACGATATCGTAGCATTTGCAATGTAACGATTGGTGAAAACCAACTCTTTTAAAAAAAAAATCATTCAGACTCCTTCAACCATGAATACATTTAGAAAGAAATGTACTGTATTATCTGCCATAAAAATTGCTCGGGCATGTTTTTCCAAAGCGAGTGGTAACTTGCCGTGACGTGCAGTGAGTCTTTGGGAAGCACGTTACAGAACTCATGTATTTGCCTTGGGAGGATTAGCTAAGCCCAGAGGAGAAACAGCGATGCGTTCCTCTCCTGCATCAGGCCATCTCACAAGTAGGTTGAGCCCCTGTACCTTGTGCAGTACAGGAGCCTGAACAATGACACTATGCAGCAACAGCACTAAGATATGTAGAACAAATCAGGCACAGTAAAGTAGGACACAGAGGAGGGACGTAGGGAAATGTTTCCAGATATAGATTGCTTGGGTAAGCAGGAGGTGAGCAGGAGGTGGACCAATGTTTCACAGTGTTTTTTGATAAAGCAAACAGAGATGAAACCCCAGAAGGCCAAATCCTTGGGGAAAAGGTACAGTAGTTAGGAAGGTTGCAATAGGGGAAATAAGAAGGAGCTTTGCTAAACAGAGAGTTGTTAGGATGTGATGGTTGGTTGCGGTGGTCGAGGCGGGATCTATGTTAGCTTTCAAGAGAGAAGTAGATAAATCTATCTCAAAAAGGAATAATTTGCAAAAACTATGAGGAAAAAGGCAGGTAAATGGGAGTGAATGAATTGCTCTTTCCAAGAACCAGTTCAAGACAAAATATCTTCTAATCTTTATTTTTCTTCTGATGATAATCTTAAATCTCTTGTTACTGATTTGCTGTTCGGTGGAAAAACTCTGAATTCCCTTGTCAAAATCAATTCAGTTTTTAAGTCTACACATACCTGTAACTTCTAATTTCTGGTATCATCCTAGTGAATCTCCATTGTTCCATCCCTATGGCCGTGATGCCTTTTCGATATGCATGTGCCCCAAACTGGATGCAATATTCTAACTGCAGTCAAACAATATCTTGTACAAATATAACACAGCCTCCTTACACTTGTATTCAATACCAAATATACTAAACCTAGCACCTTGTTTGGTTTTAAATTTAGGGAAATTAATGCAAAGTGACGGCAGATTGCAGGTGTTAAAAAACCTGTTTGTCACTTTCCTGGAGCTTGTTTGCCTTTGCCGAAAACAGTTGAGGTTAATGTTTTAAAGCACGTATTTACTGTGATGATGCCATGCACAGGGACAGTGGTACTAGTGAGATGGGTAGACGTGGCAGAGCCTTTGTGTTTTGATTTTTTTTAAGAAGCTTCATAATTGAAGTTTGGAAATGCTTTGGGGCATTCATGATTTAAACTCATTGTTCAACTTGGACTGTGAGTACAGAACTGGTAGTACAAGTTCAATATTAACAAGGATCAAATAAGATTAAAATGAAAACGTAAACATTTCCCTGCTCTCAACTACACACACGCACGCGTGAATACAGACAAAAAAAATATTGTCTCACATGTACCCTCATGCGTAACCATACACACACACGATCCAGACATAGCACACATACACATACAATAAGGATGTAGACTCCCATTGATGAAGATTATCAACTGAGAAGCTCAGATAGTCCCAGCAATGCTTTCTTTCTGCGCTAGGCGGAGGGGGATGGAGGAAAGGAATGTTATTGGCAGGGCGGTGACAGCACACCGGGTTTCAATAGTGAGGCTGGGTGAATCTTTAGTATGGTTGATTGGAAATCGGAATGTCTATGCAGAGCTTTCATCAGGAGATTGTACTGTGTGTGATTGAAATGGGTCTTATTTAAGTTTTTATTATAATAATAATCTTTGCATTTGATATGATGCCTTATAACATCAATATTTCTCAAAGCGCTTCACAGAAGTGGAGTCCTGGAACTCAGTGGTAAGAGCACTCACCTTATCAAGCGTGAGACCTGTGTTCGATTCCAGGCAGGGTGAAACCTTGGGCAAGTTTCCTTACTCTACACGCCTAATAATAATCCATCAAAAAATCAATAATAAACTAGTCATTTCAAACCACGACTGTTTGTGGGATACTGCTGTGCTCAATCGGCTGCCGCGTTTAGCCCAGAAATATACAGTCAATTCACTTCACAGTATACTCTGTGAAGCATTTTGAGACGTTTAGAATGATGTGAAAAGTGCTATATCAAATGCAAGGATTATTACTATTAATGTAGAATACAGGTATTCCTTGCTTAACGTAGTTCGGTTCATGAAAAGTGCAAGTTTAAGCGAAACAACGTTAAGCGAACACATTTTTCTCATAAGAATTAATGTATAAACTGGAGTTATGTTCTTTTGGAAATTTTTCGTCAAAATGTTCTAAAGAAAACATTATACTCGCTCCCTGATTACCTGCCCAGCTCACTGGCTCGTCTCATTCTCTGCTGGTCTCCCTCACTCGCTGCCCTTCTCACTCGCTGCCAATCTGCCTCGCTGTCTTGCTGCTGGCCTGGCAAACTCCCAGCCTTCCCATCACTCTCTTGATGGGCAGGTCCTAGCACCGTCGTGCCCCCTTTCCACTCGCTGGTGAACGACGTAATAGCGAATGTTGCAACGTTAAATGAATATATGTTCCCTTTTTATCAGCAACGTAATAACGAAAAAACCTTAACAGAGGCAACGTTAAGCGGGGTTTACCTGTCTACTGTTAAGTGTATTTCATGGATGAAACGCAACAGCCAATTGAATATAGCCAATTGTGACCCACAAACATTCATGGATTGTGTGACCCAATTTTTTTTGAAAAGGCTTATTAACCAGGGAAAAAATATTTGGCAATTGATTAACAACCGGATTCCTATTTGGTGCTGGGAAGCAAAAGTGTGTGGAATAAGGAAATGTGCCTAATGTTTTGCCTCACCCGGGAATCAAACCCAGGACCTCTTGCTTGCAAGGTGTGCACCCTAACCACTAAGCTGTAGGAGTCCATGTTGTCATTACGTTCTTTGGTTCTGAAAATGCTAATTCCAAATGGGTTTTGCTTTGCCACCTGCATTTTTGCCCTTTGCCAAACCTCCTCGCAAGATGCATTGCAACAGCCTTTGAATCCAGAAGGAACAATTCTTTGAAATGACAACATTACAGCAAGGGATCAGACAGTTCACCTGAGATCAGTGTTTTACCAGCTCATCACTACAGTATTTACATTGTAGTTACAGACTCTCAAAATGTAGTGATTAGCTACAGCCACATTACACTTAAAGCCTCCATGTGAATCTCTGCACCTCAAGAAAGTGCTTGATGTTAATTAAGACACTTGAGTGAAAGTCTGACTTCTTCTTTTAAGGAGTGCGAAGACATGAAAAGACAATTACAAATTGATTTCGCACTCTTCATTGCCCAAAATAACTAACATCAGGAGATACATCTGAATATCAGGTGACTTAGCTTTGAGACCTTTTGCTGGTTACAAATGGACATAGGAAATGCTAGACAAAAAAAGACAACTTCCATTCCATTCTACCATCTTGGCAGTTGCATGCATGTGTCATGCCCTGGACTGCTCATATACGATGTCTCAATATTATTTCCTAAAAGAAATCCATCTAATTTGCATTTGAAAGAATCAACACTTTCTGCTTCCACCATCTCCCTTGAGTACCTGTACCATAGATTTACCACTCACTCACTGAAATAGTGTTTCAGCAGATTTGTTTTGAATTTAGCCCCTTTCAATCATAGGCCATATATTCTGGTTCTGCTGTTTTTTGACAAGATTAATTATTGCCATTATCTGGTTCCTCTCCCTTCATTTGGATAAGAGAGTAAACATACAGTTTTAATGAGGGGCTCTGGTGACATTTCTACTCTGTCGTTGTAATGCACTTTGAGACTCTACTGTACATAAAAGTTGCTATATCAATGCAAATTGGAATTGTTGTTGATATCAAGTTTCTGGGTTCTAATCATGCTTGCTCAGACCCTTTTCATTGGGAAACAATAAGAGGTTTGACTTCGTTAGGGTTCTGCCAAATTTGTGCAGGGAAAACAGAGCATCTTTCATTACATATTGTCTACAGAGGCAGACTTATCTCAGAAAGTGATGTATAATGTAAAAGTGGTACTGTGTTCTGCACAAATCTAGAGTAATGCAGACCTGTTGAGGGAGCGAGTGGTACTGTTGAGGGAGCGGTACTAACTATCACAACAGACTGGATCCTAGAGTCGAGATACCATGGAGTTAGTCCTCTGCTGCGTTTAAATTCGTGCACTGCTGAAAATATCATATCCATCCCTTGGTATAATCGTGCTTAATTTCGTAGAACTGTGTATCGTGTTACAGAACACTATGTGAAATGGAGACCGGGCTAATTGTAGTGCTTGCTGTTGACCTAATGAGTAAATTGAAATAGGAGAATGATCCATTTCTGGTTATGTGTGTACTGTATTAGCGTACTGAAAGTGCCACAGCACCAGAGAATATTCAACGGATCTCTTTCCCACACCAGCAGCAGTCAGGTCACAGTCTGCGTGGAGACCAACCACTGATGCAAATATGGGTTTTCTTACATATTCCTCCACCCACGCTGCATGCAAGATGTGTTCTGAGGATCAGTAGCTGTAGCTTCTTGGTATTTATTTGGTATTTATTTGGTATTATTTATTTGGTATTCAGGGTAGCCTGTGATCATTTATAGGCATGGGTAGAAATTCCACCTGATCTAGACCTATCCTGATTACACTGTTAACGAGCCATTTCAGAGCATACAGAATTTGGCAAATTTTTATTGTGAAGCCAAGATTCTGTGAACTTCTTGTTGGATCTGCAAAAAAAGCAGCTTCAAAGTCAAGACTGGATTAAACAATTTGCCAAACTCTGGAAACTCTGCAATGCTGTGTTAATAGAAAAAAAATCTAGACTCAAGTGAAATTTTGCCCAAAAGGTGTGACAAATTCAGACTAAGCGCTCTGAGATGCTGTCCGGTATGGAGGGTAGGGTGTTACATAAATCGAAGTTGTTTTTTTATGAGGAATTCCAGGTTCTGAAACTGAGTGAATGTGAGAGGCTGTAGAAACCCTGATGGAAAAGGCAGAATTTCCCCTAAAATCCACCTTTTAACCACAGCTTCTCACAAAAGAAGAAATTCTTTCTAATCTCCCTACTAGATGTATCAGATGTACTACTGCTATCTAGAGCTAATATCTTATGTATTAATTCATAAAATGTCTTCTATATTTATATATATATATAGTGAACAGTAACAGTACTTGTAAGAATCCCTATGAATCACTGTGGACACCACGTCCTAATTGCCAGTTTAAGAGACTGCCCTTTACAGTTACTCTAAGTTTTCTATTTTCCAGCCATCTCTATCCATTCTCACACCTCTTCTTATATGTTCCGGTGACATTTATTCCTTCAGTTTCTTGATGCATCAGCATCACAGTTGTATTTGCATTACGTAGATTGCCTGAAACAAACACTGAGTCATCCGCAGTGTTCCCATTGGGATCCAGAAACTGAAAGATATTGGGGCTTTTAGAGAATAAACATGATGAAGTTGAAACTGTAAAACCACAAAAATATTCTGTTTTCTGAGGTTTTCTGACATTCATAAACTGGCATTAGGTATGTCATCATCTGCTCACTGAGAGGGACCCCTGAGTGCTGGGGCTGAGACTTATGTGAAGCATAGAGCATCTAATGCAGAACACACAATCTCCCTTTTTTCACATTCCCCCACCCGCCCCACACCCACTTTTACTCCCTTCCTTAATCTCCATCTTTTTTGCCCTGTTTCAATTTATTCATTTCCCAGTGTTTCACTGTGCATGAGTGTGCACTGGTCAAATTCCTCCTCTATTCCCAAATTACCCCCCTCAAATACAGTACTCTTCTTATTGTTTGTGGGACATTGCTGGTGCAGATTGGTTGCTGCTTTTGCCTATGAAACAGTCACTGCATTTTAAAGCGACGCCTAAGTGCCTCGAGACATTTTGATATAAAAGGCACTATATTAAATGCTAGGATGGTAAGGAGCAGCCTCGGGGGCCCCAACAGAGCGTTGCTGCTCAGTGAATTAAAGATGTGTTATTTTTAAGGAAGAATATTTGACAAACCTCTTTCGGTTTGGGTTGTGGCAAAATACACCAGTGTTACTGTGCTGTCAAAGAAATCTGGACATTCCTCTTGGCAAGGCTCCCTGTGTTTGTGAATGAAGATGGGTCACCTTTAAAACTATTCACAAACCCTCCCGCAGAATAGAATAAATAGCAGACGGTTAAAATGATCTGTTCAACAGCCTGAGGCAAGGGAGGGCCCCACTGTTATGTTTGTGCTGGTTTCTCAGTAACTATCAGTTGCTCTTCTGTTGAGTGCTCTTCTGAACTTAGGGTTAAGCCACATCATTGACAAAATATAGAGAGAGCTTTACCCTATATCAGGGTGGGTTACAGGAAACTTGCTGCTCAATGAATGAAAAAGTTTTATTTTTAAGAAATAATATTTGACAAATCTTTTTCAGATTGACAGCAGGATGCACAAGTGTCACTGTGTTGCGTGAAAGGCGCTTTATAAGTTGTTGTTGTTGTTGAGACATAGAGATCTGGAAATCCCTCTCAGCAAGGCTACGTTTGTGAATGCAGATAGTTCACCTTTAAAACCATGCACATTCCATCCCTTCGAGAAATTGTAAATAGCTTTCAAGGTGAACAATTAAAGGTTTTACATTCCTCCCTGTAACTCTTCTGAACTTACAGTTAAATCACATCATTGAGAAAATATCAAGGTAGCTGTACTCCGTATCCAAACCCATGCTGTGACTGTCTTGGGAGTGGTGGATGTGGCAGGATAGAGAAAGCTATCGCTGTAAAACACTTCAGAGGGCATGAATATTTAAACCATTTTTGAGTCACAGCCTTGCGCACCTTCTTTGTGTGTTACAGAATTCATCAGATATTTCAGCTTGATATTTTCCAACAATGGAATCTAGTTATTGTGGATTGGCATGAATCCATGTGAGACTAACCACAATTTGTCCTGGTTGTATTATAAACTGACCCACATTCATGTTAGCTGGTGTTATTTACTTATCCTGTAAGTAAATTAAGAAAATAAAACCGCGTAACCTTTCATTTGACTTTTGG
Organism: Hydrolagus colliei; assembly: GCA_035084275.1. Classification (NCBI taxonomy): domain Eukaryota; kingdom Metazoa; phylum Chordata; class Chondrichthyes; order Chimaeriformes; family Chimaeridae; genus Hydrolagus; species Hydrolagus colliei. The sequence continues at coordinate 4,818,240 of CM068758.1, read as the reverse complement.
TATTTAATCCATTGTGATTATATTACTCCATTGGGAACTTGCGAAAATGTGGTATAAGAAGCATGAGAAGAGATGTGCAACTGATTAACGAATGTAGGAGTTGTGCTTCAGTGAACTGGTACACAATGGTTCAGTGCAGCAATTGTTTGAAAGGGAAAGGGGAAATTGTGGGTATCAGAATTGGATGGGGATATTATCAATGCAGGCAACAAACTAATAAACACAATTCTTGAACCAATAAAGCAGTGGCATCTCGGGTTTATCAACCCCTGAATGTACTGCAATGCAGTGATAATGAAAAGTTAAAACAGAATGATGTAGATACCTAGAGATATACAGAGATCACTTAACTCCCTTCCTCACTCCCTTCGCCTCGCCTCCCCTCTCTTCCCAGTTTCAGATCACAGCTAAAGACCTTTCTCTTTGACCGCACCTTTGGTCACCTTTCTACCCCTGCCCCTGGCTTGGTCCCGGGATCCGTTACTGTGAAGTGTTCTGAGATGCCGTCTGGTGTGGAGGGCGCTATATAAATCGAAGTTGTTGTTGTTAAGAATTCAAGATCCGAAAAGAAAGTCATTCCATATCTTGGGATCTCAAGTATGTGATTAAAGAGATACCATAATGGGAAGACAGAATGCTGGGTATTCTGGATAAGGTGAAATGGGCCTGAGGAGCTTTTTTAATTATCAAAATATCTTTTCAGATCATAAATCCAATTGCCTTATTGATGCATGAAAGTAGGAAACGTCTGTCTCTGTGGGTAAGGATAGTAACTTGTTGGTGGGATTTCCAATCTTTCAGGTTGATGCATGTTGTAAGATGGAACCTGTTGTCTTTTGGAATTGCAAGTACTGTGATAGGATTAAAACATTCCAATATTGTAGTACACATCCATTCTGTAATGCTTTGATGAGTGGCCCACCCCTATAGCTGTTGACTGATGCAGAACAGGAATGTAGGATTTCCACATCGGATGAACTGACTGAGCAAGTTTGGTGCAGGAGAAATGACCTAAGCACTGTACATCGTGTGCTTTATCTGTGCATACTCCCTTCCTGGACTGGTGCCTACAGGTATGCAGGATCTTTTTAGGTGAGACAGGAAATGCGTGAGGACTATCCAGGTAACTGTTGGTGACAAAATGGTGTCAGTGTAAACGCAAAACTAATTTATTGAGTAGCTTGATGCTGGAATGGGAGGACAGTAAGATGGGTATTCTAGAATGATTATATTAAATAGGCTGCTTTGAACTGATCTTGTGATCATATGAGAATTACCAAGAATGGATTTCATAGAGAATGGTTCCCACTGGGTGTGTGTTCACCATAAATAGTTCTTACTGGGAATAACTGGGAGCATTTCTCATGGAGAATGATTCCCACTGGCAGCAGGTTTCACAGAGTGATTTCTGATGGGAATAACGGGGAGAATGTTTCAGAGAGGTAGTATGAGATGTGGGAGGCATTATCACAATTGTCTATTTAAAAAGGGAATTTGATAGAACACAAGCACGAGAATCTGAAAAGGTTTCTATACAGAAACTTCGATTATATTGCATTTCAGCTGCCTTGCTGGGCTTGATATTCCCAATTGTTTCGAAACCAACAGTACAGATCCTCACTCAGCCTTAGTCCTAACCAGAGATTCACTCAGCTCTTTATATGTGTGTGTATGTGTGTTTATTGGATGGGTGGTGAGGTTTGGAGGGAGGGGAGGAAATTCTGATCTCAAGTTTTACCAGAAGAAGACGAGTGAGAAGAGTGGTGTAATAATAATAATTCTTGCATTTGATATAGCGCTTTTCACATCTTCTAGACATCTCAAAGCGCTTCACAGATTATATTGTAAAGTGAATTAACTGTATATTTGTGGGCCACACGTGGCAGCCAATTACGCACAGCAGTGTCCCACAATTATTCTTGGATTGAAATGACAAATTTATGATTGTTTTTTTTGAGGGGTTACTATTAGGCGTGTGGACCAGGTCTCTTGCTTGTAAGGTGAGTGCTCTAACCACTGAGCTACAGGAATCCACATCCAAGGAGGATGTGTGATTGGGTGATGGGATGTCCTACAGATGTAAAAGGCGCTATATAAATATAATTTTCCTTTTTTTGTTGTTTGTTTGGTAGCTAATGGTAGGAGGTTTCAAGTTGCTGAGGCAAAGAGGAATGTGATGGTTTGAATCAACGGGCTGACAAGTGTTTTGTGAATCCCTGCTTTACTGCGCTGGAAGCTGATGCAATGTTTGTTTGTTTGTTGGATTGCAGAGGAAGGATGGTGCAGAAGTACCAGTCGCCCGTCCGGGTTTACAAGTATCCCTTTGAGTTGGTGATGGCGGTGAGTGAACAAGTCTTGGTGTAGAGAAATGTTCTGGTACTAACCTTCCTTGCTGGATGGATGATTACTTGACATGCTCCAGCATTGCTGGACGTTTAATACTGCTGCATGTTTCACCAGCTCTGCGCATTGTGCACGGGAGCTTTGGGGAAGTGTACATTGCTTATTTTAAGTTGATGTGACAAGTGTATAATTGCGTTATTTATAACACGATCTCTGTGAAGGGTCAAGGCTCACGGTGCAGAGTGGTACCAAGCTGTACGTAGTGGGTGTGAGAACCCCCTCCTCCCCCACACACCCACACACCCACACACACACATATGCCCCACACTGTCTGTATGCTGATCCTGATTCTCTTCAGTTTGACGTTTACAGAGAGGCTTTGACATCATGTTACCAACGTAACTCCAGCACCTTGGAATGTCCTCCCGATGTGAAAGGCGCTCTAAATGTAATATTGTTATTGTTGTTGTTGTAACTCCAGTGCATCTGGATTTGGGACAATGTGAATGGAACAATCTGCTAACCTCTGCTAAGCCTACTTATGCTCTTCCAGGCAGTGCCTGGAATCTATTGTGTTCTTCAGCTCTGCGTGCCAGGCTATGAAAATTCAGAGCTTCAGGATAGACAGTCCATTGTTACCGCGGCATGTGAAGCCTGAGCTGTCCTTCCTCACTTGTTGTGTGAGCCTGGCCAATGATTTCCATCCACTCCACCTCTCCTTCCTCTCCAGCCCAGCACTCTTAGAATCTTTCTCACCCCCCCAATTCCCACCTAAAACCATGGCAACCCATACAGACCCCATTACCACCCCTCTGCCCCCCTTGGTACCTCAACTCCACCCTAGTTTCCCCCGTGTTCCTATAGAGAGGTTTAGCTTGTATGAAAAGCTATACCTGTGTATTTCTCCAAGATGAGGGAATGTTTCTGGGTTGCAGGCGTATGAGAAGCGATTCCCGACCTGCCCACTGATCCCGGTGTTCCTTGGCAGTGAGATTCTCAGTGAGTACCAAAGTGAGGACACCTCCCTGCATGTAGTGGAGCGAAGCTGCAAACTCAACGTAGATGCACCAAGGCTGCTAAAGAAGGTACATATAATGTATTAGTGAGAGTGTATATGTGTCGAAGTGAGCTAGCTCTCTTACTGTATCACATTTACTCTCCGTGTTGCAGAAAGACTAACTCTAGCTATGTTCAGATTGCAGGGGTGGAGTACATCTATTTTATACAGAAGAACAGCCTGAACTGGAAGGAGCGTTCACTGAGGATCGAGGCTCACAATGAAACTTTCTCCAGCAGAGTCCTCGTCAATGAGCTCTGCAGTTACACAGTGAGTTGCTGTGAGACTAGAACTGAATTATTAATACTCATAAATAATTATTCATGATAATTAATAATCATTAGATTTAATAGAGTGCCTTTCAGATTGGGAAGACTTCTCAAAACACTTTACAGGATATCCTCTAAAGTGTAGTGACTGTGTATTTTATAGGTGAACGTGGCAGCCAATTTGCACACAGCCATGGCCCACAAACCAATATGGGGGATTATGACCAGGCACCGGGAACTCCCTTCTCTTTCCGAACAGTTCCATGCCGACTGAACAGGCAGAATCACAACACTTAAAATAGGACAGCATAATCCCTTCTACACAAAATATCTCTTTGACTTAGCCTTGGGTCACCTCCCTCCTATCCCCTATTTCCAATCTTGTTGAGGTGTCACATTGCTTCTGTGATTTTTAGATGTTATCTTATCTGTTAGACTCCAACTAAGTTTTTCATGTCTCTGCCTGCGTGCTTTTCCAGTATTCTCTTAATTGCTTTGTATTTCATCGTGCCTAATGTGTGTGTTACTCACTGCCTTAGGTTCATCCTGATAATGAAGACTGGACCTGCTTTGAACAATCTGCATCGCTGGACATCAAATCATTCTTTGGCTTTGAGAGCACTGTGGAGAAGATCGCAATGAAACAGTACACAGCCAACATCAAGAGGGTAGGAGAGCAGCTGCCTATAAAGTGAAGTGACAGTCACTGCTGAGGCACCTGAAGTCCTCATCATATACAGAGCATCTCACTCCCAGAAACCATATCTTGTTTATCTGTGAACTTGTACATAATAATCGCAGATAAATAATGCTTTGGCTTAGTTTCATAGTACCTGATCCTCCTATCTGGGGGAATCTGTGTACTTCTCCTCTTTACTGTTCTATCCTGCTCCAGATTCTCCAACACTTCAATTGAACTGTAGAGTACTCCAAACCTATCCCGCACAACCCAGCCTAGGGATTGATCTGACCAAATTCCTCTCTTGAAACGAGTAATACTGCTTGCTGGGATGGGAGCAGGTGTTCTTTGGGTAGTGATAAGCAGTGGCAGCTCTGATTTCCCTTCCCAATCCCAGGGTTTCTGAGATCTGATCCTGTCCTATCTGAGGTCAGGTAATAATGTGGTCTGAGACGTAAACCTGGTGTGGTCTGTGTTTGTGGTTCAACTATTCACCAGTTAAACTTGTGAAGCTTTTGGAGAGGCCTTTTGTAATTTTTGTTCTGCAGTCTTTATTTGAGTCACGGCTTTGAGGTTGTACTCCCTTACCCACATCCTCCCCTGCAGAGCCACTTGTTTTCCTGTATGAGCTCCTGCCCTGTGGTGATGGATAGGTGGGGGCATGAGGTTAACATAGGTATCAACTCTGTGCCAAAAGATACAGACTGCTCAAGGCCCCTCCTGATCTAACCCCCAGCTTGGGTGCAAATTTCTTGACTATCCAACACCTTGGGACCTCTTCACAACATGAAAGATGTGGTACAAATGTAGTTTGTTGTTTTACGGTGGTGTCTAATTCTTCTTGATGCTTTGATCCCTCACTCCAACAGGACCCTTGCTCTGGTATCACCAAGTCAGCTCTTTTACAGTGACTATTTCTGGCCACAGTTCATTGTTAATGTTCATTGCCTTTGGCCATTTTTGACATAGGACTGAAAATGGCTCTAAGCCTGTCTTGTATCATGGCCATTGCTTGCAGCTCTCTGCCGGTGACTGGGCATTCGTTACAACACTATTTTGGTGTTTCAGGGAAAGGAAGTTATCGAATACTACCTGAACCAGCTGACAGCACAGGGCATCACACATATTCCCCGATGGACGCCTCCAGCCACCATCACTGTGGTGGAGGCTGTAGCAGAATCCAGCACGCTCCCTCTGGTACCTCCCCCGGCCATCAGGGTCGAGCCAGCGGAGCCCCCGCCACAAAACAGCATCAAAGAAGCAGTACCAAGCTTGAGCGGTCAGGAAGCGACCACCCCACTACCAGATGGTGAGTACCTATGCCATTGTGTTCTTTCACCCCCTGGGTGTGAGTGCTGGATGCGCGAGGCCAAACATCTTATACTGTACCATGTCTCACTTGGTGACTGTGGGCTTTAGTTGACTGAACGTTCCGCTTTGTTTGGTTTAGGAGAAACTTTGAAACAGCCTCTACTGATCTGTTCCTCATTCACTTCCTCAAGCCGTACAGTGCTGTGGTGGGATTCAACCTGAAGAACATATGGAGCTGTACAGACCTTAGAGACAGGGCAGTGCAAAGCTACAAGGATAATCCCATTGGTTACAGGGATGAGCTAGGAGGAACGATTAGATAAGCTAGGCTTTTCAATCTTGAAAACAGTCATCTCAGAGGGGACCATATACCCAGTGAGACTGAGAAAGTAACAGACACACAACCGGCATGAGACAGGAATCAAGGATAGAGTTTAGGCATCCCTCGATTGAATAGAAAATACAGCACAGTAGATAGCTATACAATCCATTAAGTCTCCACTGGTACCAACACCACCAATGAGATATCTGTAATCTTAATTCCCTTTCCCCAAAACCGTTTTATTTTATTCAGATGCATATCCAGTTTATAGTGTTTGGCTGCATCACACCGAATAGAAAGGACAAGGAAAAGCAACTCAGCACATTGCTGGGACTAGGATCAGAACCACATCAACTATTCAGCCGAAGAGGTTGTCATGCCTTTGTCGCAAAGCTATTCAGCTATAGCTGAATGCATTTGAATGGTGTGTGCTTTGTTACTGCGCTCCTAAACAACAGGACTCCGAGCTGTCCAGTTCTGTTAACGTTAGCATTAGTGACTGGGTCTGGACAGCTGAAGTTTGCCATTTTATTTGTGATGACCGTGCAATACTTGAGTTTGAGCAGAATAGTCTGTGCATGTTTTGAAAGAATTTACTACTGAAAGAGTTTAGCTACTGTATAACAGTTGTTGGTCTGAATCGTGAGCCAAAGCTTGCACTGTATGTGAATCGGTGCTGTGGTGTATATGGAGCTGCTGCAGTCCAAACATTTTTTGAATGTTTTTCTTAGCCGAGTACTCAGAATAATGATTACAGTGAATTGCTTCGTTTTTTTGGTTGGCCGTGTGTCTGACACATGCGGAAACCCATCACACATGCTTAAGAGCATCCATGATTCCACCTATACATGTGGATTCCAGTGTATTGGAATGGAATAATAATCCTAAATAATAAATAAAATGTATGCATTTATCCTAAATAATAATAGTAATAAATAATAATACATAATTTTTTTTTATCCTGAATAATCTATAATAAATTGGTCATTTCAATCCACGGCTATTTGTGGGACACTGCCGTGCGCGATTGGCTGTTGCGTTTTGCCCACAAATATATAGTCAATTCACTTTATAGTATATTCTGTAACGTGCTTTGCGATGTCTAGAAGATGTGAAAAGCGCTATATCAAATGCAAAAATTATTATTATTATATGCACCCTCACTGGAGGACGCATCCTGCTTACCTAATTCAGAGAGTATTAGGAGCAGATTGGGAGAACCAAGGCTTGGGGCCCCAGTGTGTGTGTTGGGGTATTGCTGAGTCTAACAAGCTATTGTGTTATACCAAGATCATCCTCACACCCTTTGATCATCCCCACACCCTCACACCCGTGATAATGGAACAGAGAAGATACTCTTCATAGCATCTCAATCTAAGAATTTCTTTGTATTCCCTCTATCATATACTGTTCTGTTGAACCATAGAAATCCTTGTCAAGAGGCTGTTGAAACTATAAACAAAATTTAAAACTGCTGAACTTGGTGTTGGGTTGTGGATGGATCGCCAGGGGCACCAATTTAGGGCATAAAGGATTCATTCTCAGTTCTCTTTGTATTTTTCAGCTGATAAACTGGATGCTGACTACATTGAGCGGTATCTGGGCCATCTGTGCCCAATGCAGGAGAGCTGCCTGATCCAACTCCGCCAGTGGCTACAGGAAACACACAAGGGCAAGGTATGTGATGTCTCTAAGGTACGACGGATGGAATGCAGTAACAAACAGGCAGGTGGTGACGTTCCACGTGGCTGCTTTGAGTACTATTAGACCTAAACAAAGCTGAATTCTTTCTGAATTCAGATACTTTGAGCAAATAAAGCATGCTACTACACAGCTATTCAAAATCTGACTTTTTCAATGATTCATGGAATCTGATCACAGACTAAAAGACTTAGACCAGGGCTGCTCCAGTGGTGAAATGGATTCCTCTTTGAGAAGATGGAGAAGGGCAAAACCGTGGGCATTTCCTTACTCCATCCACACGCCTAATAATAATCCCTCAAAAAACAATAATAAACTGGTCATTTCAATCCACGACTGTTTGTGAGATACTGCTGTGCGCAATTGGCTGCCACGTTTTGCCGACAATTATACAGTCAATTCACTTTACAGTATATTCTGTGAAGCGCTTTGAGACGTTTAGAAGACATGAAAAGCGCCATATCAAATGCAAGGATTATTATTGATATTATTCCAGACTGTTTCTCAAATAGAGCAAGGTAGGAGTACAACTGAGATGAGAGGCAGTACTTTGGAGAGAAATGGCGGGTTAGAGATGGAGAAAAATATTGGAACAGGAGCAGGTAATTCAGCACTTTGAGATACTTTAGTCATATGCTTAGATATGACTGATCTGTCAATACCATTTGCATGCTTTTTCTCCACACCCTGTGATACCCTTGCTAGCCAAGTGTTTTCCAATTCCCTTTTTAAATATTCCCAACTCTGCATTAAGTGCTTTGAGGAAGTGCATTTCACAATCCCGCAGCTCTAAGTTAAGAAACGTCTTCTGATTTCACTGATCTCGGGTTTAGCTCTAATTTCTAGAATGTGCCCTCTTGTTCTGGATGTGCAACGATCTACAAGTTTCTCTGTATTCCCGCTTATCAATTCCCTTTACTATTTCAAATGACTCTTGTCAGATCATCAGATCATCCCTCAACCTCCTCCGTTCCCAGAAGCACAAGTTTCCAATGCTGTGCTTCTAAGTAGGCCTAGTAACTAAAACTGGTGTCTTTGTACCTCCAATCCAGGTGTCATTCTTGTGAATGATTCTGCATAGCCTCCGAGGTTTTTGTTTCTAAGATGTGGTACTCAAAACTGCACAAATGATTTGGAAAGTATGGAGGGCTCTAGGGTGGATAAGTTTATTGAGTATTCAGGTGATGTTGGTTTTAAACGGGGGTATAGTTGGAGGACAGGCCAGAGGAGTTGATGCTGGTTGTTACCTTGTGGACAAAGAGAGGTACAGTAGATGGGTTAGCAAGAGTTGGACTGTTAAGGGTCTTGATCCAAATGTTGGGTTTCACGTGGGGAACTAAAGTAGATATAAACAGATTTTCGGCTTTTGGATTTGTGGTACTGTTACCTGATAATATTAAAGCCACTAGATAATGTGCCGTGATCCAACTCAGTAGATCTGGATGGTTAGTTTATCCGGATGACCCTTGTAGAGCAAGTTAATAATCCCACTTCCTGACTGAATCCAAGGAGAGAGATACTGTTCCCAATTCCTTCTGCTGCATTATGATTGCTTTCTTTTTGGTTGCAAGTCTGAGAGTTTGGAGTGTTTCCTGGACTCTTTATCGGTGGAGAACGCAAGGTACATTGAGGCACTGGTGTCTTACAGTTGCTAACGTTTTCCTTACCAGAAACTAGTGCAAGTGTTGTATACATTCTGCTTCAGCTGAACTGCCCCACTGTCTGGACTGATGACATTATTGCTGCAGTGCCAAACAACGGCTCCAGTGATGGAGTGCTGGCTGCAGCTGCACTGCGATTCTGTGCATTCTGCCACTTTGTGCCATCCTCGCACATTGCATCATTGTCACTGGTGCTTTCAGGAAGCTAGACACAAACAGTCAGGAAATTGCATATGAAATTTCCTGTACCATGTCGGGGCTCTGACTTTGCTCCATTAAAAGTCAAAACATTCTCATTCATTGTCACTCACCCGTACTCGGCACCAGCAGATCAGGTTGTGACGTGGCACGAGGATTAATGCCGAACACTGAGGCAAGTCACGCCAATGAAAAATAGCAATGATAGAAATGTGGCCACGAAAGACACAGAACTCTCTGTAGGATGTCATTTCTGTTCAAGTACAATGTGTGGCAAACACATTGCCAACTCATTCAGCATCGGAAAATATACCACCCTGTGCTTCTTTGTAATGTTTAAATCATCTCCAGGAACCATTATGTTTAAATTAGTGTGGAGCTAAGGGAGTCCTGATTGGACCCAATAACTGACTATGCTTTATATTTATTGCGGGAATTGTCCCGGAAACAGAGGAAACAGGATCACACTTGGGTTCGCCAAAGAAATTCATTCCCAAGCTGTTTTATTAGTGTTGAGGTTTGGATCTGTGGTGAAGTTGTGTGGGAAAGGGTTGCATAGACCAGTCTTGCCTTAAGTGCTGAACCACAATAAAATGTCTTTCTCTGTGCTCTTTGTAGTCTGAGGCAGGTGACTGGAAACAAGAAAAGGTAATGCTTTCACTGTATATGCGCAGCATGTTAGTACGAGCAAGTGATCAGTATCCTATAGTATTAGAGCGTGATACCACAGACAGGGGAGTAGAGACTGTGACTGTGTCCTCTGGTAACAACCCCCAACTGACCTACTCCTCAGTTGCCACATGCATGGCAAGTATAAAACCGAGCAACCTAAATTACCCCCACAACCTCCAGATGCCTGAAAATGAACCCAGTTCTTAGCCTTAAGATTGTTGCCTTAAAATTTAACATGATGCGGAGTTTGTGAAAATTCGTAAATTTATTTCCAGTTTCCAGGTTCTCAAAAAGAGATGCTTTTCAAATTAAGATTGAATTGAACAATTTTTCCAAAACCTGTACCATCTTAAATTTTGAAACCGTGATCTAAAAGCTATGATCAGGAGATATTTTTGGGTGTTAGGATCTTTCCCTTGAGGTTAACCTGTTTATTATTTGTCTCAACATTACTGCTGCCTTATTGGATCAGAATTAAAACCTTTCCATGCTTGAATGTGTAACAGTCCATGTACATTGTTTTTACTGTGTCTGTTGTGGAGGAGACGGTAACATTTATCTGTCCCCCTGTCTAACGAAAATAGCATCAATGCATTTAATATCCCTAAATGCAATACAATTGCGCACGCACACACACATACAAACCTGTATGGACTAGTGTTTACATGTGTGCAGAGATGCACAGACGGTCTGGATACCTGTGCACGCATTGCTAAACCCAATACAAACCTCTTCACATGCATCTTTGAATATATGTAAATGCATACTTTTGTACGTTCACAAGAATTTAGAGAGATATGCCAACTGAAGCACCTACAAACATGCAGAGGTACACAGAGGTAACCACTGAGCTACAGGAGCTCAGTGGTTAGAGCACTCGCCTTACAAGTGTGAGACCTGTGTTCAAATCCAGGCAGATCAGGGTGAAACTTTGGGCAAGTTTCCTTACTCCACACGCCTAATAATAACCACTCCCCAAAAAACCACAATAATACAAATTGGTCATTTCAATCCATGACTGTTTGTGGGACATTGCTGTGCGCAATTGGCTGCCGCATTTTGCCCACACATATACAGTCAATTCACTTTACAGTATATTCTGTGAAGCGCTTTGAGACGTCGATAAGATGTGAAAAGTGCTATATCAAATGCAAGGATTATTATTACTATATTATTATGTACACACTTGGATATGTTGCTTAATATACATTTGCCCAACTCCACCTGCAGACACATGTATAGATGGACATGTGCTGGTTTGAAGTGTTGCATGTGTTTGCTGTGTAGAAAGAGGAATCTTGTCCGTGATCACATCAAGAGAATCCCTTTGGTAAGAACAAGCAGCTTCCGAACAGCTCCAAGACAGTGCATGCATAAGACTCTCATCATCTAGTGATTTATGCAGTGATATCTGCGTGGTGGTTTGATGTTTACAGTATTTGTGAGGTAGTATTGCATTGCAACCCGAATATCCGAGATCTTTTATAAAACTGACGGTTTGTATGGTCACATGTCTGGAAGGGACTTGTTACCTATTGGTTCACATCGTTGCGTATGTGGACATATGCTTACAACTAGGGAGGTGACTGCCGGGTGTGCAGGGCAGAATGAGCGGCAGGAGACAGACCCGGCTGTGGCATGTTAGTGGGTGATGGCAGAGGAGCCTGGGATGCTGCCTGGGGGGGAAAGGTGGCCGGGACGGGTAAGTGAATCTGCAGAAAGCTGCAGTTTTAAACTCATGTATGGCTCAGCCAGACTGGCCTCTGGATTTGCAATCGGAATCGCTAAAAGTGACCACCAGATGGGAAGAGGGAGGTTTCTCCAACTCTCTTGGCCAATGTTCCTTCCGAATCCAAATTGAACAAGTCATTCACCTCATCACCGTGTGTGGCAGTTACTGGTGCAGATTAGCTGTGGTGTGTACATACCTGACGAGTCTCTACACGTCCAAGTCTTTATCCGGAAAAATGCATTAAATTATTATTATTATTATTTATTTTTTGGCGTTTTCGGCCGAATATCCGGCACGCGCTTTAATGGGCATTGGCCAGGTCCCGAGGATGCTGGATGAATGGGCTTTTACTGTATATGTCTTGGATCAATAAATAGAAACTAAAATAAAAAGTCTGTCCAGTACTTTGGTGAAGCTATTTTGCTGGACACTTCTGCCTGCTGTTTGGTGGGTATAGATACAACAACAACATTTGTAGAGCTCCTTTCACGTCGGGAGATCATAGAATCATAGAATTTTACGGCACAAAAGGAGGCCATTCAGTCCATCTAGTCTGTGCCGGCTCTTTGCAAAGAGCAACTCAATCCCACTGCCCAGCTCTCTCCCCATAACCTAACATACCTGTTCTCTCTAAATAAAGATCTAATTCTCTTTTAAAAGCTGCTATCGAATCGGCCTCCACCACCTTTTCAGGCAATGCAAGCCAGATTCGGAGATGAATGTTATAATACAACAACTTGCATTTAGGTAGCATCCTTCATCCAGCAAAGTGTCTGAGAGCCCTAAACAGTGATGTCTGTCCACTGTTACACCCTGGTCTGCCTCAGTATCCCTGTTCATTCATCTCCACAGCATGTATTGTCTGTGGGCTAGAAGATGATGTGATACTGATACTGTTGGCTCCTTATACCATTCGGGTTTGCACAGTGTTAGTGGGAGTGCATTGTTAGTGCAAATGCAGTATTGGTGTGTGTCAAGTTAGTGTGTGGAATCGTAATACAATTTGCACACTTTGGTGCAATTAGGTTGGAAAGTTCCAGCTTCTTGTTAATGTACTGTCGCTTTTCTGTTGCAGATTCCCAAAGACGCACACATTTTACGGTTCCTGCGGGCCCGGGACTTCAACATAGACAAGGCTCGGGAGATACTGTGCCAGTCGCTGACCTGGCGGAAGCAATACCAAGTGGACTATATATTGGAAATGTGGAGACCTCCCCAGGTGCTGGTGGAGTACTACACAGGAGGGTGGCACCATCACGACAGAGGTAGCTCATCTGTGAGAACAGTCACTGTAACAGCAGATAAATGAATCAGTCAGTTTAGCTCCACCATGTTCTCCTGCTGCTTTGGAGCCTTGGTTTAGCTTCACTCAGGCTCACAACTGTGGTTTAGTTCCACTCACAAGAACATAAGAATTAGGAGCAGGAGTAGGCCATTTGGCCTCTCGAGCCTGCCCCGTCATTCAATAAGATCATGGCTGATCTTCTAATCTAACTCCACCTACCCGCCTTATCCCCATATCCCTTAATCCCTTTGTCCATAAGAAATCTGTCAATTTCAGTCTTGAATATGTTCAAGGACTGAGCATCTACAGCTTTTTGCGGTAGGGAATTCCATAAATTCACTATCCTCTGAGTGAAGAAGTTTTTCCTCAACTCAGTGTGAAAAGGGTCTCGCATTCAGTTCCTCTCTTGCTCTCAGACTAGTTCGGTTCTGCTCCTGTTGTTGGAGCCTGACTTCCATCCCAGTCTCAGACTCTAGGTTCAGCTCCAATGTTTTCTTCCACTTCCTCTCTCAGGGTCTAGTTTCATTTCTGCTACTTATTCAGGGCCTGGATTTGCTTCCGAAATATTAACCACTTCCTGTTGTGAGAGGAAATTCTGCAGTTTGAGTGAGCGCTGGATACTCCCCACTGAGTTCCTCTCAAAAAAGCAAAGAAAGAAGCTATTTCCATGGCCCATGCCCAGACAGACACTCTTGGCAACTCAGGGAAAGAAGTTGATATGTCCTCTATTGTAGCTTCTGTTGTACCGTGTAACGAATATTGTGATGGACAATTTAAAGGCTATCTGTGGATCAGGTATGTCTCTATGGGTACAGAACAGCCTGTTTGCCAACACTGTAAAGACACGGTTCCCTCCTGCCAAAGGGTTATAGGTTCATCTTTGGTCTTCAGGTACTACATGCTGCGCTAAATTATAGGCCTCACTGGATGTTTCTTTGCAGACGGCCGGCCACTCTATATCCTGCGCCTGGGTCAGATGGACACAAAGGGGCTACTGAAGGCAGTGGGAGAGGAGGCTATTCTCCGACATGTGAGTAACTCCGGCCTGGCCCATTGCCTCAATATTCTTCCTTTATGCAGATAAGGAATTAAGAGATTAGGAGCACACTATTTAAAATGGTACATTGCTTAAATGTTACTGTAGGTATAAATACAGTTCTTTAATTGATATTGCTATAGCAGCTTTCGCATCATATTTCGGATGCGCTTTTACTTGTACTTAACACTCAATTCTGCCCCTTTCTTCACTCATTCCAGGTTCTTTCGATTAACGAGGATGGTCAGAAGCGATGTGAAGAGAACACCAAAGTCTTCGGCCGCCCCATTACGTGAGTAAAGCACTGTTCACAGTCACTCCCAACCCCTTCATTCCTCTGACTAACAGGCTGTTTACTCACCCCACACGATATGTTACATGAGTAACATATCGTCCCATTCACCACTTCATGCCTTCGCTATGTACCTGAACAACAGGCTGGACCTGGCCTTGGTTCTCAGTCTAAAACAAGGGGTGACACTTCTACCAACACAGTGTATCAGCCTGGACTTGGATTTGAACCCACAACCTTCCGAGGGGCAAGAGTGCTATCAATTGAGAGACACCTGGAAGCATTCATATTTCTCAATACCAGCTGTGCTGCTATTAAAGACAACTAGATTGTGGTTGGGAGGAGTGGCTGGGATGAAGGTCACTGCTTGGTGTCTTAATTTCCACCTGTGACTGAATTGACAGCTCGTGGACCTGCCTGGTGGATCTGGAGGGACTAAACATGAGGCATCTTTGGCGCCCCGGAGTGAAGGCTTTGCTCCGTGTCATCGAGGTGGTCGAGGCCAATTATCCTGAGACCCTGGGGAGGCTGCTGATTGTCAGGGCCCCAAGAGTCTTCCCTGTGCTCTGGACGCTGGTGAGTAATAACAACACATCGTGCTTTTCACTGATGAAAATGTCAGGTTAGAAAAGGTTGGATGAAATATATTCACTCATCGGGTGTTATTTTGGTATTCATGCATAACCATGAATGACTATTGAGGCTGGATTAATAGCACTGCACTCCTGTCTCTCCTCTAGGTTAGTCCTTTCATCAATGAGAACACTCGGCAGAAATTCCTGATTTACAGCGGCAACAATTACCAGGGGGCAGGAGGCCTGGTGGACTACATAGACAAGGAGATCATCCCCGACTTCTTGGGCGGAGAGTGTGTGGTATGTGTAACACCAGCAATACAGCAGAGAGACTGCATGGGACCTCTGTGTGTGTGTGTGTGTGTGTGGGTGTGTGTGGTTGGGATGGGAGTGGGGGAAGTGGGTGGTGGTGGGGAATGTTGGATTGTGACTGGGTTCTACAGTATGGTGGGGCTTGTTTTAGGAAAGATTTGAGATCTGTGATGGTGGAAGGATTGAGGGTGAGGTTCAGGGGTAACTAGGATCTCAGGGGTCGTGATCTCTTCAGGGTTGGGACTAGGGTCTTGGGAATATTGGGGTCCTGGAGGTCTGTAAGCCTTAGGGTCTCCTCCCCAATTGCACTGAGTAATACTCTCTTTATGTTGCGTTACTGTATTAGTGCAGCATTCCAGATGGAGGGATGGTTCCCAAGAATTTGTACCAGACAGAGGAAGCGCTGGAGTACGCAGACCATATCAAACTCTGGACAGAAACCATCTACAAATCAGCAAACGTCTTCAAAGGAGCTCCGCATGAGGTATACAGCGGTAGCACCCGTCCTGGTACTGCCTACACTTGTCTTAGTTTGTTTATTCACCAGCTCTTTAAACCATAACCCCGCACAACAGCCCTCAGTCTGCTGAACAAACAGCGCGTCAGACACAATAAACACCATTGCTGTGCTTTTCAGATTGTCATTGAGATTCTGGAAGCTTCCTCAGTCATCACCTGGGATTTCGACATCCTGAAGGGAGACGTGGCGTTTAATATCTTCCACTCCAAAAGGTCACCTCAGCCAAGTCGCAAAGACTCCAACAACCCCCTGGTCCCACTGCCCGGGGGCAATAATGTGCAGCTGATTGACAGGAACTGGGTATTGGGTGTGGACTACAGCATGGTTGAATCACCGCTCATCTGTCGAGAGGGCGAGAGTATTCAGGTACATTCCCTAATGCCCTTAGCTACCACGCTGTACTTTTACTGTGTCAGTCATATTGTGTCATATCTGCTGCGCCAGCAAACTGTGTCAGACACTGCTGCCCAGTCTGTATTCACAGCTCTCGTCTGTTTTCAGGGCTCGCATGTGACCCGCTGGCCAGGCTTTTATATCCTGCAATGGAAGATGCACAACTCCCCATCCACCACCTCCACCACCTTACCCCGCGTGGACGATGTTCTGGCTTCTCTACAGGTTTCCTCCCACAAGTGCAAGATCATGTTTTATACCGAAGTACTAGCATCGGAGGATTTCAGGTCTGACTGAAGCCCAGAGATGGGCAATCTTTCCCTTTGTGTGTGTGTGTGTGTGAGACTGTCTAGCTCCTTGGGACATCCTCCCAATATGTAATGTGCCATACAAATGTAATTGTATTGATGTTGTTGCGCGGGATAAGACGTCGATAAGACATGGAAAGCGCTATCCAAACTTAAGGATTATTTTTTTAAATATTTAAACTTTTTTGAATTATATATTTTTATTTAGAGTGAATCAAGATTGGCATTTCCTATTCCAACAGTTGACATTGACTTTTCCTATTCCTGCACTTGGAGTTACTCCCCTCTGTCCCCAGCTCCCCCACCATGTTCATGGAGCTAGGGTATATTCCTTTGACTATATTCCTGGACCACCATGATTGGGGTATCTTATACCACTCCTGTGCAGCAAACTCCATTAACACATGTGTGGATTGATCCACATCAGATCCTTCCAAACCTTTGTCCCTTCCTGTCTATGGGAACTTTCGTTAGTGCAGTATGAGCACTTTGCACTTACCGTTGTCTGGATGGAACATTTTATGAGATGTTTTCATGGCTACTGAGGATGTGCTGCTTGTTCAGACCATGGTTGACACCATTCTACACCAGGAGGCTTAAGGGTCAGACGTTTGTGCGCAATTTTTTTAAATCCTTGCATTGGATATAGCGCTTTCAGATGTCTTCTGGATGTTTTAAAGCGCTTCACAGAATATACTGTAAAGTGAATACTTGTGGGCAAAACGAGGCAGCCAATTGTATACAGCAGTGTCCAAGAAACAGTTGTGGATTGAAGAAACCAATTTATTATAGTTTTTCTTCTTTCTGGAGGGATTATTATTCGGAGGGTGGAGTAAAGCAACTTGCCCAAGGAACTGGTCTGACAGGTCTCTTGCTTGTGAGGCGAGTGCTCTAACCACTGACCTACAACACTCCACAGTTGGCTGTCGCGTTTCACCCACAAAATCAATCCACTTTAGATTCTATGAAACGCTTTGAGATGTCTGAACAATGTGATAGGCACCATATCAAATGAAAGGATTATTATTTCTATTGAACCTGGTGGATCTGAAACATATTGTGGTGCTATTCAGAAGAAAATCAGGTGGGGTTATGGATCAATGCTCATCCAATTAATCATTCATTTCACTGCAAAAGTGTGGGATGCTTCTAGTTTCTGTATTTGCCTACATAACAGTTAAGTCATTATCCTTAAACGTATCCTTTTGATGTGATCAGACACTGTATGAATTGCAATCGTCATCCTGTGATTTTTTTGTGGTTAATAACTGCTCGCTGTTTCTTTCCAGGGGTTCCATGACTAGCCTCGAGTCCTGTCAGAGTGGATTTTCCCACCTCAGCGCTGCCACCACTTTGTCTAGCCAGTCCCAGAGCAGCTCGCTCGTCTCCAGATAGCAACACTTGCTCGTCGGTAGCACCTCTCTGCGAGCTCCGTCCAGGAAACTGCCTGAGCCCCAGCCTGGAGACCATCATCAACCTGAGCACAACTGCCGAGTCGTGGCAACACTATCTCACCTCAGTGCAATATTGCCCCTCTGTCATATCCATATCAAGGCTCGATTCTCAAGTTTACAGAGGGGACAGCCTGACTGGTTCAGCTGACCGAGGACTCCTATCAAATATCACATCACTATGGCGACCTTCGATACTCTCGTCTCACAGGCACAAGAACATCAAAAATATGAAAAACCAATCCCCCCACAGACCAGATGTATTCTCCATCAGACTTTACCCCAGTCTGTAGCATCTCATAAGCAAAACTGTTCTGTGAAACCTCTCTGCTCCCAAACCAATTTAATCACAATTTTGCTCACCTCACACCTCCTACTTGGGCATAACAGTCCTGCCCCCTCACACTTCCAAGTTAAACATCTGGATTAGGTCCACTTTACCCATTCAACATGTTAGGAACCTGGATCATGGCCTCAGTCAACTTTCTTTTCTCCAAGAAATGAAATTGTTTCCCCATTACTCAAAAGAGAATTCTCATCCTAGAATCCTCCACCATGCTCCTCCCTGACCTTTCTCCTGTTTGTCAATGTTCTGGTGAAGTTTGGAAGCCCAAACACAGCACACAATATTCCAACGCAGCTTTGCAATGATCTGTACACGGTTCCATTGGTTTGTTATTTCAGATAAATTCCACTCCTGCTGACGACAGGTTTGTGTTGGCTGGTGGCTGATCAATGATCAATACTCAGAGTGAATCCTTTCCTCATTCTGTGTATATTACTAAATATGTATATATGCTATTACTTGTAGTACTTTTGTACCATTACAAAAGTACATATTTTGTTTTTACACATAATAACCTATCTGCCATTCATTCCCCAATTTACCCAAACCGTATTTCCAGCTACATTCTATATTCAGTCGGTTTGTTAGTTATAATGTTACATATTGGCAGAGAGATTGATGGTTATTTGGGAAGGACAAGTTTGCGGCGTTATGGGGAGAGAGGCGGGAAGTGGGATTCACTTTGAATGGCTCTTCGCAAAGAGCCGGCACATACACGATGGCCTGAATGGCCTCCTTTTGTGCTGTAAAATGCTATGATTCCACAAAGTTACTAAAAGTAACTAGCATTACTTTTACAATTCCTTCCAAATATCCTTGAGGCAAGGCGTTAACCTTGCCTCAAGGATATTTGTAGATGGAGTTTGCACTTTGTGATAGACAAAATGGCCTGTAGCCTTTGTTTGTATGAGTGAGCCTAGCCTATAGTCAGCAGAAACACTCCAAATAAACCATTAACTTCAAAATAGTCGGTATACAATTTACAGTGAATGCTGTAAAGCTCTTTGAGATGTCCTCAACATGAAATGTCCTACAGCAAATCCAAATACAGTAGAAGCCCGTTTATTCGGTACCCGTGGGACATGGCCAATGCTGGTTAAAGTGCCTGCCGGTTATTAGGGCAGCCTGCGGCCGAAAACGTACAACAAAAAAATTTAAAATTCTTTTAACACACACTATACACACCAGACTAAGTAGTAACAGAATATTATATTGGTACTTATTGTTAAAACTACTCTCTTGCACTTCTCACCTTTACTGATTGAGGTTTACAGTCCAGTGACTCTTTTTTAAATGGAGGACGCCAAGCGGGTGAAAAAAACGGCAGCGCGACTTTAAAGTCCCACGACTTTACTAACTGCAAGCCAAAGCCCTAGACTCTACTAGCGGCAAACCAAAATACTGTACCTGTGCGACATTGTGGGTTATCGGCTAGGTTTATCGGCTTGCCGCTAGTATGGCTTGCCGCTCTGTTTTTTTCACCTGCTTGGTGTCCTCCATTTTAAGAAGAATCGTTGGACTATAAACTTCAACCACAGCATCATGGCTTCAAGCGCAGCATCTACCAGCAAAGATAAAAAGCGCCAGAGAGTAGTTTTAACAATAAGTACCAATATAATATTCTGTTATTATGTTATAATTTATGCATTTACAAATGCTCCACTGCTATTGTTCAGGATAAGTTCCGGTTTATCGAATGGGGACTTTTTGGGGGGCGTGCCGGTCATATGGAACTGTCGGTTCATCGAGTCACAGATAAACAGGCTTCTACTGTACAGTATTATGATTATTCACCTAGTTGTGAGACTGCTGACAAAAACATCTGCTATGTTTGTCCACAAAAACAATCCCTTTGCTTGATAGCAGTTAGGAATTGTAAACGTGACAATTGCTGGCTGGATAACTGCAGTACACGTTAGATTGCATAATAATAATCATCCTTGCATTTGATACAGCACTTTTCACGTCTTTTCGACATCTCAAAGAGCTTCACAGAATATACTGTAAAGTGAATTGACTATATTTTGAAGGCGAAACGCGGCAGGCAGTTGGCACAGCGGCGTCCCACAAGCAGGCGTACTACTGGCAAACATCCTATGGTGTAAAATCAAAGCTTAGGTGAGCCCAGGCTTATAAAACTTTATCCATGACTGATTTCTATGATGTAGCTGGTCTGACATAGAACAGATATTGGGCTCTTTACTTTGTGCATCATTGAAATATACAAACACACATTTCTCTTTGAGTGTTGCTACTTCAGGCTGTTGTGTAAGGTGACTGATCAAATGACCATATCTCCCAAGTTACATTTTGAAAAAATGTTTTACAAATGTCTTTCAAAACAAGGAAACAGAATGTTTTTAAAACTAATTGGGGGTCACTGTTTGGGGGATGCACTGACCTCAGGTTGTCTCCAGCTCTATTTGAAGAGCCTATTTTTCCACATTTTGGAACAGTCTCTATGTAACCTGGGAATCCGAACACAATTCACTGAGCACAAGATTCTTCCCCAGAGATGTGCTGTAGTGATGCTCAAACAGTTTGTAAAAGACAAACTAGGAACAACACAGCGCCTTGGAAAACATTTCTCCATGTCAACGCTAGCATGGACTTCCGACGAGAGGCACTGATGTGGCAACTATGTAAATGGTGGGGTGATTACACCTGCAGAATCTTGAGATATTCTTCTTCAGGTTTATAGAAATGTTCAGAAGAATCAGTGAAATGAAGTGAAACCAAGCTTTTGCATCAGAAGGACTGATTCCTCTCCTCGCACACTGACAAATCTGTGCTTTAAGCTCTCCTGTGAAGGGTGCTATGTAAACGTTGTTGCTGTTGAATGGAGCAGCGTGGGAACATTTAACAACAGTGCT
This sequence comes from Hydrolagus colliei, assembly GCA_035084275.1. Classification (NCBI taxonomy): domain Eukaryota; kingdom Metazoa; phylum Chordata; class Chondrichthyes; order Chimaeriformes; family Chimaeridae; genus Hydrolagus; species Hydrolagus colliei. The sequence continues at coordinate 4,796,904 of CM068758.1, read as the reverse complement.
CAACGCCAGAAAGTATTTCTTTACCCAGAGAGTAATTAATAACTGGAACAGGTTATCAGGAAGGGTGATAGAGGCCAGGACGCTGGATTCATTTTTTAAAAATGGTGTTGCAATAGGAAGATGACAGCGAATGTTCAGGAAAGATGGGATCAAATGTTCTTGGTGGCGGTGGTTTCTTCACCACCTGAACCTCTCTTGTGACGTGTGCACCAAGCTGCACTTCAGGTTTAAGACTTTAATGTGATTCTCTAAGATCAGCATTTAGTTAGCTACACAGCTACACTGTATAACTGTATGGAGTTGGCATTTATTCATCAGGGTAAGACTTGAATTCCCTTCTCCATAGTCCAACCAGCATCCATGCTCCTTGGGTTGAGAGTGAAATAAGCATCTTTGGGGCTAAGTTGGCTCCAAGCTGACGAGCCTAATAAGGAATATTGGAACCTCAGTAGTCTGTTTCGTGAGCCATGTAGGTCCTCAGAACTCCAAGGCACTGTTGGTGTCTGACCAATGAGCCTTGATTGTTAACAGTACTTGGGAGTAGCTGTCAGTTAATGGGAGCATTAGTTCTTTCTGCTCAGCTGTAAACCAAATCCTTAATGGGTAGAATGATCTTAGCTGGACAAGTCGTGCAAACTGATAGTTAAACTGATAGCTAAACGTCAGTTGTGTTCAAAATGTACACCCTTTGAGGACTCCCAAGCCTCACCTCTTACCAAATTATGCCTAAACGCTCTAGGGATGAGAGCATCAATTCCCCACACAGGGAAATATCATGTTTTTGTGGAACTTCCAGTTTGGTTTTGATATCTTTAAACATGGTGATGAGCTACACCGTGTGTCAGACAACCAGCTGACCAAAACAAGTCCCCATTTTATGTGGGGTTGACAGCCATATCCTATTTGGGGAATATCATAATAATGGGAAATGTATTTCTCGCAATTGCACATGTGACTAGGCTGAAATACTGTGATGTTTCCTCACTTTATCCTCAAATCACTGCTTTAAAGGGCTTTAATAGTAGAAATCAGCAATAATTGTTCAATTTACATAACGGCACAATTCTCTGTCTGCCTTTGACAGTAATGCTTTCCCCCCCACACTCCTTTGGTAGAGACGCAACATTAACTGCCTTAAAATCTATATTTTTGATGTATAAAACTCACTCGATTTACTTGGGTGTTGGAATTAAATGAGTGAATATTTAGGATTTAACATGTTTGCATTTTTAACTTGTATAGCTGGAGAAGGTTTATAGATAGGAATTGCTATTAATTTACTAATTTTATTGGCTATTAAATTATAATAGTCATGAATAGTTTGAAATGTGAATATTGGTGTGTTTAGAACAGTTCTGTTCCGCTTGTGGACAATGTCCATATATGACTAGAGGTTACTAACAATGAGAGTTTAGAGCTCTCCTATTTCATGGTCAGTTTTGGAAAGAACTCTGAAGCTTTGAGAGCTTTGGAATATCTGGCTGATGTTGATCAAATGTGCTTTTTACACTACTGAGGCTGAGATTAATAACATAATGTTTAAAGTAACAGCAGTCACTTTTGTAGCTATTGACGTTTGTAGATAATTCTGACCCCCTCACATGGTTGTGACAAGCGGAAAGAACATTCCTGTATCCCCGCTTCTCTCTGTCAGATGTCTGTGCTCCAATACTGTCATATGATTCAATGTTTTGCAGTTTTCATTACAAGTATTGTTACCCCCCCCCACCTTCCTCCCATAACTCTCCCCTCCATCCCTCCCTGCCATGACTGACCACCTCCCCAATTCCTCCCATGATTCCCCACTCTGTCCCTTCCTACCATTACTACACCCCACGAACCAATATATCCTAACCCCCACCACCCCGCCCCTCCCCCCTCCCCCCCCCACCCCCGCTCACCCCAAACAAGTAATAATCTCAGGTTCAGGCACAAGCTCTCTGAATTGCATACATTGTCCCCATTACATAATTGCTTGTCCATTACTTTGCTGCACAGTTGCTCTGCACACATTGCTGCATGTTTACAGCACATACAAGTCACACTGTTACTCGCAATGCGCACAGTCAGATATTAACTGTTGCTGAATACAATGGCCTTGTTAACAGCTGCCGCACATGTGACAGCACAGTTCCTGGTATAAGATAGCCTTTGTGTGCATTGTGTAGATCCAAGCTGGCAAACTGACTAATGTTTGTTATCACCTTGAGGGTGGGAAGATTGATCAAGTTATAAATTCAGCACAACTGCACTGTTAGCTTTTGTATAAAGACAAAATAAATACTTTGTTTCTGAAACACCATCTCCGCTTGAAGCCATCAAAATAAAACCACTCACTTATTGCGGTGGTAGAGTAAGGGGGTGGGATGGTGGGGACTAAGGGGAGTAATGGGGTGGTGGGGGAGTAAAGGTGGGTGAGGAGAGGGTTAAGGGAGGGTGGTGGAGGAGGGAGTAAGAGGTGCTCTCTGCCTCCACAATGCTATACCAATTGAGGGGGCAATTGGAATAATGTTGCTTTGGATTCTGATCTGATGCCTGAACCAAGCAGCTCGAGGATGTTCTGGGCTTTGGTGATCAATATGAGGCTGCCTATTCCATCAAGAGGATTCCAAGTGGTGGACGTGTCGCAGTTAACTCGGTATTTTCCACCCGAACTAAACCTCAGCCCCGTTTCCTCCTCTTGATTGCTCACCCGAGACTTCCTCTTCTGGTCAAAAGTGGAGGGTTAGATTGAGCTTGGATGGAATGCCACACTCACCATCTCGCCTCACAGTAGGGTCAGGAACCAGAGATGAAAGTAAACCTGTCATCAGTTACTGCCTTTGAGAGACAGTCGGTTGGTTGAACTGCCCGAGATAGTCGCCCCGGTGACGTACTTTGTGGTCACTGTTGTTGGCAGTTTGGAAACAAGCAGCCAGCCCCAAATTCTCAGAACCCACACTAACACTAACGTAAGGCCAGTGAAGCAGTCTGGCCCTGCAGGAAATACTGTCATCTGCAGTACACAGTCTCTGAGACACTTTACCAGTGTTGTGTGACTTTCACCTTGGTCCCCCTGGTCATTGCTGATGGCTTTTCGGTCAGTATGGGAACAACACGGGCCCCAACCAATCCACTTCCCCTTCTTTGCTCCGAGACACACACCCAGCAGCAGTTTTCAAGCACACACACAAGGCTAACATCACATGTGGAGCGGTTACGTATAGCACAGATTTCTGTGAATCAAACTATTGTCCCAGCCTCACTCGGTCTTGTTGCACATCTCACCATCACAGGGAATTCAAAGATTCCTAAAATACACATAGAGTTTATTAGGCAAATGTACATTTAGACCAGGGCTGTGAACAGGAAGTCTATTCACATGCTCACATCTGTGACACACTGTACTGCAGTGGCTTTTAACAGCTTCTGTTACACTTGACAGTCTGAACGTTTAGATCCTGTGCGCTGTACCATCCGCCCTCTGCTGGGGCGCCGGCGATCGACAGTGCCACAGTGACGGGAGCCGCGGTCGCTTTCCCGACACTGTGTCTCGGCGTCGCTCAAGACACATTCCGGGAATTAGGAAGTCGTTCCACGTGTTGTTACTGGAGCGATGCGCTGCTCCGCAGGCGTCGAGACAAGGCGAGCGCAACCTCTCCCGAGAGGGAGCTGGGCTGCGATGTTCTGGTTCACAAAACATTTCGTTTTGTAACTGAGAAGCGGCCACACCCGGAGACATGTCTTCTCACATCGCTGCTCCAACTATTCCGGGCAGACGCCCAGCTTTTGTCCGATGTTCTCTAGTAAGAGAAGATTCTGTACAGCCAACTTCCGGCAATCTCCATCTGCATCTTTCTCTGCAACGTCTGAGAGAGGGAGGGAGAGAGAGAGAGAGAGACACACACACACACACACAGGGTGTTAGCACAGCACTAGACACTGAATTATAATTTGCCATGATTCTCAACAGGGTTTGTTAAAAAACAAGTTTCTGCTCAGGAAGTGGATTGCACGGATGACTGGCTGATTTACATCAGGAAGAATGCACACCATTTGCAATTCAAATTCTTTATTAAGAAATCCCGCTGGGGAAAGGCATACATTCTCAAGGCGTTTATATTTTAAAAGAGCTGAGAATGGCAACAACAACAACAACAACAACAAAATTACATTGATAGAGCGCCTTTCACGTCGGGAGGTCGAAGATTAAGGGGTGACCCCAACAGATCTGATCCACATTAAAATAAAGGAATTGGAAAATGTTTGAAGAGGAGGCGTGTTAAAGGGTATATGGGGGTGGAGGGGTGGGGAGGTAAGCAGGAAAATAGGATTAGATTAAGTAACTCTTGTGGAGAAAAACACCAGCACAAACTTGATGGATTGAATGGGCGGTTTCCATGCCATAACACAGCATGGAAATCCATTCTAATCCATGAGAGACTCTGTGCTGTGTACTCTGTGTACTGCGCTATAACAATCTGTTTTTTAGGTTCAATTCACTTTACAGTAATATTGTGTGAAGCACTTTGAGACATCTCAACGACGTGATAAGGTGCTCTAACAAATGCAAGGATGATTATTATTATTATTATTCAATGGCCAGGCCACATTTCAGACCTGATCAGTGGACTGATCCGATGCTCACAACAGCGCATGTGAGATATAAACTGTCTCCACAGAACACAACCAGTTTAGTTTACAGCATATGTTGGGCATTAACTGCAGGAATTGGCAGGTGATAGGTCTCCTGCTGTGGCTCCAGAATCCTAATCAGTTTACTTGCTGACATTGGCTTAGACTAATATCCTCTTCAACTGAATTGAGCACAAAAGCTATTTCCAGTCATTAAATTGACATATTCCCTTCCCCCATCAAACAGCCGCAGAACTGTCCGTACCTGACACCGTGATAAATTTACAATGTCAAACTTGCCTCCATTCGCGGCAGTGTCTTCGCATTTCCCCCTCCTCCACCAATAATACTCACTCCCGCTGCACCCCAACCTGATCTCTCTCTACCACTGGAGAAGGGATTGGTGAAGAGGTAGGAAACTGCAGATGCGAGTCAGGGATGGGCTCGTGTAGCTCCATGCCCTTTCCCAGGACATATCAGGGGAAGGACGAGGAGTGCAGCTTTGTTCACGGCTCTGTTAGGCTCACGCTCCATACCTACACACATACCAGGGTCCACGCCACCTGCCAGGGAAACACTCACCTGCCAGCCAGCATCTCAGCTCCAGGATCTCCCCCAGCGTCTCTGACAGCAGACCCTCACTGGGCACACTCAGTAACATTGAGGAGGCAGCAAACAGGATTCCCTGGCGGACATATCTGTAACAGCGACCAACAGCAATGCAGTCAGACTAGAGAGCTACAGGCCTGAGACAGATACCACAGCAGTAACTCGCTGGGGGATGGATCCGTTGTCTATGGCTGGAACCGTTCCCAAACTGTCATTATACACACGAGGGAGTCACGTACAGTGAAAGTCAGCTGGGTATTCACTGTTGTCTCAGCCAAAGACATTGATAAGATGTGAAAAGCGCTACATCAAACGCAAGGATTATTTTTATTAAAGACCCTACATTTGACTGTTCCGAACCCCTAATGGACAAATGTCTGGGTGACAGATGCCCAGCAGTACCAGCTGCTGCCACCTGAGGGTGCTCTTGACACTGACTGTCCATCAATAGCCGGTCTAGACGACTCTTCACAGTCACAGAGTAATGAAACCTCCTCAAAACAGGGGTTTAAAATCACTGTGTGTGGGTGTGTGGGTGGCTGGGAGGCATCTGGCACCCGGTAGGTGGCGGTGGCTGGGGTGGGGGGGGGAAAGAGAATTAGGGGATAGGGATTAAACTCTGAACTTCCCAGTCTCCACCCCACCTGCCGTGCTGTACATACGTGTCTGTGTGGTACCGAACAGCCCAGATAAAATCCAGCAGCGACTTGCCCATGTGAATAGCAACCTGGAGAGAGGATACGGAGAACAGGTCATAATATATATATAAAAATACATACACGCAAAATGCAAACCACTACTGCTGTGAGGAGAGAGGTCAGAGGTAGTGTAGAGGAGTGGAGGGACTTAAGAGTGAGTATCTTGAAGTTGATCCGCTCTGTGACAGGGAGCCAGTGCAGTTTGGCAAGAACTGGGGTAATCGGGATGCAACGTTTGGTGCGGGTGAGAAGGTGGTCGGCAGAGTTTTCAAATCAGCTGAATTTTGTGGATTTTTTTTGATTATTATTATCTACTGTACATCCAAACACAGCCCGAGACTCAAACAGGCACCACTTTGGAAAGATCGGCAAGGAACCAACAGGAAGAGATGGATCCAGTCCAAAGATTTTGCTGTAAAACTCTCACAGGAGCCTTTGTAGAGAGTTTATTCTGCGAGTTGATCTTTACCCTCTCAGCACCCCCACCACCCGGGGGCCCCACCAACTCCACCCTCCCAGGGACTGGCCATACAAAAAAACCTGGTAAACGGCAGGAACGACCGTCAGAAGACAACAGATGGGAAGCCATGGGTGGTAAGGGTTGAGGGTGTGAGGGCCTGTACCCACCGGTGTGTTCACAGCAAAGTACATGAGGATTCCCAGTGTGTGGATCAGCCGTCCCATCATCAGCGGCTGCTCCCCAAGGAAGTCAAAGCTTGTCTGAGGCCTGCGGAGCACACAGCACACATCACACTCTCCTGCTCTGCAGCCCCGGCTCGTGGCCGCTCTCGAACCGCGATCTCACCCATACACACACCCGCGCAGCCCCCCGCTAACCATTCACTGTCCATCACCCACCCACCCATCCACCCCACCAGCCAGACCCTCTGCCCAGCCCCACCCCATCCTAACCCCCCCACAGGCACATACCTGTCGTAGTTGCTGATCAGAGGGAAGAAGAAGTGAGCAGCGACGGGGCCAAATCGGTTTGGGGCAGCAATGGCTTCCGGCCTGGAGGCTCCCTGAGAAACACACAGCCTGTCACAGGCATAGATCCCACTGTCCCCCACACCTCCCACACACACTGCACACAGGACCCTCCCCCACACACTGCACCCTGGAAGTTCTCACACACACTGCACACAGGGACACACTCACACTGTGACGGCTGCCCCGCTGTTGAGCAGAGATTAGCCGTTTAGCCGCTCACAGCTGCTGAAGTTCAGGACGTACTTGAGCGAAACGCCGGGTCTTGCTCTTTATCCGCTCATCCACTATCCTCCGCCAGTGCTGGGGGTGAGCCACGGGCCACGCTCCTCCACCAGCTCCTCTCCCACAATCCAGCAGAGCTGCTGGGGCTGCTTTGCCGTCTGTGCCAGGCTGAGATAGTTCCTGTGCTGCCAACGCCAGAACCTGATTGAATTCAAACACAATAATAATAATAATCCTTGCATTTGATATAGCGCTTTTCACATCTTATCGACGTCTCAAAACGCTTCACAGAACATACTGCAAAGTGAATTGAATGTATACTTGTGGGCGAAACGCAGCAGTCAATTGCGCACAGCAGCGTCCCCACAGACAGTCGTGGATTGAAATGACCAATTTAAAAAAAAATTTTTTTTAGCATCAACTTGACTACTCACTCGCTCAACAACAACAACTTGCATTTATATCGCAACTCTCTCGCAGGGTAGCCTCCCAGGGCGCTTGACTGTAAGGCAGCCCAGACAAAAAGGGGCAGGTCTTCAGGCGTGAACTGAAGATGAGTGAGTGAGTGAGTGAGTGAGTGAGGGAGGGAGGGAGTGAGTGAGGGAGGGAGGGAGGGGCAAGGTGGATGGATTGGTGGAGAGTTTCAGGGCTTACTGGCTGAGATTGGCTCCAAATCATCCTTCCAACATATTTATTGCTAAATTGTTCAGTAACGGGTACTTACATCCAAGATGTCCAGCCTCTGACCCAAGCTGTAGTTTACTGCGTAGAATTGCTCTGTGAGATATTGAACAACCTGTGACAGAGGGAATCACCCAGTATGATGTGCTTGCTCTCTGTAATCGCTTCTCAGCAACTCACAATAAAGCGCGCCCCCCACCCCCCCACCCACCACCTCCCCACACACAATCCTGGCCAGAGATGCTGACTGGGACCCAGTGAATAATTTCACCCCTCCCGCTGTCCCCTGTTAAGTTAGCCAGTCCCTGGGTGTGTGTCGATGCCCGAGGGATTCCTGCGCGGGCAGCTTGCTTCCACCCCATACCCCGTGTAGCGAGGCTTCAAAGCATGTGATGTGGGAAGGGTTCCGTGATGCACTGTGGAGAGTCACGGTCGTTGTCGCTGTACTTACAGTCATTATTATTATTATTATTATTTTTACTTACTGTAATGGTGTCCACCACAAGCAGCCCCACCAGCGCTCGCTGCCGCAGAGACACAAAGCCCTCAGTGTTGTACTTGTCGTCGAGGTGGAGCAGCAGCCTCGCTAAATGTAAACTGACCTGTAACACAGACAGACGGATTTACACATGCCCCAGATAACCCCCTTCATCCTCAACACAAATACAACAATTCCCCCTTTACACACACACACACACACACACACACACACACACACACACACATCACCCAACCCCTGACAATCTCCTATCAGCAAATGTAATTCCTCTCTTCCTACTTTCAGGTCTCGGCTAGAGGCCTTTCTTTTCGACCGCGCTTTCAGTCAACTTCTTCACCCCTCCCCCGGCTCGGCCCCGGGATCCGTTATTGGGACGCACACTGAGACGCTGTCTGGCGTGGAATGAGGGCGCTGTATAAATCAAAGCTGTTGTTGTTGTTGTAATGCATTCAATTTATTCACACAGCACGCCCCCCACGCCTTGATATCAGCTGCTTTTACCTCTTTGGTCGCAGCAGGAGTTTTCCTGATCAGACTCTCCACCGTGTTCAGAGTGACCGCGATTTGCTCAGGATTGTCACAATTCATCAGGACTGTGAAACATACAGAGACAGTCTATATAACACATATATAGGGCCTGCCAACCTGACAAGTAACCCATTCTGCCCACAGGGAATACACTTGAGACGTCTCGAAGAGGCAATAAGGTGCTATATATATATATATATATAGCTTTGCATTCAGTCACGGACCCCCCTCTCCTTCCCCCTGGCTGGTGACGTACCTTCTACGCAGCCATTGATGTAGGCTGGGGCTTTGCACTTCTGTAGCTCCCGGTCACCCGACATGTCGTATGGGATGAGTTCATCATCACTGGGAGGAATGTAAACAGCTCAGAGAAGCCTCCACATACAATACACAACAACAACAAAACTACACTCGTAATCGCGCCTTTCACGTCAGGAGGACATCACAAGGCTCTGGACAGTCATTGTTTCAGACCCGAGCTGGGGTTGGTGACGGGGGTGGAGGGAAAGGGGGGATTTGGAGTGGCCAATGGGGCCGTCGAAGAGCAGAGTCTTGAGGAGAGACTTGAAGGAGGCCAGGGAGGGGCAAGGATTGGGTTGGAATTCCAGAGGTTGGGGGCAGAGTGGCTGAGTAACAGCACAGCAATCCCAAAGCAACAGCCTCACAGAAATCCCTGGAGTAATCCATCCACAACCCCCCCTGGGAGACTATCTCTCTCTCTTCCCTCCCACCACCACCGACAGCCTCGGTCAACTCAGCACAATCGCACCAACACATTACATTTAGACAGTGTCCTTCACATCGGCAGGGCGTCCCAAGGTTTCCCCTTGTTCTCCTGGACACAGTACTAACCTGTCAAGCTCGGAGTCTGACTCTGGATCCTGCGAAGGTAGGCCAGGGGGAGCTGGCTCTGCCGGCTGCTCCTCACTGTCCCTGCCCGGCTCACGCTCAGCATCACTGCAGAATGGATGAGATAGTGTCAAAGTGGGTGAAGGAACAGCATTTACACACAGCTCTGGGTCTGATCAGGCTGGTCAAACAAACCACAGTGTGTGCAGTTAAACGATGAGAAACGTCAGCGAGACTTTAGTTTATTAAGAAGCCAGAGCCCCCTAAAGGGCAGTCTGAATAATAATAATAATCCTCGCATTCGATATAGCGCCTCATCACGTCTTCAAGACGTCTCAAAGCGCTTCGCAGAATATAGCGTAAAATGAATTGACTGCATATTTTGTGGGCGAAACACAGCAGCCAATCGCGCACAGCAGCGTGTACGTCCATCAGTGGCATAAGTGATGTGATCGACGTCTAAAGCCGCGTGAACCTGACTCTATTGTTGCCGTTGGTTTCCGCAGCTCCAACACAAGCGTTCAGTACCTCTGCTCCCGCTGACTGCTCTTCCAGGAAGACTGCGGTCTCAGTATCAACAGCGACTGCAGTTCCTTTGTTTCCTCATCCTCCTCGTACTGAAAGTCACAGAGCAATGGGACGTCAGTGCTCCCTCCAGACGCCCTGCACACTCTGTGGCTGTGTTTAGTCCACTTCCAGAGTTAGGCCTGTGTCTGAGTGCGTGAGTCTCTGTGAGTGCATACGAGTGTGTGTGTGTGTGTGTGTGGATGCGTGTGTGTGTTTGTGTGGATGGTGGAGCGATGAATGGAACTCTCAGTTTGTAACTAGCTCTCTCTCCCTCCCCACCGCACATTAATGTCCCCCGGATGATGAGCGCTGACATGTACCTGGAAGCTAAGGGGTTGTTTGCTGGGGTAGATCCTGGGGCTGAGACTCTGAGCCAGCAGCATGCCCAGACGTCGAACACGCGGCAGGTTACTGTCCAGGTGACACTCCATTCCACTCATCATCGCAGCCAGTAGCTCTGCCACACAAAGCCTGTGAGAATACATCATCCGTACCCCCGACCTCACATACCACACACACAAGTCTACAGCCCTGATTCACAGTCATTGGGAGAATACATGATGGAGCTCATCCAACCTCACAGTGAACGCGAAGCCTAAACTCACCCCCACACTCACCCACATACAGGGAGTGAGGGAGGGAGTGCCAGAGACTCAGGGTGTAAGGCTCTGAGGTTCTGGCACTCCCTCACTCCCTGCGCCTCGCCCCCTCTCTTCCTATTTTCAGGTCTCGGCTAAAAACCTTTCTTTTTGACCGCGCTTTTGGTCACTTTCTTCCCCCTCCCCCTGGCTCGGCCCCGGGATCCATTATTGGGAAACGCTCTGAGACACCGTCCAGCGTGGAGTGAGGGCGCTATATAAATCCAGGTTGTTGTCGTTACCCCCAACCCCTCAACGCAACACACACACACTCGCGCGTGCGTGCGAGAGCTGGCAGAGGGTGCAAGGGAAAGCCAGCGAGAGCAAGAGGATTGCCAGAGAACGCAGGCGTGATCAACAGCAACAGTGCGAGAACGAGGGAGTTCACTGCCAGAGAGAGTGCATTTGAGAAGGAGTGTGTAAAACATTACCCCAGAGAATGAGCCTGAGTGTCCGAGCGTGCAGTATGAGAGCAAAGGTGTTGTGGTTAGTGACGGGATTCAGTAAACCTCCCACCAAACACACACACACACACACGCAGCCCACCGTGTCCAGTATGATGGCCCTGGCAGCCCAGGTGTGCCCATACCTGCTCTGTGCTCCTGTAGCTCGGAGTCTCGGAGATGAGCCAGGCTGATGAGGATGGCTTTGGTAATGTACAGCTGCTGCTCGACTGGCGTGTGCCGGACAGCGCTGCGGTTACTCCAGGTCTCCAGCAGCTGTTTGAGTACCTGGTGTCACAAGCAGTAAATCAGGAAACTTCACCTCGATCAGTGAGTGACGTCGATCAGTCTCTCAGCCAGCGTCCTAGTCATTCTACACCATTCAGAATTCAAAAGCGGCTATTTTGGCTCTCGCGTGTATACCAACTTTCAGTAAGAGCAATCTGTGCAGTCTTTCCCCCTCTTTCAACCTGACAAATCTCCTCAGCTCCCAGAGTCTGAAAATTACCTCCACTTGTATATTTTCTATCTCAAAAATCAGTGCTGCTCTCTATAAATGTAATTTTGTTTTTCTTGTGTCTCTTCCATTTTCTCTCTCTATCAGTGACTGAGTGTCAGTCTCGCTCTATCTGGCTCTATGTCTATCTATCCTCTGTCTGGCTCTCTGTCTGTCACTCTATCTGGCTCTCTGTCTATCTATCCCTCTGTCTGTCTCTCTGTCTGTCACTCTGTCTGGCTCTCTGTCCGTGACCAGTGTACAGGAAGCTTTACCTTGATCAGTAAATGTCGTCGTCCAGTCTCTCCAGCCAGGTATCCCAGGAGGCTTTGGAGTACAGCGTTCTGAAGCATTCAGTGTTAATATTAGCGTTGACATTCCACACGATACGTTAATAATAATAATAATCTTTGCATTTGATACGCCCTTCTTCACCTCATCTAGACGTCACAATTTACTTGACGGATTATACTATAACGTGAATTGACTGTATATTTATGGGCTAAAGGCGGCAGCCAATTGCACACAGCAGCGTCCCCACAAACAGCCGTGGATTGAAGTGACTAATTGGGTTTTTTCCTTGAGGGATTATTATCAGGCGTGTGGAGTAAGGAAACCTGCCCGAGGCTTTGTCTTGATCTGCTGGGAATCGAACCCGGGTCACTCACATGCAAGGCGAGTGCTCTAACCACCGAGCTACAGGACTGCAAGCCTGTAACACGCCTACAGACATGCGCGTTACACAGCTAGACAGATATTTACGTATTCGTGTCAACTCAATTCTTTTTATCGCTGCTCCTTAGCTTCCCATCTCCAATCTGCCTTTCCTCTCCAAGTTACTGGAATAAGTTGTTGCTTCCCAGCTTGGCTTTCCTGCCCCTGCATGACCCCACCCCCCCCCCCCCCTCCTCACTCCCCATCACTCCGGCTCTCACACTGCCCGCAGTACTGAGTCTTAGTCCTTGCTTTGAACCTCTGTTACCAAAGCTCGCTTGTCCTTTGCTGAAGGCCTCACCTGGTAGCTGTACTGTAGGAGCAGCAATTTATGGGTTAAAACAAACTGAGCTTTCTTATTCGTCAGCACAATATTGCCGAGCACCCGACACAGCACCTCTGGCCTGTGGGGGAAGAGACAAAATCAATTGAAAGATCATCTGATTTCATCCTGGAAAAGCATCGGTGGGTGGGGGTGGAGTGGGCAGTAACCGCCTCTCGGTGTAACTGGACTAGTGAAGGGTGAGGGTGTAAGCAAACAAGCCAGGATTCCCGTTTAAATCTTCCATCACTGCTGGAAAGTGCGTGAGGAGACAGTAGGTGAGGAAGGCTCGGGCTCAGCAGCGAGTCTCTCGCAGGCAAAGAAAACCCCGATCACAGCCACCGTCATCCCTCGCAGACCCTCGTCTGCGATGATGCCATCCTCCCCTCCCTTCACTCCACCCTCCCCTCCTTCCTCCCCGATCCTGAACCCGACCCCTAAAAAACTGATTGTCCAGTGCGTTTGGGACGTCCTCCCGGACGCCATACAATTCCATCACTAATTTTGTTGCTGTTGTGGAATAACAATCCTCTGAGCTGGGACTAGACACTTCCGTACAACACTGCCCCAGAAGAATGACAAATGGGGGAGCGAGATGGGGGGGGGGAAACGGAAACTGTTCCAGACAGACAGACACACACCACCCCCACCCCCACCCGGTCCGCGCTGACGGAGGTGGAGCTGTGCAGTCTCACTGTTGGGAGCGGCCCCTCACTCACCCTGCCGCCAGGCGCACCAGCCCAGAGATCACACTCTCCATCCACCGATCAGGAACATTCTCCACCAATCGCCAACAGATCCTCTGCCAAATGTAATCTGACTGAGTCAGAGACGCCAAAGAGGGCAGCAGCACCGGCAGAACAGCACCTGAGGGAACGCAGGGAGAGTCGGAGAGAGCAGGGAACATGCAAATGCCCTGGTTACGAACACACACACACACACACATACACGCACAACTCCTGAGGAAGACTGACATCACTTGATCAGGGCGAAACTGAGCTTTGCAAGGTCAGGTCTGACCCGGGTTCCTCCTGGCATACACTCCCTGGACAGATTGCAGCACCAACACTCACCTCCGTGTCCCTGCACACACAGCTTCCCCAGCAACTGAGACATAAAGCAGAGGGAACAATCCTTCCCACCTACCAGACAGAGAGGGAGAGAGAGTCCAGGATTAGTCACAGCCACGATCTCGGCGCTCCCTGCGTCCCCTACAGCAACAAAACATTATTACATTTACACAGCGCCTTTCATCTCGGAAGGAGGTCCCAATGTGTTGGACAGTTAAGAGTTTGCCCCCAGCTGGGGGTTGAAGTCCAACTCAAGGGGGTTGGAGGAGAGTGGATTGCAGCGGAAGGCACTCTCAAAGAGGAAGATCTCGAGATGAGCCTTGAAGGAGACAAGGGAGAGGGCGAGATGGAGTGATTTGCGGATGGGAGTTCCAGAGGATGGGAAGAGAGGCTGAAGGCTTGACTGCCAATAACCGACCCCAATCTCCGCCACCATTGTGTGTGTCCGTCCAAGATCTCCGGTGCCCCCCCTGCACAATCCCCAATCTCCCCACCCACCCGCTCCTTTTGTCGGAATCCAGCTCTGTTTCAGCCCTCCCTGCCTCACCTTTGAGCCGGTTAAACAGCCTCTGCAGGGCTGAGAGCATCTGCTGAGCCAGCAGTGGAAAGTAATGCTGCGGGTAGAAAGCCGGCCGGTTGCTGCTCTGTAGCTTGTTTGCCAAATGATCCGGGAGGGAAACCGTCTTGCTCAGGATCACCTGGTGTAAGTTAGGAGAGCTCGGTCCATCCTGTGCCTGGCAGAATTCCCAGATCAGTTCTGTCATCCGGCCATCCCACAGGAAGCGTTCCAAAACATTCACACACCGGGTCTGCTGGGGGTTTGAGCTGTACCAGGAAACAACATTCAAATACACATGAATCTTCATTTATTGGTACAGTATTAGTTCAATTATCTTTTGCTCTCTGTCTCTCGTAGCCCCTTAGCTGCTCAGATGTGACTAGTGCTCTCAGTGATCAATCTCCTTGCTACAGTGGCAGAGGGAGGAGCTGGACAGTCAAGGATTTGGGCCCAAACTGGGGGTTGCAATCAGGAGGGGTGGAGGGTAGGGTCAGGAGGATGAATGAAGGCACGGTCGAAGAGGAAATTATGAGTTGGGCCTTGAGGGAGGCAAGGGAGGGGCAAGCAACCTGAAGAAAGGGGTCTTTCTTGCTTTTAGAATAATAATCTTTGGATTTGATATAGCGTTTTTCACGTCTTTTAGATTTCTCAAAGTGCTTCACAGAATATACTGAGCAAAACGCAGCAGCCACAGTAGTGTCCCACAAACAGTCATGAATTGAGTGACCACATTATTGGTTTTTTTAATGGGATTTGGGGGATTATCACCCCCGGAAAAGCGATCTGCTAATCAACTAACATTCGGGTTCCTACTTACTGCTAGATAAACAGACGTCGGTGGGCTGAGGAAACTCGCCCAACATTTCGCCCTGCCTGGAATAGAACCTAGGTCTCTCGCTTGCAAGGCGAGTGCTCTAACCACCGAGCTACAGGACTCCGCATTCATACCCGTTCACAGAATAATTCTTGGGGTTATCAACCCTGACAGGAGGGTCACCTGGTGGATGTGATGGTGTCCAGTAGCACAAGAAACGCCTGGTCAGCAGGTCCATCAAGAAACATGTCATCAAATAATTGTTGCTGCTCCAAGCAGTCGGTGCTGAGGTGACTGATCAACGCGTGCAGGACCCTGGAATAGTGCACATTCACAAACTCCTCCCTCTGCCACAGTGGGATGTCACTTTCCGCTGACCCCAGATACCGCCTGATGCACTGGAGGGCGTGTGTGATTTCCGCCCTGTCCTTGGAGGATGAGAGCGTATTGAGCGCTTGTCGGACAGCACGGCGCACTTCCAAACATTCCGGCTCCATACCGTCCCTAACACAGAAGAAGAAACAACAGAACGGTGGGAATTTAAAATGATAATAATAATAATAATCTTTGCATTTGTTATTGCACCTCATCACGTTTTCGAGTGTCTCAAAGCGCCTTACAGAATATACTGTAGGGTGGAGTGACTGTATATTTTGTGGACGAAGCGCAGAAGTCAATTGTGCACAGAAACAACAAGAAAAATCACACTTGAAAAGCACTTTTCACGTCAGGAGGACATCCCAAGGCGCAGGACAGTCAATATTTCAGACCCCGAGCTGGGGTCGGGGGACGGGGAGGGAAACGGGAGGATTTGGGGGCGACCAATGCAACCATCGAAGAGGAGGAAGTTTTGATTGATTGATTGATTGCTTAATTCAATGATTGATTGATCGATTGATTGATTGATGGTCTTGATGCGAGACTTGAAGGAGTCCAGGGAGGGGGTGAGGCAAAGGGACTGAGGGATGGAGTTCCAGAGTTTGGGAGGAGTGGGGGGGGGGGGGCAGAGTGGCTAAAACACTCACACGCTTTCTGCTCTCAGTGGTAAAAATAACCAGAGGGAATATTTAGTACACACAGCTGCTGCTTTCTAAACCTTCTGACATTACTGCCGCGTGTGACTGATGGGACTGGACTGTCAGACCAGACTGTGAGCTCAGGGTCACAACCTGGACCCCCCCCCCCCCCCCACCCCCTAACCTTCCTGGCCAGTGGGCAGGTGAGAGTGTGACTGAGCCTCACAACAGCTCGAGAAGATACGAAGGCTGGTGTTCACTCTATCCTCAACAACAACAAAAAAAAACACTCAGCCCTGCAGCTGCTGGCAAATCTGAAACAACAACAACAACAGCAACAGCAGAAGTGGCTGGGAACCCTCGGGCACTCGAAACGTTTGACTCACTTTCCTCTCTCCGTAGATGTCGCCCGACCCGCCGAGGGTCCCGCTGTCAGGGGGCCGCCATGTTGGTGAGGAGGATGCGGTGCGATTGGCCGTGCGGCGGCACCGTGGTTTGAGCCGGCACCGGCCTCCGCCATCTTGGTGAGGGACGACGGTGTGATTGGCGGGAACGTGACCCACGTGGGGGACCTCTTGGTGGAAGGAGTTTGGGATTGAAGAGTGAGACAAAAGCTGTTGTTTTCACTCATTTATGCAATAATAATAATAATCATCATCATCCTTGCATTTGATATAGCGCTTTTCACGTCTTCTGGACGTCTCAGACGTTCTTGATGTCCCCCCTCATGTCCCTCTCTCTTTATCTACTGTTACTATTCTTCTCTTTCTCTATTTCTATTCCTCTATTTTACTCAATTCCTCTATTTCTCTATTTACTCAATTCCTCTGTTTCTCCTGTATGTCAAATTCAAGATTCTCGTCCTCATTTTCGAGCCCCTCCACGGCTTGGCCCCCCCCTCCTAATTGGTGGCCGGGCCTTCAGCCTTTCCGCCCTTACAGTTCGGAAATCTTAAAAGTAATAATAATCCTTGTATTTGATGCAGCACTTTTCGCGTCTTCCAGACGTCCAAAGCGCTTCACAGAATATACCCTAAAGTGAATTGACTGCATGATTGTGAACTCCATCCCACAATCCGTTCACTTTGCTCCCTCCCGTACCACATTCAAGACCAGTCTCAAGAGCCTCCTCTTCGACTGTGACTTTAGCTGCCGTCCTGCCTCTCTGCCCTCCCTCATCCCAACCCTGCCCCCATCACCTCATGCTCGGGTCTTGACCCTTAGACAGTTCAGCACCTTCGGACGTCCTCCTGACAGTCGGATCACGTTACGGTATATTCTGTGAAGCGCTTTGAGACGCCCCAGAAGATGTGAAAGGCGCTATATCAAATGCAAGGATTATTATTATTACAAATGCAACCTTGTTGTTGTTGATTTCTCTATTTACTAACAATCCCGTCTCTTTCACACAACAGCGCCATCTGGCGGCGGCCGCTTTCACTTCAGCGTTTGAGGTGTTGTGATGTGATGGGGGTGGGGGAGGGGATGGAGAATGCGCGCGCACTCTGGTGCTTTCGGGGACCGTTGGCCGGGAAGCGAGCGGAACCAAGACAGGGCGCCATGTAAGTGTAGGAGTTGCATCCGCCTCCATCCGCGCCGGTTATTGCCCGAGCAGCCGCTAACCTGACTCCCCCCGGTACTGGGACGCATCGAGCGTATTTTTTGGGGGGGCATCATTCCCGAGGAAAGGATGAGCTTTGGAAAGAAAAGCGGGGAGACTTCAGACGAGGGCAAAGCCTGAGGCCTACTCGAGAGGAATCAATGAAGCAAGGGAGGGACGGAGGCTCAGGGACCAGCGGTGGTGGGTGACTTGGGGCCTTGTGTGTGTCGCTCCTGAGAGGATATGGGGAGTGTGGCGGGGGGCAAGTCTTGAGTGTAAAACTCCCAGGGACAGACGGCTGTAGCAGAGCACGGCCTCCTGTACAGCCCTCGCCCCACCATAAGAACACTTACATTTATCCTTCACAATATTTTAACACGGCCACAAACTGTTAAAGAGGGGGGCCGGAGCCTAGGAGAGGCAAGGTCAGACACACACTTCAGGTTAGGTTACTTTACATAGGAAATGCCCCCAAAACAATTCTACTATCGGGAAGAGGCAATAATAACAAGCCTCACATCTGATTGAGCGCCTTTCATGGCGGGAAGGTGTCTCAGAGGCGCTTCACTGGAAGTTTTGTTTTGGGGGGGGACTGTTTTTGTGGTCGAATGCACAAATTACAAATGCTAAAAACAAAAAAGTAATTATAAGGTGGCACACATTGGTTTGGAGCCTTCAAATACACCGTCACTACCCGCACTGTACAACAACACACTAAACAACACACAATTACATTTATAGAGCAGAGCGCCTTCCACGTCGGGAGGACGTCCCGAGTCACTGACGGTTAATCCTGCGAAACGCTTTGGAACAACAACTTGCAATATAGCAAATGCCCTTCATGTAGGATAATGTCTTTACTTGGCAAGGGTCCCACCTTATTTCCATGGTGTTTCTCTTTATTCCTTACCATGGGCTGATGCATACAATCACATAATTGGGGTCATGTGTATGTAGTTAAAAAAAACTTGAGATCCCTACAATATGGCATTTGACTCAGCTGACGCTCGTCAACCCGTCCTGTGTGTCTAAACAGGCATTTACAAACCTACATGTACCATCTGACCAGTTATGTTTACTATCACCGCTGCTTATTTTTGTATAGCCAGTGAGCTGCGAGTGAGCCGGTGAGTGCTGTTAGGGGATGTGTGATGTAGGTGCCCCCGCACTCTGGAACTCCATCCCACAGACCCTTCGCCTCACTTCCTTTCTTGCCTCCTTCAAGGTCGGTCTCGAGACCCTCCTCTTCGATTGTGACTTCGTCCCAACTCTCTCTCTCTCTCTCTCTCTTCCCCCTATCCCGCTCCTCCCCCTTGCTCGAATCCCGACCTGCCTTGGGATGTCCTCCCGACGTGAAAGGCGCTCTACAAGTGTAATTTTGTTATAGGTGTAGGTTGTGTTGCAAGATGGAGCGTCTTGGAAAGATGTTGCTTATTGTAGTGCTAAAATGAATTGAGTATTAATGTTAAATGGAAGGTTGCTGACAGTTGCCAATGTACAGACAGCATAATACTGTATTCTGCGTTGGTAGCGTATGTAAAAATAAGTAAAATCTGATTGACTTGCAAATAAATGTATTGTTCCCTTGATCTTATTAATAATAGTGATAATCCTTGCATTTGATATAGCAATTTTTCACGTCTTCTAGATGCCTCAAAGTGTTTCACAGAAGATAGTGGAAAGTGAATTGATTGTACATATGTGGACGAAACATGGCAACCAATTGCACAGAGCGGTGTCCCACAAACAATCGTAGATTGAAATGACCAATTTATTATTGTTTTTTGAGGGATTTTTATTAGGCGTAAGGAAACTTGCCCAACGTTTCACCCTGCCTGGAATTGAACCCAGGTCTTCCACTTGTAATAATAATAAATTGCTAATTTTTCACAAACAAAAACAGAAGTAGCTGGGAACACTCAGCAGGTCAGGCAGCATCTATGGAGAAAGGAAAAGTGAATCAACGTTTCGGGTCCATGACCCATCGTCAGACCAAATCATTTCAATCCACGATTGTTTGTGGGACACCGTTGTGCGCAATTGGTGCTGCATTTCACCCACAAATATAGTCAATTCACTTTACAGTATATTCTGTGGAGTGCTTTGATACGTCTAGAAGACGTGAAAAGCGTTATATCAAATATAAAGATTATTATTATTATTGTTGTAAGGTGAGTGCTCTACTGAGTTACAGGACACCTGTATGCTGTTTGTTATGGAGGATGGGATCCTACAGTACATTGTGGTACTGAGACGTTCAGCCTGGCTTTACTGAGGGTCTTGCCAGCTGCATGGTGCCTGACCCTCAAATTCCGGAAGCCTTGGATATGATGGCTGTGACAATATGAGAGTGTGATCTCTCACAGGGATCTGCCGGATGTCTCTGCTACTTGTGGATCTCAGGGTCAATTAATTCAACAACAGCTTCTCCTGCAATGTGATTCAGGGACTCAACTGTGTCCATTTTCCTGCACTTCTACTGGTTGGACAGTGCACAGGGAATGTCCCTCTGTATCTAATCAATGCTGGAAGGGACAGTACACAGAGAACTTTATATTGTATCTAACCTTTGCTGTACTGGACCTAGAAGTGGTGGATCGGAAAATGTAAGAAGAGGTTTTATACTGTATTTACTGTTTGTTGATCAACTAGGATGATCAGGCAAGGTTTTACTTGTTCTTCTCTGCCTCTATGGAAAGCATGGAGTGTACAGTGTTGCCGCTCTTGGTATTTTACTGAAAGTGCTCATGGAATCAACTGGCAGTTGTAGCTTCGGTGTCATGGTCTGAATATTTTTGAAAAGGGAACACGGCAATCCCGTCCTTTATATTGTGGCTACATCTGTGGCTAACTAAATGAACAAGAGCCTTGGGCTGTGAGAGAAACTATTCTTTAGGTCTTGAGCTTGTAGCTAGAGCATGGATGTTGTCACACGTTCAAAAGTCACAACTGAACCCCGAAAGGATGACGTTCACAATCTAAGCCAGGCGTGCGTGAGGGTTGGTAGTTGATATGTGTTGATATGTATTTTTACGAATGTCAACCCATTTATGCACGTGGTGCTGTAGGTTGTTTGACGGAAGTTGACAGATGCCGGGAGATTTCTGAAGTAAAATTGCTGAAGTGGCTCTACTTACTCTTCCCTCGAATTGAAATTAACCTTCAAGCTTTGTAACATTCTCTCAGGGTCTCGGTTGTCCCACATAGGCTAGGGTGAAATACAGTTCTACTCATGTCACCTTCAATTCTGTGTGTCTTGGCCTCAAGCACTCAACATCCTTTTTATTCCGTCAGGGCTCCCTCACCAACTAAGCGTAAAGAGCACACACAGGAGAAATCCAAAGAGAGAACCAAGGACAAATCCAGTACCAAGGACTCGAGTGAGAAGGAGCGCGGTCGAGACAAGACTCGAAAGAGGAGGAGCGCCTCGACTGGGAGCAGCACCAGCAGGTCTGGATCAAGAACATTCCGGCAAAATAGCCCCTCACTCCTCCATTCCTAAATATTCTTAAACAAGGCACTGTTTGCAGTACAATTTTATTTTATAATATCTTTTAATAGTATGATTTGTGCTAAAATCAACCCAATACAGTAATGGATATTTTGTTTGACTTACCAGTCGTAGAAAGTCCAGCTGAAGTCTTTCTTCCCTAATCGGCTTGCTATTTGAGAGGTAACTTTGGCAATCAGGTTGCAGTTTTTGCATTCATACCATCCCTTCACAGTGAGTATACTGTCACAGTGCAGAGATAGAGGCTGCTGTGTGATAGAGGGATAGTGTAAAAGAGTATTGCCCAGGGGTCTCTGATAGGAACTGATAAGGACACTTTGTTGACTCAGCGATTGGTCTGAAATGTGGGCTTGCTGTGATATTGACACATGTCAATGGTTTCTGTCTTGTAACTACTCCATTGTTACCCGTCAAGCTCCAGTTCCAGTTCGGGATCCAGCTCCACCTCGGCCTCCAGCAGTGGATCTAGTTCCTCCTCAGCCTCCAGTCGATCTGGAAGTTCCAGCAGTTCCCGCAGCTCCAGCTCCAGCACCTCCTCTGGATCTCCAAGCCCGTCCCGCCGCAGACACACCAACAGGAGGCGATCCCGCTCCAAGTCAGTCCTTGTTTTACGTTGTTTGTGTCGGATACGTTATGTCAGCCTGGCAATGCAATCAGTCTTCTGTGGGGTTCCAATAATCTGATTCTTAAGAGAATCAGATCAGTAGTACTGTACTCCCAAGGCACTGTCGTTGATGGACTGAAGCCGGACAAGCCAGTGGCACTTGGAGGAGCAGGCCAGTCATCTGGAGTTGGGATTCTTCCCATTAGACTCGTTAACCCGGCAAGCCAAAGCCCTAATTGATACAGTGGTCCTAGTTGGACAAGTAAGATACCAGTGTTTGAAATTTCCACATTTATGTGGAGCTCTCAGTGGCCTGGTTTGGAGTCTTAATAATTAATAGTGCGTGCGTGTGATACACGCAAAACATCATGTCAAAATAACTCGGAAGATAAAATTGTTTTTTCACGTCAAGGCTATCTGTAGGACATTACTGCAGTGTCCTATTACTTACTAGTTTATACACTTCTTTCCTTAATCCCCCAAAGTGTTGTGTTTGTTTGTGGGCAGATATCTGTCACTGTTTGGAAGGTGACGTTCAGTGTCCTGTCCAGTAAATAATTCCCGGTACTTTTGACGAACTGCAGCGGATGATGTGATGGGAATTCACTGTGTGTAAACACGACGCTGCAGTGATGCTTCACTTATCCCTGTCACTTACTGTGTTGTCAGATCAAAGTCTCCAAAACGGGATGACAAGGAACGGAAGAAAAGAAGCCCAACTCCTCGACCCACCAAAGTGCACATTGGCCGGCTAACCAGGAACGTCACCAAGGTGCTGCCTCTCTCCTTTACGAGTGTGTTTATAAATCCTGGCTGATCAGGGACAGACACTTTTGAAAATTAATAGAATCCGGATCGTGAAGTTAACCTGCTGAGGAATTGGGAGCGTTAGGAGGATGGGCTCCCGGAGCCTGGTGCGGTAAAGGATGCCGGCTGTGGAGTTATGAATAATATTTCAGCTACGTTCAGGATAAAATATTCAGAAAAGGGGCTGCTAATTATTACAATCGATAGCACAACAATGTTTTCTGTAGCTTAGTGCTACTTTAAGATGAAACCGGAGTTCCTGAGCGCACTCTGAGTGGATTGAATATCTCAAATGCAGGTGGTCATGTTTAATGATAAAAATGATATGTTTGACTTTCTCCCTCAGTGCTGGAGTTTGAATTTTCCTTCCTAAATCTAACCATGCTGTCCTCATTGATTTTCCAATACATTTAACTTACTTGGTGCTAAAATGCAACTCTCTTTTCCAAAAGGATTGCGGGCAGGTCTGCCGCGTGCCTGTGAGTGCATTTGTTCGAGTGTAGTTATGATGCCCGTTAGTTGCAGAAAATTGGACATCCTGGTGTAATGGGCTGCCTGCTGGGTTTATGACGGTTCTTTCCCATTGCTGCAGGAACACATCATGGAGATCTTTGCTTCCTACGGTAAGATCAAGCTGATTGACATGCCCCTGGATCGTATGCACCCACACCTCTCTAAGGGCTACGCCTACGTGGAGTTTGAGAGCCCGGACGACTCGGAGAAAGCTCTCAAACACATGGATGGAGGTAATGAACACTCCAGAGATACACGTGCGCTACTCGATAAAGACCTTTACACAGAGAGTACAGTGAGCATCAATACACCGATGTAATGTCTGGGATTTACAGGGGAATGGGCAGAGTCTGGATAAAAGGTGACAGCTGCAATATTCAATGCTTGTTGTTGTGAAGTGTTGGGATGTGCTGTTGCTGGAGCATATTCTGGTTTGCTGGTACTCGGGTTTTGCTGTTTAAGTGTAGTGACCGTCTATTTGTAGGTGAATTGCAACAGTCACCTAATCTTGTACACTCATTGCAGTCTCCCGGGGTGTCCGTCTGGCTGTACAGTGAGCGAGTGCTTTGTGTAGGATTGTGTCTCGTCTCTTCAGTTCTTGCCTCATCCGGGTTCCACCTGTTTTCTCTCTCCTGCAGGTCAGATTGATGGACAGGAAGTGACAGCCACGGCGGTGTTAGCCCCGCGCCCCCGGCCTCCGCCGCGAAGGATGACGCCTCCGCGCAGGATGCCACCACCTCCCCCCATGTGGCGCAGGACCCCGCCACGCATGAGGAGACGGTCAGTGGGAACAGTCCGTCGGACTAGAGAGTAATGGCATTGATTGGTTCAGGCAGAGAGAGAGAGAGTGTGCACCGCAGCACTGAGGCCTTCTGGATTTGAACATTGCTGGGGGTTGCTGGGTGTGGTCAGGGTGCTGGATTGGCGAGGTTCGCGGGGTTCCGGTAGCTCAGTGGTTAGAGCACTCGCCTTACAAGTGTGAGACCTGTGTTCGAATCCAGGCAAGTCAGGGCGAAATCTTGAGCAACTTTCATTCCTACACACGCCTAATAATAATCCATCCCCCCAAAAATACAATAATAAAATTGGTCATTTCACTCCATGATTGTTTGTGGGGACACTGCTGTGAGCAATTGGCTGCCACGTTTCGTCCACAGATATACAGTCAATTTACTTTACAGTACATTCGTATAGAAGACATGAAAAGCGCTATATCAAATGCAAGGATTATTATTATTCCTGAATTGACCCTGTTGTCCGGAGTGGGGAGCAGGTTCCTTATTCAATGCTCCTCGGAACGTCCTCCTGAGGTGAAAAGCGCTCTACAAATGCCATGTGTTGCTGTATTGCACAGCTCTGTTAATGTGAGATTGTTCGCTCTGTTGCAGGTCCCGGTCACCGCGGCGGCGGTCTCCTGTCCGCAGACGTTCCCGATCCCGATCACCAGGACGTCGACGTCATCGCAGCAGGTCCAGCTCCAACTCCTCCCGATAGAGACTCTGATACCTGTGTTTGTTTGTGTTCTTTCTCTTCTGAAACATCTCCAAACCGAAACTTGATATTGCAACTGAACTTCAGCAAACGTCCCATCTCACTGTTTAGATTGTGTTACTTCAATCCTTTACTGGAGTGGGGTGGGGTGGGTGGGGGGGGGGGGGGGGGGGGCGGGGGGTGGTGGGGAGGGAACTTTAATGTGTTCACACCTGATGTGTGCATTTGGGGAGGGAGGGAGGGGTGTAATAAGCCAGTGGCTGGGTGTTGGATGATCTAAATCAGACTATTGGAGATAGTCAGTCACAGTGATGTTTGCTACCGTTATCGTTGAGAATACATCGATCAGTTGGCACCTGTGGAGTTTCACCTCCCAAATTTTTTTAAATTTAGTTTATATCTTGCCTGGGCACCAGTGGTAAAGCCAGGAACTAGAGCAGCAGCACTCACAGTCTGTGGGAAGCCTGATTAACGATTGTGATGCTGCAAGCTCGGCTTGTCTTGTGCGCTGGAGCACAATCACACATTGTGGCTGATCCATTTCAGGGCTGGCAGTGACACGAGGAAACGAGATCTCGGATCAGCAGCTTTTATTCTTAGTTCTTTAGGAGGGAATGTTCCACAGGAGCCTGGGGTCTGGTGGCTTGTCCAGTTGCTTCTGATTTTTGTATTTCTTTAGTTAGGCCCTCAATGTGTTTGTACCATTTTGTGTATAAGTTCTGCATCTTCAATAAAGTCAGGAAGGATCCTGATATATGAGGAATCAGGAGTTTTTTTTAAACACACACTGTACTGGGGCTCAGGGTGTCGGGATATTTATTCCATGATCTTTAATTGGATTTTCCTAATCCTCGTTTGGTCACCCCCTCATTCAATTGTACATTCTCACTCGCACCAAACTTCGTACCCCGGTTACCCCAGTCTTTGCCAAACTTCACTGGCTCTGTGTCACAGAACGGATTGACTTCAAGATCCTCACTATTGTGTTTAAATCCTTACACTCCTCGGCACCCCCCTACTTCTCTAACCTCTATCCTCACAGCAGTACCCGCTGCCTCTGCTCTACTGGGTCCGGCCTCCTTGTCCCCCGAATCCTCCGCTCCACCGTCAGCAGCTGTGCTTTCACCCACTACATCCCAAAACTTTGGAACTCCCTCCCTCAACCCCTTTACCTCATCCCCCTCCTTCCCAACTACAGGTTGCGACTGGAGATGTTTATCTATGGCCACACTTCCCCTGCCCCCTGGCTCAGCCGCAGGCATTGTGAAGTGCTCTCGAGACACTGCCTGGTGTAGAGGACACTAGATAAATGGAACGTTTTGTAGAATATATTTCTGTCGATTAATTTGAAATCTTGTACCAGTACTGATGACATCATGAATCGACCAGTGGCTGGGAGTCTGGGTTAGAGGAGGGTTGCATTGGTCTCTAGATCACAGCTACATTGACATGATTCTCCTTTATGGAATGTTCTCCATCCGGCTTTAACAAACTTTGTGTTTGATTTTAGCGAGTTCAGCTCATCTTAATCCACAGACTAACATATTGGCAACAAGGAATGATTGCATATCAAACTAGATAAAAAGCAGCACTTCTATCTCTAGTGTAGCATCTCTAGGATGCTACCCAATGTGATGGGCGCTACAAGGTGTCGTGTAAACCTGTTGCAGATTCCCCTCCCTGTGTCTTGTGTGAATGAGGGTGGTGGGGGGGTGGGGAGAGAGAACTGACTCCAGGCCACACCGCCAATAGTGAGCCAGCAGGAGGCAGCTATAGCGCAGCAGGATAGCCCTCTGCAGCTCTGTACCGTACCGCAATTAGACATTGTGGAACAAGGTCAGACAAGTAAACTTCCTGAGCTGCCGATGGGCAAATATAGATTCCTACTATAAGCAAACATGTCACCACACCTGGAACATGAAAATCACTTTAATGAAGGATTGTATCCTACAGGAATTGTCATGAATAACTGGCACCAGCCTGCAATAAGCACCACATAGGAATTCAACAAAAAAAACTCCCATTAGATTTCCGGTTCAAGACAAGGCAACCATCATCACACTGATGGAAAGTGAAATTATATTAACGTGGACAGCGAGTCTTCAGACAAGACGCAACAGCATTTGATCAGGAGGAGATTCATTCACCAGGCCACACCACGGGAGGTAGTAAGAGTTCTTTGGAGTGTTGGGCTGCGGGGATACTCTACATGTTGTAGAGATTACTGTCTATACACGACTGCCATTCTATCAGCTCCTGGTCACTGAACCACAGACTGATCTCCTTCTTGGCTACTTCAAAAGAGTCACTGGCGTGGATGGCATTTCTGTCAAACAGAGCAACAGAGCAGTTTTTCAGGTCAAACAAAAAAGAAATGCACCCTATCGGGTAGATCTTTTTTTTTAAATGGGTTGGAGAACAGAGACCCTGGACAAACTCACACCGGACAAATTTAGACATTAGATAACATTAGATTCTATACATTAGTATATACAGCACAGAAACAGACCATTCGGCCCAACTGGTCTCTGCCAGCGTTTATGCTCCTGCCCGTCCTCAACTAAGCCTACAATCATAACCTATTCCTTTCTCTCTCACTTACCTATCTAGCTTTGCCTTAAATACATCTGTGCTATTTGCCTCAGCAACTCCTGTGGCAGCAAGTTCTACATTCCCACTACTCTGTGAGTAAAGACCCTCACTAAACACCCATCCATAGAAATATTTGAGTATAAGAACAGAGATAATGTCACATCTGTACAAGACACTGTTTAGGCTGTAGAAGGGTCCACCTTAAAGCCAGGATATCGCATCCATGGAAGCAGAATACACTTATAAAGTGGATCTAGGAGTTAGCCTGGCTCTGCTGGTAACGCTGGCACCTCTGAGAAGGTTAAAGATACCGTCCTTCGGATGAGATGTTAAACCAACGTCGACCTCATCCTGATCAGGTGCACATTAGATGCCATGATTAGAGAAAAACAGTTTCTTCCGGTGGCCTTGCCAACAGTAGCCCATATAGAAAAAGTATTGTTTGCTTCATAGCATCAACATCAGAGAGCATCAACACAGATAAACATGGACCAAATGATGAGGTAGCTAGTGTGGGAGTGCTGTAGATTTGTTTCAGGATAAATGGAAGCTGTCCAGCCCGTTGATACCTCTTTTGGCGTTTGTCGTCAGTTTTTTCTCCTCCACACTTTCTTTTAGATTCTTTTTCTTTTCAGATGTTTATCTAATTCTCCGTTAAATGCCATTCCGCTTCAACCATTGTTTTTAAATTGGTGGGAGGACACAAATGCAAGTTATCCTCTGTGTAAGTAAATAAAAACTTCTCAACTCGCCCCTTTGTTGGTAGTGATCTTACTTCTACATCCTCCAGTTCCTGACTCACTGACCAGCAGAAATACCTCTCTATTTTATCAAAAAAAACCACCTTTTGATAAACTTCTAATTGGGTCTCATTGGCAGCCTAGTTTCTCTAGTTGCTTCCCATAGTTAAAGCCTCCAATCTTTGATATCATCCCAATCTCTGCTGTACCTTTTGTCTCTTATGACCGTGACATTTTCTGAGGTAAGGCACCCAGAACTAGACCATGCTAACTGTAGCTTTCCAGTGGAGCCAATTGTGCACAGCAGCGTCCCACAAACAGTCGTGGATTGAAATTATCAATTTATTGGTTTTTTATTAATGTAGGGATTATTATTAGGTGTGTGTGTGTGGAGTAAGGAAACTTGCCCAAGCTTTTGCCCCAACCTGTCCGGAATTGAACCCAGATCTCTCGCTTCGAAAGCGAGTGCTCTAACCACCGAGCTGCGTGTAGCGTCCCCATGCACCTACCGGCTGATGTGGGCACAGAGGTCCCCGCGAATGGTGCCAGGGCGGGCCTCCGCAGGATTGGTGTCTCCCACCATCGCCCGAGACATCCTCACAACGTTGTGGCCTTCCCAAACCTGAGGAGCAGCCACAATCAGAACAGGAGACACAACCTCAAAGAAAACAAGAGTGCGGTGGGAGGGTGGGGGGCAGAGAGAGGGTGGGGGGCAGAGAGAGGGTGGGGGGCAGAGAGAGAGGGTGGGGGGCAGAGAGAGGGTGGGGGGCAGAGAGAGGGTGGGGGGCAGAGAGAGGAGGAAATGAGCACTGGATGGGCAAGGTGAGCTCATGTGGTGATGGGGTTGGGTGGGGAGAGGAAGAAGGATTCACTGAGTGTGGGAGTGAATGTTGGGGGGGTGAGGGAGTGAGCCCTGGGGTTGTGGGTGGGGGGGGGGAAAGCGAGTGGACACCAGAGCTGTCATGACTTAAAAGACGTCTGATGTACTCACCAGAGCTGCAGACCTGCTCAATCCCGGGCAGAGCTGAGCAGGGACACTTTGGGGCTCCGTTGGCAACAAAGTCATGTTTCCTGACAAGATCTCAATCAGGTCGATCCCTGGGGTGGCCTTAGTGGGTCCAGTCCCTATGCCACAATACTGGAAGGTACATTTCTGGCTGATTAACAGATTTGGGAGCAGCAGATCAATCACTGTGGGCCAGAATTATACCCACTCATCTCCTGATAACCATATAAATAGGTAGGGTAGTCCTAGCTAAACAAACGGCTGGAAGATCACCACGTGACAACAGTAGACTGTGTGGTTGTAGCTGATTAACAGCTACAGTAGAATCCACCACTCAGTTGGGGGTCAAATCCTTGGTTCAAGTCAACCTGTGGTAATGGTGGGATTGGGTAAACAGGTGTGTGTCTCTGGGGAAGAAAGTGAACTTCATACTAAAGAGAAACCGCGTGTACGTTTTGTTGGTGATGGAGTTTTGCTTGGACTCCGCGTTCTGCCTCATGATGGGTTTTTGCATGTGTCCTGCTGACAGAAACACAGCCACGTTCTGACCACACCGCAGCCCTGCCCATCACAAGATCTCCCTGCCCCTCTCTCCCCACACACGCCCGGTCCTCACCATAGCCACGATGGGGCCTGAACTCATGTACTTGATCAGCGCTGGGTAGAACGGCTTTTCCTGCAGATCGTGATAATGCTCTGAAAGTACGTCCTTTGGAGCCTGTAATGAAGAATGAAGTAAATCAGCCAAAGCCTTGTAGTCAGTCAGACCAATCTGTCCCCAACTCCTCACCGCCTGCACCTTGGCTTGTTTCTGCTTCGCTGGAGCATTAGCCAGTGTACGCTATAGACTCAGCCGCACTGTACACCCTCAACTCCTGATTAGCCGCACACTGAATGACTGGACACTTTACTCCACACGCCTGATAATAATCCGTCCCCCCCCCCCAAAAAAACACAATAATAAAAATGAATCATTTCAATCCACGACTGTTTGTGGGGACGCTGCTGTGTGCAACTGGCTGCCGCGATTCACCCACAAAATGTACAGTCAATTCACTTTACGGTATTTTCTGTGAAGCGCTTTGAGGCGGCTAGAAGACGTGAAAAGCGCTGTATCAAATGCAAGGATTATTATTATTATTCTACATTGTGTCCTTTTCAAACGATAATCCAATTCCCCCCTTTAAATGTCTTGGTCTCAGCTTCAAGGCTCAGCGTCATGCCTGGTAACCTGCTAGTTAGTGACAGTTAGTTAGTAACCTGCTAGTTAGTGACTGAGTCAGTGTCCTTCCCACCTGCACCAGCTTCATCCCGACCAGCTGAAACCCTCGCTGTTCAAACCGATGGATTATTCCTCCCACCAGCCGCCTCTGGACTCCATCTGGTTTCACGGCAACCAACGTCCGTTCCTGAATCCCAAGAAGTCCTGAGGGGGGGGTGAGAAGAGTTTACAGACTGAAGGTTAAGCAGTGAGTAAATACTGTACATCCCTGCACCCTCCCATCAGGAGTGGTTTGTCTTAAACACCCAGAATTATTCAGATCCAGGCAGGGGGGGTGACCAGAACTGGGAGGAAGAATTTGATTGCACAATAGATAACGATATGGAGACATTAACCGGGCCTCTCACTTGAAGAAGTCAGGCCTCTCCCCTGAAGCCAGATTCTCAAAGCTCCTAAGCAGGGAACAGGGTTATAACAGAGCCACAGACAAGTTAATCATCTTCTAAATATGAAATAATGTTTTAGTGTACTTCTGTAGCTGCTCCGATAAGAGATTTGTCCAGGCAGGATGTCGCTAACACAAATAAACCCACAAAGTTACCCAACAACATCAGAGGATCAGCAGTTCACAGGAATTGACTTCTGCGCTCTAAAATGTTGAATGTTGTGGAAAAAGCCCAGCCTACTAGCTTTTGTGATAGTTTTGTACCCTTGTGAACTAGATTTCAATACAAAGACCTGTAATTTCCTTTCCTGATCTACCCCTCCGCCTGCTTCCTCACAAGAATGCGTCCCTCCCAATATTCTTTGTGCCAAAATGTGCTCCTCACACAACAATACAATACTGTATTAAACGCCATCTGCCATAGTTTTGCCCATTCACGTAATCTCTTGTCTTTTTCTAATTTCCACTGTTCTCTCTTCATGACAATTCCCAGCTTCACGAAACACTTCTGTTCCTTTATTCAGGTAATTTATATATTTCACTTTAAAGTCCTGATAATAATCCTTGCATTTGGTATAGCGCTTTTCACATCTTCTAGACGCACTTCACAGAATGTACTGTAAGCGCTTCACAGAACTGACTATATATTTGTGGGCAAAATGCAGCAGCCAATTGTGCACAGCAGTGTCCTACAAACAGTCGTGGATTGAAATGACAAATTTTATTATTGTGTTTTTTGGGAGGGGTTATTATTAGGCGTGTGGAGTAAGGAAATTTACCCAAGGTTTTGCCCTGGGGGGAATTGAACCTAGGTCTCTCGTTTGCAAGGTGAGTGCTCTAACCACTGAGCTACAGGACAACGCACAAATGGTTATAGAAAAAGTGGGGAGGTGGGTGGTGGGGGGGGGGAGGGGTTGGGGGCGGGGAGGGGAACAGAGAGGCAAGACTGAGAGAAGATGGGAGCTGTGGTTAAGATCTGAAGGATGGGGGGTGATAGGGTCGTGGAGCCTAGTGCCTGGGCTATTCCTGGTAAAGATCTTATCGATGGACAATTTTGACATTTGTGCTCATACTTTCTATCAACTACCATCGTTACCCGATGAACCGGGTGACAGCAAACCCTCACCGAGCTCATTAGTCACCAGGCTCAGAGCAGAAACTCTGCCCGCTCATCAGGAATACAAACACTCACCACAGGGTACAGGCGCTGTAACCAGTAACAAGTACAGTATCCCTGCGAGTGCTTTAAAAGGTCACAATTATGCCACAACAAAAGGAGTTGAGAGCAGCAAACTCAGCGATTCTAACTTCCCAAAGTATACAAGATCTGTTTTGTCTTTTTTTTCCCAAAAAAAATAGGCCACACATTCTGTTTCTGGGAACTCAAAGAGTACTACTCTGTGCTGCAGAGCACACAGATAATTGCATAAGATTGCATTATGTCAAATTAGATTATTTTAAATCGCATTAAAAATATGAATGGAATTTCAAGAGCGTGGTTCCACGTTAGTGAATTAGACCCAAAATAAATGGGTAATTGTTAACATTCTGGTGGAGACCGGTAACATTAGTTAGAGCAAAA
Source organism: Hydrolagus colliei (assembly GCA_035084275.1). Classification (NCBI taxonomy): domain Eukaryota; kingdom Metazoa; phylum Chordata; class Chondrichthyes; order Chimaeriformes; family Chimaeridae; genus Hydrolagus; species Hydrolagus colliei. Next base: position 4,764,463 of record CM068758.1, on the reverse strand, counting down.
GGGACAAAACAGCAGCTCAGTTGGTGGTATTTATTATGTTACTGTATTACTATTAATGCCCAACTATTTTATTACCGTCAGTGTGTGATTGTTACAGTGTAAATAATGTGATGAATAATCCTTGCATTTGATATAATTCAAGAAGCATATTCTGTAAAGTGAACTGATTGTATATTTTGTTGGTGAAACAAAATTGCGCACAGCAGCGTCCCACAAACAGTCATGGATTGAAGTGACCAATTCATTAGTTTTTTTCGAAGGGATGATTACACACAGGAACCCACAGGAC
>CM068758.1:4488165-4763974 GCA_035084275.1 Hydrolagus colliei | reverse complement strand
TCCCCCCCCCCCACACAGACCCTCACCCCCCCCCCCCCCACACAGACCCTCACCCCCCCCCCCCCCCACACAGACCCTCCCCCCCCCCCCCCACAGACCCTCACCCCCCCCCCCCCACACAGACCCTCACCCCCCCCCCCCCACACAGACCCTCCCCCCCCCCCCCACACAGACCCTCACCCCCCCCCCCCCACACAGACCCTCACCCCCCCCCCCCCACACAGACCCTCCCCCCCCCCCCCACAGACCCTCACCCCCCCCCCCACCCACACAGACCCTCCCCCCCCCCCCCACAGACCCTCACCCCCCCCCCCCCCCACACAGACCCCCCCCCCCCCCCCCACAGACCCCCCCCCCCCCCCACAGACCCTCCCCCCCCCCCCCCCACACTCTCTCCCCCCCCCCCCCCACACAGACCCTCCTCTCCCCCCCACCCCCCACACAGACCCTCCCCCCCACCCCCCACACAGACCCTCACCCCCCCCTCCCTCCCCTCCCAACTCTCTCCTTCCCTCCCTCCCCACTACCCCCTTCTCTCACTCCCCTCCATCTCCCTCTCCCAACTCTCCCTCCCCTCCCAACTCTCTTCCTCACCCCCCCTCCATCTCTCTCTCTTCTCCCAATTCTCCCTCCCCTCTCTCCCCTTCCCTCTCCCTTCCTCCCCCCCCCCCTCCTTCCCCCCCCCCCCCCCCTCCCACCCCGTTACCTACCCGAGCTGCTGTATCGGTTCCCGGTGTGACTGGCTGCCGGGCTGGGGGTGTCTAACGCCGGCCTGAGCCCAGCCCGAGGGGCCCCCCTCAGCCACTGGCCGAGGCCTCTCTGCAGGATCATGTCCCCCCCCCCCCCACTCCACCCCCCGACTGCCGGCCGTCGCCTTATCTGTAGCCTCCCCCCTCCCTCTCTCCCTGTGTGTGAGTGTGTGAGTGTTTGCTGGGTGGAGCTGCAGTGATGGGCGAGTCTCAGTCACTTGAGCAAAGCAGCCCCTCCCTCCACTACAATAATAATGTCACTGATCCCAGTCTCACTGGCTCCAGGCGCCTCAAAGCGCTTCCCCGGCTACACTGTATTGTGTGTGTGTGTGTGTGTGAAACGTTCACCTGCAAAGCCCTCCATGGCCTCAACACCCCCCCCCCCACTAACCTGCCCCCCCCCCCCCCACTAACCTGCCCCCCCCCCGGCTCAGTGGGCTCTCGCCTGCTCCCTCCACGTCCCCCACCCCAACCGCCCCCATCGGCGGGCGAGCCTTCAGTCACTCTGCCCCCCGAACGCTGGAATTCCATCCCTCGGTCCCTCTGCCTCACCCCCCCCACACTCCCTGGCCTCCTTCAATGCCTCGCCTCAAGACCCTCCTCTTTGACGATCTCATTGGGTTGGGGATCTCACTGTGGTTCCCTCCACACACAAACACCTAATAATCGCTCCGAAAAAACCCCACAATAATAAAATTGCTCATTTCAATCCCCGACTGTTTGTGGGGACGCTGCTGTGTGCAATTGCCCGCCGCGATTCGCCCACAAATACATAGTCAATTTCACTTTACAGTATATTCTGTGAAGCTCTTTGGGACATCGACAAGATGTAAAAAGCACGATATCAAATGCAAGGATTATTATATATTATTACCCTCCCTATCCCTGATCCCGACCCCAGCTCGGGTCTGAAACAATGACTGTCCAGCGTCTTGGGACATCGCCCTGACGTGAAAGGTGCTATATATATGTGTGTATATATATATATATGTGTATATATATATATATGTGTGTATATATATATATATGTGTGTATATATATATATATATGTACACACACACACACACGTGAAAGTTGATGTTGTTGAAACATGGGAGATGTGAGGCAACCAGACAGTTATTCTCCACCCTCCAAACCAGACCTGATCCCGAACCCAGCAAGAACTGATCCTGACCCACTAATCCTGGAGGGGAAATCAGATTGCTGACATTAACCATGCAGGTGCTGAGTAAGACTCCTTCCTCTGGTGAGGAAAACAAAAATACTTTATTTATAAGCGATCGAAAGACATTTTGGTTTGTTACTGATGTCGCTGATTACAGGCACACCAGATTTTTTTTTTTTTTTTAAGTGTGTGTGGGGGTTGGGTAGAGGGGTCAGACGAATGTGGAACCTCAGAGACAAGTTGTTGGAATGGAATGTGCTCTCTCTCCCCAGACAGACATGTCCGTCCCGCTCAGCTAATTTCGGAAACTATTAGGCTCAGGTTGGCAAACACCAAGGGTTGGGTACTCGAGAGAGTGTTGGGGTGACTGCTAGAGTCTGTGAGAAGCGGAGATCATCTGTTCTACCCTAGCTCAGATTATGTTAATACTGTAATAACCCTTACATTTATTATAGTGCTTTTTTACATCATATACTTTACAGTAAGTTGCCTTCTCTGCTTCCCAGCAAAGTGCAATGTTGCTCTAAGCATTGGGTCCCAAATTCACAGATTCATGAGATGTTGGAATGAAGGTCCATTGGCTCTCAATGTTCAAGAATACCTGCAGCCAAACGCTTATTAAGTCAGTCTTCCTTCCATCATCCCCCTGTTCACAATTCCCTCTAAAGCCATAGACTACATTTTAGGTTCAATATTTATTTTAAAAAATTCATATCTACACAAACAATTTTGAAAAAATGCAAGTTATTAAAAGACAAGTTGTGGCTGTGGAATGAACCACAGAACCAATGGTAGCAACACAACTATTAAAAACCAGTGTGCAGGTTTAATACACTTCTCATGTAAGTGTTTTCAGGCACAATACAGAGTCTCATATATTTACATCCAGAAACACTGATACAGTCCTGGTCAAAGCTGGAACCTGTTAGAATGCATGGACATCAATCGGCCTTTACATAAAATATTTCCACAATCCTAACAAAATAAACACTCAATGGGATCATTTGTCAGCCACGGAGTTCCCAGGGGCAGCCCATGGTCTCATCCCAGAGACTGTATAATTGCAGGTGTTCAGTACAACTGTAAACACACCTTCAAAAGTCACAGGCATAAGCTGGTCAAAGCCACACAGATACAGTGGTGTGACCAACAGTGCTACTCTGCGGTATTTGTCACATTTATTTTCACATGGGGGTGGGGGGGTGGAGTGGGGAAACAACACTCTTTATGTACAGAGAACATAGAGCGTTCCATACCACAAAGTGGTTCTATGGTGGGTAAAAGCAGCAAGCTTTGATTGAGTCAATTCTGAAGAAATACATAGCAAAGCTCCAGCAAGCCTCAGCGGCAGAGAACTTCCAACCATCGAATGGCATCGATCTCCCAATCACGGAGGCCAATCAACACCAGTACCCTGAGAACAGGGCCTGCTCACATTCTGTAGAAGCGCACATTCTATCAGCTGGTAGTACAGGGGGCACTGAAATGGCCGTGGTGGGAGGGGGGAGGGTAGGGGAGACTAGCAGATCACTCTGTCTTCCCAGGAAGGAAGTAGTCGTGGGAAGCAAAGGGAAGACTGGGTGGAGCGGTGAGAAACAGGTTAAAGATTTGGAAAGTGCAGGGCCTCACTGTTGCCCATCTCCCAAGCAATGGGCAACCAACACGGCTTATAGAAACTTTGGCAGCAGCCCTGATTCTAGAAGAGGTCACGTGTCCAATCAGCAGTGGCCTGGAACACAAACACTAGACTTCCACTTATCTGCAGGGTGGAGGGGGTGGGGGAGGGAATCTTCAATGGGAGTCACTGTCGGGTTAATCAAATCCATCCATTACACAGACACATGTAACCTGACTCATTGCAACCTGAGGCTTTGTGCTTCATCTAGGTGCAATAGGCAGCAAACACTAAAGGGATCTTTACTTTAATAAGAGACCATTTTATTCACGCGCTCATCGAGGTGACAATTAACCGTACCAACAGATCAGCTGAGGGTCAACCCAACAACGGAATCAAGTGCTCAACAACTCAAAAGGCCACAGCAGATTAGAACCGTGTCTGTGAGCGTAACCAGGAGGTGCACAGTGACATATACGTACATTCACATCCAACCACTCACGGCCAGAGCTGAAACTATCCTAAATTGTAGAGAGATTTGTTTTCTCCAAAAGGTTGTGTGTTTTTTTTCTGTGCAGTAAACCTGGTCAACTTGTCACCTGCCGACTTACCTTCAAACAAAAAGCTGCACTAACAGTAGCATGGTGATGTGGGCAGATATGGAACAGCTTAAACTGAGTATGTGCGCTCTCCTTACATTCAGCTCAGCAATTCAACATCCTTAACTGCACACATCGGCAATTTACTTGGGGATTAGGCGTGGGACTAATCGGTGGCGATTCACAGTAAAGTTCCAGACAGCAACACACACAAGGACCAGCTCCCTTCAATGGGGCGTAAATAAACATGCAGCTTTTTCAGTCGCAATAAATTGACTCGCAACACAAATTTGGCTCTGAATTCAGGCTTACATTTGACAAATAGACAGATAGATCTCCCTAAAGAGTCAAGGTTCGGAGTCGAGAGACTAGAAAGCAACAATAAAAGTGCAAATCGAAAATTGATATGAAATGTCCCTGCGAGTGATGCTGGCTCTGACCGGATAGAGCGGGTGGGAACCATTGTGGCTGGGGAGGCTGCAGAAGATTGGCGAGGAGGAACTAAACACTGATCAGAATAATTGAAACCAGATCACCTTGCAGAAACAGAGCTATCAACAAGGCAGCAATGCCTTTGAGCTGGTAAGGTTTGAAGCAGGTCCCTCCCCTTCCAGGTCTCACTAATGGAAGTTCTAGAATGACAACAGCTTCATTCGCACTCAGCACTCCCTGTCCAAATGTTGTATGCCTCTAAATGCAGTTCATTCTGGTGTGGAGTGGTCACTAACGCTGTTCCAGGCAGCCCCCAGATCAGAAGCTTGAGATCAGGATAGCCACAAGTCCACTCCACATTCGCCCAACATATATGACACTGCTTACACCTCAACCTGGTGACAAAGTCCTCGACTCCCTCCTCTCTTTCCCTCGCACCCCCATAAAATGCAGACGGTGGCAGCAGAACGTGCTGACTTTTCTAGATCAGTAGACAACTAATGTGCAGTTGTAGAATACATTCAGCAAAAAGGTTCCCAGAGCAAGGGCAGCACAGCTAGAGACAGGCAGCAGTCTCTGCTCTAGAAAGATACAACTGGCTGGTTGCAGAGGAGATGCAACACAAAGAATCTAGGCAGAGGGCTTCCAACTGTGGTGCCCTGGTTAACAGAAGGCATAACCCAACAGGCTACAAGAGCAAGTCTTGAATGGGGAAGTCATCGAGTATAAAAGGGGAAGAAAAGGAACATTACATTTTTTGTATTCCTACCCTTTCCTGGTGGGTTTTTTGTTGGAATTTTTCTTGTTTTCAATCTGGTACAGGTCAGACGGGCTTTTTAAACCCGCATTCGTGCCTTTTAAAGCGCGTAATAAATTAGGAGTGGGTTGTGGTGGAAGCCGGAGCAGCATGGACAGTTGACGGCAGGAGATGCGGTGAGGTGGGGAGAGTGGAAGTCTAATGAAAACATTCTAAAACAAATACACTTTATCAAACTTAAAATCTGCGTTAATTAAAAAAAATCCAGCATATTTAAATGAGATTTCAAAAAAAAAAAGGACATTACATTGTACAATGCAATCACTTTGTCCAATAAGCATGTGCCTGGGTATCACACAGGAATGATATGACCTCCGTTTTGAGTGCCCACTTACACAGAGCAGACCTGATAAAAGCCAAAAATCACACAGAAGAGTGCACACTGGAGGTGCTGAGCAGGAACACGGCCTTGGTGAAGTCTTGTCACTCCAATGAAATGGGCGAGAGACCGGAATGATGCGAAGGTGCAAACTTTTCGACGTCTATTCAGTGTTGGCCACATGATTATCGGCATCATGTCAAAGATACTGAATACAACCAGTGATTCCTGCAGGACAAAGACACAGACATTGCTGCAGCATCATACCGAGGGTCCGACTAGCAGGTTACACCAACAGCCTGGCGACAGGACGAGGGAAAGGCATGAGCTGGCACAGAGGGGCTATAGCTTGATGGTTCCCGGAGGTAAACTGCCGTTACAAAGCCTGTAGTAACGTAGGTCATTCACCAGCCTGTATACGCTCTGTGTAAATGAAGGCAGATCCTAGTACAAGAGAAAGAGAGTGACAGTTAACTTACATCCATAACTAAGCTTTTTAAGTAAGAACTATTGTAACAATGCTTCAGTTTGTGGAGTAATGCAGCAGATACAATTCCAGGACGCAAATAAATGCTTTAAACATTTTGTTTGACATGTTTCTCCCTCAAATCAAAGTGCTGTAGAAGCAGGTGAGTGGGGTTACAGACAAACACCAGCACACACGAGATTGGATGAATGACCCGATGTATCTAATTGAATCATAGAATCTTAGCGAATTGAGATCTTTGGATCAGGAGCTAAAAACTGATGTGGTTGTGGAAGTGTTTGTGTTTCCTTACTGCTGCCCCTGCCGAGTGGGTTAAATGGGAGAACACTGCATAGTGCAAGGTTCTCCTCTTCTTTCCCACGCAAACTGACTACATCAGAAAAAATTTGTTAAACCAGAGAACACTATCCTGTGACAATGAACACAAGCTTTATGGATCTTTCTACAAGAAACCTAGTTTCTGTGATTCCCCCCCAACAGAAAAATATACATACTATTGAAACATGATATTGACAAATCTGAACAGTCACAGGGTTTGAGTAGTTAGCGACGGTCTCCTCTAACCTAATATCTAACTCAACCAACTATATTAGTGTCCAAGATAACTTCTTGGCGAGTTAAAACACATTGAAAGTGCATAAGGACTATTAAAATGTCTTAACACAAAAATAATAACCAGGGTTAATTTTGGGAGTCTTTTGTCAAGAAATGGTAGAAAACGTTTCCTGGAAGAACATTCTTTTGAGTAAGTCAGTATTATACTTGCAAATAAAACGGGACACTAAAAAGGGAGCAAATTCAATGGAATACTACAAAACACTGCCTCTACTTTGCATTTTCTACCCATGTTATAGATGGCCAGAGTTCACACAAAGCTTCACTGCACAATCCCAAACAGCTCGCTGCACTTTCAGATCACTAGTAACAAATGGGAGCCTTTACAGTGCTGTGCTGCACTCAGACAATAAGCACTTTACATACTTGCTGAGCTGAGGTCATTGGTCATTGAAACACATTTCAGTGTTTAGAAGTCAGTCACCAGTGAGTATGTGACTTGCACATTGATCAGCAGGATTGTAGTAATGTGCGTGTCTCGAAAGCAATTTTTTTTTTCTTTTCTTTTTACAAAAAAGCTTATTTAAGAAGAAAATGTGATATTAAAGATAGTATGATCAGGAGTTAAACAAACTTGCGCTTATACAGCGACCTTCACTCAGGATAATGTCTCGGTGGTCGGGGTTTAGGAATGTAACTTCTGATAAGGAGCGAAAGAAAATATTGAGGGAAAATATTTGGGTTAGCGTCCGACAATTTAACACCGCTGGTAAACACGCTCCACAGCATTGTCCATTGGGAGCCAGTTGAGCCTGATGTTGACTGGGGTGATGGGCATGTGTACTTTAATGCAGCAAGGATACTGGTGATGGGAGTTCTGTATCGAATGGCGTTTATGAATAGCAGACCTGGAAAGGCGAGCGAGGAGCACATTTGCAAAGTCACGTTGCAAGGTGAAAGTGTGAATTAATGGTTCAGGGGCGAGAAAAATCGTCAAATCTTGTCTTTTTGGTGAATATGATGAGGGGGCACTAGTACTCAGATTCGTACTGAAAGTACTTAATTCTCAAAAGATCAGAGAACATGTGAGCTACCAAAACATGTGGACAGTAACGCAAACAGTATCTGATAAGAGATAAAGAGAAGTTTTGAGACCCACTCATCATGTGCAGAGAATACTTACCCCAGACATGGACCAACTACTAAACAGTGTCTACAAACACCTCATTTACCAAGTACAGCAGTGACCTTCACTGACAAACCTCTACCGCAAACAGCACAGCACGGGCTGACATGGGCTTTTTTAACCTGAGAGGCCCAGACATTGGTTTAGAGTTACATCCTCTCTGCACTCGTCAGCTTGTGCGATTCCAGCTCTCGGGAATAACTAACCCTGTCCATTTTGAAGTTCCTGCCGAGCACAGTCCTCTGGTTGGAGTCGATGCCGTCACAGCAGCCCAAGAAATGGGGCAAAAACACTGTGTAAAAGCTGCTGAAGTCCACAGAAGCCATGTTGTACACGGCCACGCCGATGTCCTCCTGTAGCAGGTCGTGCGACTTGTGCACCAGCACTTGCAACAGCACGTTGATAAACTGGAACAACATTGTGGTACGGAAAATTTTCTGGGAAAAAGATAAAAACAAATTTTAAACATGACATTATGCTCCAAAACAACTCGCCCTCATGACTTTGTCCGAGGCTGAGTCAAGAAACGGAGGGAAAGGTGACCGGAGATACAAAAAGGGTAACTTTTCTCCCCGTTCTAAAATCTTACTCAGAATCAGGCTCAACATCCAGTGTGGAAGAGCTCAGGTCGAGTTCCTTGTTGGATCAGAGGGTAGGACAAGTGTGGTGTACGTGGGGCAGACGCGACATGTGACGTAGGCAGCGATTGCATGCACGTGCGAGTGGTGGAAGGAACTCACCTTGTGGTACAGCTTGTGTTTGATGTTGAGGGTCTCCAGATGCAGTAGATTCTGCTTGAAGATCTGAATGTCTGGTTGCAAGAAAGACTGGCCAAAAGCCTGGAAGAGCAGAACAGATACGGGGTGCAGTATTAGCTGGCTTTCGTATCTCACTCTGACTAATACCTCCAATACAGTCACACATTTAACATATTCAGTACATTTGCAGTTTACCAATGCTGGAATGTTGCTCCACAACAACTGCACCCGAGCAACCAACATAATCTTACTGTGTGAGGGAAACACAGGCGCGAAGCCCAGACAACGTGGCACAAGCTACGAACCCACATCATGAGCACTTAATATTTGACAATGATCTGACGTTATCACTTAGCCTTAGTTATATAGACAAAGTTCACATACAGAATGGTCATTCCACCCTACAGTACCATTAGCAATCGGGCCTTCAGCCTCTCCGCTCCCACCACTTAGAATTCCATCCCACATTTCCTATGCTTCATTCGACCCCTTACCTCCCTCAAGGCAAGTCTCAAGACCCTACTTATCAACCGTGCTTTCGGCCACCATCCCTCCCCCCACCCACAGTCCAAACCCCTGACTCCAGTGCCTTATGATAATGTGAAGGGCACACTCTCTAATATAGGGATTATTATATTACTCAGCCTGGAGGGAGACAGAAGGACGTTTACCTGCATGATGGCAATAAAGTGCACCTCGTTCTCCATGGGCTCCTCAGCTGTTCCACGCTGCACACTGGCCAGGATGGAGGACTTGAAAAAGAATCGCCAGTTGTGGTGCAGGATCTGAAAGAGCAGCTCAAAGAGCTCCATCTTCACGTCAGGCGAGGGGCGCTGCAAGACAGGAGAGCAACAGCACAGAGAAGTTTAGAGTAGAAATTCCCCCCCCACCACCATCATGGCTTCACTTGAGCAGGTGTAACCCAAAGCATTACAGCCAGTGAGGGCTGTCTGGGCGCAGAAGTGATGTTCACTCACTACGTGACTGGAAGGGCAGGGCAGGATGGAGGGGACGAGACACAGCACGCAGCGCGGCTGTTGGCATCACGCCGAGTGAGCTTACCTCGGCCACAATGGGGTAGACCTGTTCCATACACAGGGAGATGATGCTGGGGAGGAAAGGTTTGAAAGCTTGGCCCGGTTCCTGCACCACCACCTGCAGGATCTTCAGGAACTTCTCTACCACACGGCAGCCTCCACTGTCCTCGTGTAAAATACTCTCTGCCAGCTGCTCCCTGCATAACGAGGGGGAGGATACAACACACTTAATCGTTGGACCGGGCACATCAGTTGCACTATCTCGCTAGTAAAATGACTGTTACCGTCTTTAGCCTCCAAAACTGAACAGCTCCAACTCCCCACTTTAGGGAAAGTGCATTTTACCCATATACAAGAAAAGCCACATGTAAATGCATGCTACCCGTACATCAGCAATAGCACAACTCAGCATAGAGGGGATAGTCATAGGAAAGACTGCAGGATAATAGTGTAAGCAACGCACTGTTTACCTGGTGAACATGTTGAGGAAAGTCCGGATGACTTGCTCTGTGAACGGGACGCCCATCTGCACCCTCAGGCCTTGGAACAAAGTGAGGAAAAAGCTCAGCATCTCGTCCATTACACCTGAAAGACAGGGGAAGGAAGACATTAGACCAGAACAACATTGATACAGTGCCTTTTACATCTGGAGGATGCCACAAAGTACTCCAAACAACTGACTGCGTAACCATGCTGGGATATAGGGAAAGGGACCAAAAGGAAGCAGAAAGATGGGTCTTGGGGCTGGCTTTAAAGTTGGTTCGCGAGGGGACGAGTTGGAGGGACTTCAGGATAGAATTCATGAGAATGATGTCCATAGGCAGCCCGGCTCCCCACCATCAGGCAAATACAGGGGCTCCTCAGGAAGATACTACTCTGACCTCAACTATCGCTCCAAGGACTGCTCACAACCTGCAGCTCAGGCGTTCACACCCTTAGCACACAATACACTGAAGTTTCACTTACCAGGGTGGTGAATGAAGATGGGGAAGAGCGCCAGGGAGATCTGCACTGACTCCTGAAGCGACTGGTAGCAGATCTGCCTGGATTTGGTCACCTCTCCAGAGATATTCTCCACAATGTACTTCAGGATACTCAGGGTCTGTTGCACCAGCATTTTGGCTAAAATACAGAGAGAGGAAAGTGTGGAGTTGGCAATTTAGGTGCAGAACAAGGACACTTTGATCACTTGGGAACTGGAGCTCCTAACTAGAGGGAACCAGGAAATTACATTGACAATTAGTCAGTGCAGTGACAATGGGTCTCAGATACAGCACTGATAGATGTTGCTGTGATATTATAAGCAGGGCCTTATAGCCCAATGTTATCATTGGGTATCTGACACATAAGAAAACCCATCACCATGCTCAAGTCCTGTATATCCCAAACCAGAGTTCCCTACACCGCCCACCACACACCCCTCCATATACATTGGAATGGAATGTGTTTGTCCCTGGAGGGACACATCCGGTTTATTCAGTTTCAGGGAGTATTAGCGCAGCCTCACGAGAGCTGAGGCTTGGAGGATGAAATGAAGAACTGCTGGGATTTTAACCAGTTGAAATCATACAACTTGCCGTTAAAAGCTTTCCAGCTGCTTATCGAGCTAGGACCACTCTACCCATTATGGCTGTGGCTTGCAGGGTTAACAGGAATGGAACAACAACAACAATTTAAACTTATAGAGCACCTTTCACGTCGGGAGGACGTCCCAAGGCGCTGGAAGTATGAAGAATGCATGTCTCTAGCAACTGGTCTGCCCCTTCAGGTGTTATTGATAAGCCAGGCTGGACTTTTGTCGGCCGTGCCCTAGAATACCGTGGTCCCTCCTGACTCAGGAACGGAACTACCAAGATCGCCAAGGGTTGACTAAATTCTAACATTTCGCCATCGAGCACATCAACTCAAGAGACAGTTCAGTTCCATTAGTCGGTGAAGCCACAAGATTTGAACGTAAGAAACCACCAGATGGCAAATTGACTAACACGAGCTCGATGGGAATTTCTTGCAGTTCACATCTGGATAATACCAGTATTCTTGCATTTCTGCTTGAATAAGAAATGTCTCAAAACACTTCTCTGAATTTTTAGTAAAATGTAGGCATTATGGTAAGATCTCGCTCTTCACTGGCGTTCTGGTTTATACCGGGAGAACTCAAATCCAGCACGAAATATGGGTAAGATACTCACGGTCCTGCAGCCCCACTTTACTCTGTGAGAGGTCTGCGCTGGCCTTGAGCTGCCGGTACTCTCTGGTCAGGGTGGAGATGAGGTTGGCGTGATTGGTGGAGCGGTTTCCCCACTGCTGATCGCTCTCGGGAAGGTTCGGCCACGGTAGCAGCAGCATGTTGGACAAGGCCCTGCAAACCAGCACCCTCGCCTGTCAGGGGAAACCGGTCTGATATCAAACATTGAACTTAGCCAGCAATATACATGGACGGGTGCTTGGCAAGGCTGAACCCCTTCACCACAGTTTACACCATCTATTGCGGCAGCAGATGAATGACCCACACACCTCACACCATGTGAAAAGCACATGACCCCAAACCTGAACTCTGATGCCCAACCCAAAACTCGCCCCCCACGCCCTCCCCCCATCGCCCAACCACACATCTCAGGGACGGTGAATAGAAGCAAGATTTAACAGGTTATCTGTATGCTTACAATGCTTACAATGCAGCGTCCCATACTGACCTCCGGAGGGAGCTGTCGAGCAGAGCCATCCGTGATCCTATCAAAGACTTTCTGGATGGCCCGGATCCTGACCAGAAACACTGGCCTCACAGTGGTGGCTAACGACACCAACAAATGGCACGCTGACAGCAACAGCTTCTCTGGCACCTGCGGTCACAAGCAAATCAATACAAGTTCTTCCCTTGCCTCAAACATATTCTGTACCTCCCTCCCGCACCAACTGGGACGTCCTTCTGATGAGAAAGGCATTATATAAATGTGTTGCTGTTGTAGGTCTGTCTCACAACTTTCCACCTCTCCCCGCCCAGCAGGCTGGACCCCACCTCAAAAAAAACCCTCAATAAGTCAAAACTCCATCAGGCTCAGAGGGGAAAAGTTGATGGGTAACATAATAATGGTCGTTTTTGCCACTTGTATAAAACCCTCCCTTCTCCGCTCTCAGTCTCCCAATCAATCGAAAAAGGAAACTGGATAGATTGAAAAGCAAAAAAAAATGAATGCAAATGGGGAATAAGATGGAAAGTGAAATTAAGAACAAAGCATTTGTGGGGAATAAAATACAGAGAAGGCTGAATAGCTTCCCTGTGATGAAAGTTTCCACAACAACAACTTGCATTTATATAGAATCTCTCACTCAGGCTAACGTCCCAAAGCGCTATTATATTTGCAAAAATCAGTTTCTTGTCCAAGGTGCCCAGAGAAGCAGTGACAAACCTTCGAGCTGATGAGAGGAGCAGTGGCCTCCATGGCAGTGGAAATGAGAGACACAAACTGCTCAGGGTTTTGGCGCTGAACTTCACTGTAGAACTGAGCTAACCAGTGAGAGTAAGCTTGCAATGCTGCCAGTGACTGAGCATGGCTGAGAGAGAGAGAAAGAGGGAGGGAAACAATAGGATCAGTGAGCAATATTTAGACCCAGACCTGTTACACATGCTCTTTAAATGTCGCACATTAAACTGGCCCAAAAATAATAATAATTTTTGCATCTTTGCTAATAACACTTTTCACGTCTTCTAGACCTCTCAAAGTTCTTCACAGAAGATACTGTAAAGTGAATTGACTATATATTATTGAGCAAAACTCGGCAGCCAATTGCGCACAGTAGTGTCCCACGAACAACCGTGGATTGAGTGAACAAATTGTGTTTTTTTTCTTGAGGGATTATTATCAGGCCTGTGGAGTAAGGGAACATGCCCAAGGTTTCGCCCTGGTCGGGAACTGAACTCAGGTCTCTGGATTGCAAGGCGCGTGCTCTAATCACTGAGCTACAGGGCTTCACAAGACCATCGCATGAGCTCCCCACCTCCTACCGTCAGTCACATAGCTTCCCCCGCACCCCAACTGGGAAAGGTTAAGCTCCTCCTCACCCACACACGTCCCAATCTCCGAAAGGCACATAGCCGACCTGTCCTACAAATAGCAAAGAGCCGTGGACTTACACATCAATCAGATCTGGCTTCAGTACCGATGGCACTGCTGTTTCCATGTCATACAGCTTGATCTGGGACCCGTACAGTGTCATTTCCACTAGCCTGAAAGAGAGTCACAGGAACATCAAAAGTAGAACAGTGGAGGTGAGGGTGGCGGAAGGAGGAGGCTGCAGGTGGTGGGTTTATGAATCTCCTCCGTGCTGGGTCATGAAACAATTTGAACATCTTCCCCGAGCGAGGACGCCACACAATTTACATAGGGTCGAAAAGTAGCTAAACTGTATTAACAACTTCTTCAGACAATGGTTTAAAAACTGGCACAAAACAGGTCAGGGATGTGGCAACCCCATGGGTTTCCTGCTTTTCCAGTAATCAGAAATCACACATGAACCACGAGCAGCCTGTTACAGTGTAAACAGAATGGAATCATCTGTGGGCGGGTAGCGGGTACATTTTTTGCACAAGGTACAAGTCACACAGTGAGTTAACAAGAGGATTTTACCTTTCCACCACTCTCAGAGCATCGTTGAATCTGACAGCAAACACATCCCCAATAAAATACTCAGCCAAACGGCCACTGGCCTGGAGCAGCGAGCTGAGATCCCGCAGTGAACAGTGCAAGCGTCTGCAGTCATTCTCTGCTGTGATGTTCAACCTGTGAACTGAAGGGGACAGCATTAATCAACCCTCGGATTACCAACTGTCCCCTCAGTGTAACCTACACTGCTCCGTCTTGTCCTGTTTTCAGTGTAATCCATATTCCCAGTCTTTACCATTGGTTTCAATGTGAAATTAACAACTCAATACATGTTCCGTTACATGCTTGGAAAAGAGAAATAAATTTCCTCTGGAGTTCTGATCAATAATGCACCAAATTAATTGGGTCACTTCCAACATAAATGTTTGTGGAAAAGCAATGTTGTAGATGGTTGCCGTTTTCACCTACGATGAGGAGCGATCACTTAAAATGGCTATAACAAGCTCTTATTTCACTTATTTAGGAGGTTTTGAACCTCCGTGATTACTTTCTGTTGAAGTGCAGTTAACCATTGGCTAGCTGTTCTCCCCACTGTTTACCTTGCCCTGAGGTCACTACAAACTGCTGCAATCCCAGGTAAACATCGAGGTTATCCTGTAGAATGGGAAACTGTGAAGAAAGAGACAAGGAATAGAATAAGCTGTCTGAGATATAACAACAACAAAATTACACATGTACAGCCCCTTTCATGTCAGGAGGACCTCCCAAGGTGCTGGATAGTCACTGCTTCAGACCCGAGCTGAGGACAGGGGGTGAGAGGGAGGGGGCGGGGGATTAGGAGTTGCTAATGGGTCCATCGAAGAGGAGAGTCTTGAGGTGGGATTTGAAGGAAAGCCAGGGAAAGGGCGAGTCGGAGGGACAGCGGGATGGAGTTCCAGAGGTTGGGGGCAGAATAGCTAAAGGCTCGCCTGCCAATGGTGGGGATGGGTGGGTCGGGGGATGCGGAGCAGGCCAGAGCTTGCTGAGCGGGCGGGGCAGGTTGGTAAGGGGATGAGCGGTCATCGATATAGAATCATAGAATTTTACGGCACAAAAGGAGGCCATTCGGCCCATCTAGTCTGTGCCGGCTCTTTGAAAAGAGCGATTCAATCCCACTGCCCTGCCCGCTCCCCATAGCCTAATAGACCCGTTCTCCCTAAATAAAGATCTAATTCCCTTTTAAAAATTGTTATCGAATCAGCCTCCACCACCTTTTCAGGCAATGCATTCCAGATTCGAACAACTCGCTGAGTGAAAAAAATTCTCCTCAGCTCCCCTCTACTGCGCCTTGAAACTATTTTAAATCTGTGACCACGATAGGGTGGGGCGAGGTTGTGAAGGGCTTTAAATTTGAGGACTAGGATCTTGAATTCAATCTATATAGTGCAAACTGCTCACTGGACGTTTCAGCATTTACATCCCACTTTACAAGCGCTCCATCTTCCCCAAACAAAGAACACTGGTGACTATATTGCACTGATCAGCTTTAATGTCAGTCTTGTGGAATGAGTGGTACTTACTATCGTAGAGAATGCATGTGAGGGGAGGAGCTCCATCACTTTGGCCACCACCTCAAGGCTTTGCCGCAGGTAACGCTGCCACTCCGTCTGTTGCTGTGGGGGAAATTACCAAAATGAAAGTTTGGGAAACTGTCCCTGATGCAAGTACATCAGCAACAAGTGGTCACCAGAACTTTTTCTCCCTCCAAATTTCAAGCAAATTACAGTGCCTTTCACGTCAGGACGACGCCCCCAAGGATTTCATTCGGCAATTACGTGAATAAGATGTGTCGCCACTTTTAGAGCAGAGATTTTCTAAAAGTTTAGTGCTAGTTCTCAGTCTCCCAGCAGCAAAGCAAAGTTTAGCATTAAGTGCTCTCGGAAGCTACCCTGCATGAGGGGCACTGTAATAAAGGCAAGTTGTTGTTGTAGCACTTACATCATCATCCAGAGTCTCATCATCCAGTTCTTCCAGCTGGGCCTGGTTATAACGGAACTGAATTCGATGTAAAACCTCAGTCAGCAGGCGAACAAGTGCATCTTTATACCTGTGGGGAAAGGGGAGAATTAGCCATCAGCAGAGCATTTATGAGGGAGGAGGAAGTCGACGATGATTTAAAAACAAATTCAAAACTCACCACCGCCATCAATATCATTCAATACCTTCCTCATTTCTGCTTCTAAACAATGCACTATGCAGAGTCTCAGAGCTGTGATATTGGCTTATCACCTGGGAATGCTAAGGAAAATTGCTGTAATCATTCTAATTCTGCTCCACTCACTGCCTACATGCTGGAATCATAGTTGGAGAGGGACCAACTTGAAGCAAGTCTGATTTACAGCACTTCCATTGATCATCTATCATTTAGTGATATCAGGTTTAGCTGCGAGTGCCCAGTAACTCCTAACCAGTAGTATATGGGATCACCTGCCAGTTGCCTGTAAGCAAAGTAAAAATAAGAGTCACTGGACATGGCTGTTTATTGCATCCCAACAGTGACGAGGCAGCATTAAACAAGGCAAATGAGATTCTGGGCTATGTTGCCATATCAGCAGAGTTCAAATCCTCATAAATCTTTATCCAACTGTACAGTTCTCTGGTTAGGCTACACCTGGAGTACAGTTCCAGTTACTGTGCTATAATTGGGTTCCCCAGGCCTTGAAGGCAGTGGAGAGGAACAAGGTGATTTCCAATGGTAAGAGGATTGAGCTATAAGAAATAACCAGTTAAGAGGTGCTTCTGCAGCTCTATCTATAAGGACACTAAATGAGGTTCACAAAGTAATTACAGGAAGCTACAGACCTACACTATGTCACTGGCTCTGGATTGATTGGAAAGTCATTTTTGCTTACACATTCAATTGAAGACTTTTTCAGAATTCAGGCCTGATAAGTGTGTACAGAAACTCAGTGACAAGGCCCAGCAGCAAGTAGCAAAGACAGGAAGTACAATCGTACACTGCTTACTCATCCACCACAATCTTACATCCTCACACACTCAACTAGTCCTACATGCGGCAGAACTTACTCTGGGCACAAATCACACTTCTTGCTTCCAATTGTCACGCTTACTTAACTGTGCAATTTCCAAGGTCTCACAGGCGTTCATCCACAAAAGGACATCACTCTTTTTAGCAAATCATGTGAAGTGCTTCTCAATATCAAAGATGCTGCATCAAATGCGAAGATTACTCAGGTTTAACTACATACAGGAGACTGCTTTAAATGTGACCGAAAGCACATATAGAAGCACGAAGAAAGCTGTAGGTAATAGTGAGCAGTGACTGACCTGTTAAGCACCTCATCCCTATCTGCGAGGCGGCTCTTGATTTTACTGGTTAGATAATCCAAGAATATGGTCCAGATGTCAAGGCAGGAGAAGTAACCATCATGACTGGGCTGAAACAACAGAGTTTGAGTGTGAACTGCATCAAGATGCCTTAAAAACGCGATAAAGCACTAAAACACTCCACAAACACCCAAGAGGTAAATGGTCAATTAAGATGCAGCATTGCAGCCAGGGCAGTTGTCAAACTCCCCTTTTCTATAGATAAGACATGACTAGATCCTTTTCTATAGATAAGACATTACTCTATTTTATCATCCAAAAGATAGTAACCTGTAGTTTCAAGAGGGATTAAAGTGCCACAACATTGCATACAGCGAGCTTACCTGATGAAACGTATATTTGAAGAGAAGTGCCAAAAATTCCACCACAGGGAACTGGGAGTTGGACTCAATCCTTCGCAGGTGGACGCTTACAAAGAGCCTCAGGAAGTCCGTGAATTTTTCCACATAACTGTGAGAAAGATTGAGGAGAAGACACTCAGGACCCAGAAATTCAGATAACACTTACAATTTGATATTTAGCCTTTCACTTCAGGTCTTCTTATGGCATTCTACAAAATATAAAGCGTAGAGACCTTTTCTGGGGATAAAATTCCAATTTAAAGTCAAAATACTTGGGAGTACAATAACTAATTAGGCAATTCACACCCGCCTTGCAAGGATCAGTTACAAAACTGGCAATCAGGTAGGTTAATTTGAAATATCTCAAAGAGCTTTTTTTTGGTAATTACTGTTAAGTGTAGCGATTCAGAATCTTTGTGAAAAGCCCCAATCCACCCTGAGCCTATAGATTAGGTCGAAACTCCATTATACCCAGAGAGTGCTGCCAAATTGTACTGTGCAAGTAATAGGAATCATCTTTAGCACTATCAACGTGTAATGGCCATTAGATATAATGCAAGCATTATTATTCTAACAGCTCTGTGTAAAAACAATTCGAAACAACCTTTTTTTTCTTTTGGTGATCATTAGTTATGTTCTTATTTCTAGTTAGCCCATCATAACCTTTGGCTGTTGTGTATTTTGAGGAGGGGGTGGGAATGCCTTGATGAAGGCAAGTACCAGGTTAATCAGATCTTCTCAACCTTCTTGCTTTGTTAGGGAGTGGGAAAACTGAGGGAAAATTAGAGGACTCGATCCTTCGCAGGTGGACGCTTACAAAGAGCCTCAGGAAGTCCGTGAATTTTGAGGAGTTTTCCCAGTCTGTGGGAAAACCGATGGCTAAGCATACAAAAACAAAAACAAAATCTTTGAATGTTACTTGCACTTTCCATTAGCTTAACCTACTGCACACCCCAGCACTGGGTAGATATTATATACATGCTTTCTGCTTGCACGTTGGGGATATTTACAGATCAGCTCAGGGCAGCTGCTTGCCTGGTGAGAGCTTCAGACTCAGCAAGGCTGTACTGTGTGTAACAAGTGGTCTGGACTTGTACACTTGACAAGTCACAGAATTAGAATGTGGAAACCACACTTTCCAAAAGTCAATTATACCCTTACGATTCTAGCTTTGAGAAACTTATGGCAGAATGTTAACACTCTCGGCCAGTTACTAACTTCACTCTCCTGTACTAGAGTCTCTAAAATGACAATCCCTTTGCTGGCCCGCATTAAAAACACCTAAATCTAACTTCCCCTCACTCTTTAGAAACAAATTTTCCCCCCCAAAAAACTTTAAGTGAAGGTTTCAATATTCAGACACTGAGTCTAGCAAGATCTTGGGTCTAGCGGGACATTCATTAACAGGATGAGACACTCGGCCTTACCTCAGTGAACTTACCTTCTACACTTATTAGAGCTAAAATTATGACGAAGGTATAATCTTAAAAGCACCACAGCAAATAACAGTAGAGGTTGTGTACAGATCACACTTGTCACACATGTTCTACCAGGCCGGTCACACAGCTTACCTTTCATCCAGCTCCTCTAGTCGGCTCTTGATGGAGCGTGCATTGTTCTCTTTGGTGATTTTCTGCAGTAGGTAAAAGGTTTGCTGGAACATACGTAATAAGTACTCCTCAAACTCCACTGGGACACAGTTTTTTGACATCAGCTCGTTGATGCAAGCCATGGCGAGCACGCCCAGCTTCCCCCGCTCCTGCGTCACACTGTTGTTGTGGCCATTTCCATTGACAGCAACTAGTTTCTTGGCACGGGTGTCACACCCAAATCGAGCAAAGTGAAAGATGGTGGTCAGAAGTGTTGGGGTGATGCTGGTGGAGAGGGGGATCCAGCTGAAGAGATGGGCCAAACAGTCCAACGCTAACGAGCAAATGTACTCACTGTCCGGGTCCAAAATGGGGATTGGCTGGTTTAATAATTTGGCAGCATGGGGACTCTGCAACAGGCTGCTAAGCAAATCACCTGCCACAGGGAAGAGGGGAAAAATAATTAAAAGAAATGAAGGTCCAGTGGGTAGAGATTGAAGTAAATTGAAATAACAAATAAGGAGATACAGACAACTCACAAATTACATTTATATAGCTACCTTCACGTTGGGAGAATGTCCCAAAGCGCTGGGACATCATGGAACCCATGTTTCCCCACCTGTTTAATCTCAAGTGGATTACATATAGCACTTCGGAAAACCCAAGGCAAGACCCTCTAGGTCTTTACAATGGATTAGCTTTAACCAACCCAGAGCACTGGTCAACTTTAGTTCTGAGACAAAGTGTATAAGAATTCAAAAATAGTTGCATCAGCCACTGAAAAGTCGCTGTCACCAGAAATACCATATTGGGTTAAGTGGTCATGGTATGGACAGATCAGTGTCATTTCTGATGAACACACAAACAGCTAAAGAACACACGTACATTCTAAATACCATTTTATTGTCTGCTGAAAGCCCTAAAAGTGAGCATCGGAAAGATGCTCAACCATAAGGACACCACAGGCCAGCTCATGTTCAACAAATGCCCCCCAAAATGTACCTCCCAACAGAGGTATCCAGATGGGAATCAAAAACAGACAACGGCTAATTTTTCCACCCTTGAAGCCAGTCGTATCCTGGTTCTCTGCTTTGATTGAAATCAGTGACCTCAGCACTACCAACAACAACTTGGGATTTATCTAGCGCCCTCCAGGCCAAACGGCGTCTCAGAGCCGGCTCACACCAGTGCCTGGTGCGCTTGGTTCATGTAAAGTTGTTTGAAAATTAAAATTGCTTCAATTTGTGAATCTTCCTGGTTTGGCTACTTATTGCAAACACTCAAAACAAAATGCTACTTCCTTATTAACTAGGAAGGACACAGTGGTTAAAGATCAGCATCATTTCCTGAAAACATAAACTCTGATATTTTATGCAGTAGAAGAGAGGTTTAGACAAAATCCCTTCAGTTAGTTAGATCTGATACCTCTAGAATACCAACTCGACTTTCCCATTAAAGCAGAAGCAGATTCCTAAATCAACCCAGCATGCCAGCCTCAATCCCATTTCCATAGGTTAATTGCCCTCTGTGAAAATAAATTGCTCCCAGTGTCTGTTGTTTGTTTTTCAGACTCAAACTTCTGGCCTCTGGCACCTCCAATGTGATACTTTGGCAAAAAAAGTTAGAATCGAGTCAACTCTCTGTGGTGGGCTCACCAGACAGAATCCTGAGCCAGAAGGGTCTGCAGTCCTCCCCCGTGACACTTCTGACAACAGATCAGCTTTCCTGGCTCAACAGTGGGAAATGCAGGGGCATACCTGGTCACTGGGGCAGAGATTCTTCCCTGAAAGCTCTGCAAGCCAAAGCTCTAACAGGTAGTGTGGCCAGAGCTGGACAAGCAGTGGAAAAGTTGCCCGACAGTGTAGCATATTGCTAGAAAGGTTGTGGGTTCCAGACCCAAGTTGGGACAACTGTGCCAGGCTGATACCATTTCCCCTTACAAAGCTGCGCTGGCTGCAGCGATAAGTCAATAAAATCTAAATGGCAGGAACAGGCGAGGTGAAAAGTACAGGAACGAGGTTGATTGTCTTTTTTGTTCAAAAAAGTTGTCTTGGAGAAGAAAAATGATAAGATTCCTAGAATAGGGTAACTCTGCATCACTCAGTCTGGATTCCTGAGGGGGTGGAAGTAAAAAGAAGAAGGAAAGGTCTGTAGTTTCACTATGTTCTGTGAATTTCACACAAGAGATCATCCAACAGTGAACATTGCTTTTGTCTCACATTTGGTCTTGTGTATCAAACATCTCCCCCTTTCAGGGACAATGCAAGACCTGTTTAGTAACACAGGATAGATGTTACGAGATAATTCATGAGGTTTCCCAGAACTCGAATGTACAAACAGGATGTGCAGAATTATATCAGATGGTTTTAATTAAAATCTTAAGCACTGGAGTTCTCAATTTGGACCCAACCCCATTCATTCTTTCCCATTTTCTGTATCAGTGGAATAAACAATGTGTATAAAAAAGCTGGGTCACGATGAGGATCACCTATAGAGCTGTCATTTATCAGTCGACCTTCCAATTGTATACTTTGTGTAGCAATGAAAGAACAATAACGCGCTTTATATTAGAGGTCATTACATGGAGAGAAATCATGGATAGCTAGAAAGATACAACCCAGAACCATTTGAGCCTTCATCAAAATGTCCTCATCCACTTGGCACTAGTTTAGACACCACAATCAATGCCAAAATCAGTGCTGAATTTATAAACTGATAGATATTGCCAAGAAACTAAATTTAACTGGGACGGGTGCCAGGGCAGATTAGTCAGCCATGTGCTTCAGGTTCTGTTTACACTCAAATGCGATCAGAGTCTCCCAACAATGCCATATGACCAGCTTGCCCTATTCACATAGCCTTCCATGTGCATTGGCAATCTCATCCTCCTAACATTATTTCCCTTCATTCAATGATGCATCCAGATTAACAACAACAAAATTACACTTGTATAGAGCCTTTCACGTCAGGAGGACATCTCAACGTACATGGCCGCTCACTATCCTAATTAAACCCATTCCGACTCTGACAAATAATAATCCCCAGTTGCTACAGCACATTTCATGTCAAGAGGGTGTCTCAAAGCCCTCACAGGATATAAGGAAATATTAAAACTAATTCATCCGAGGTGCTTTCAAATCCATTCTTTGATACTCAAGTTATTCGTCCTTTCAGATCCCGTGATCTTTCAGGTCTACAACAATGAATCTATAAGTTGGTTTTGCACAATTGTTACTTTGAACCTTGATATTTGTAAAACCCTTCATCTCCTTTCCATGATGTACTGCCAATTGATCACTACACTCCATTAGCCATTGAAATGCAGATTGCTCGTCCACCAGTGCTGATTTACAATGAAGTCATTCCCCTTCCCGACCTGGGATTTCTGGATTGGATAGTGTGAAGGAAGCTTTATCCGGCATTTAAATGAATCACTCTGGAACTCCATCCCACAGTCCCTCCACCTCGCTTCCTCCCTTGCCTCTATCAAGGCTGGTCTCGATTACATTATTGTTCCATAAGGCAACCTTAATTGCAAGGTAACCCTTCCCAAATTTCTTACGATTCATTACGTGAATTAGTCAGTATTAGTGAAAACATTTTGTATAATTTAAGATTACAGTGCGTGATAACACATTTACTTTTTAAACACAAAACGCAAGCATTTTGATTATTCTCCAAAGCTGTTATAATACCATAATGTGCTTGCCCTTCTCTAAGTCTCCTTTCTCACTCTGTAACACACACATTTACTTTCATAATTTTCCTTGCCAGTGACTCATGTCTGGGACAATTCAATCTGTTCCCTACCTTTGGATTCATCTCCTGGAGGACGGAGTTGTCCATGACCAAGCTCATCCATTCCTTTCATTATTTAAAATCTCAAAATGGATAAAAGTAATGAAATCTTGTCCTTGTGCCATTAGTACCTGGTTTTTCTAATCATCTTTTTTTAAACATTAATCCACTTTTCAGCTCTTTCCCTTTATCTCTTCATGTTTTTCCTGCTCAAGTGTTTATCAGTTACCCATAGTAAAGAATCCCAACGTGTGATAGCCCCCTTAAGTAAAATAAATGACTTCAAAACTCCTCCCACAATTTTTTTGCTCCCGAGACTGTCACCAATTTCCGCAAAAAGCAAAGTTTTCCTTTTCTGCGGTGAAGGTCTATCATATCTCCTCGGCATCAGTCAAAACATTTTGCCAGCCCTCAAACCAGATATTAATGATTGATAAACTAAGAAACTCCAAGATCCTTTTGCTCATCTGAATCCCCATTTAGATCATATTCCCATCCACTATCCAAAGTGTAATCTTCAAATTTTACAGTGTTAAACTTCATCTGCCATACCTCTGCCCATTCATCTAATGATATATTTGGCTTTTGTGTCAACAAACTTAGAATTACTCTCCTCTATTCCTTTATACAGGTCATTCATATTTAGGGAAAAAAGCTGGGGCATCAGTTCTGATCCCTGGGAGACATTACTTGTCACTGTCAACCTATCAGAGAATGTCCCTTTTATCCCAGCTATTTGCTTCCTACTTTCCAACCAATTTCTCTCCATGCCACAGAATTGCCTTCAATTCTAAATGCCTTTGTTTAACTAGAGACTTTGGTAACAAAAACAGTATGTTAAGAAGACTGTATCCTGAACCTATCAGCCTGGGATTATCATATTTACAGCACAGATTTACAATGATACCAGCGGTACCTACCACTATCTCCTGACGTTGGGGAGGGAGGTGGAGTAGCAGCCGTAACACTGTTTTTATCCCAAATGGTCTCTAAGATACCTGCAAAAATAAATATAAAATGAAACTTAACCCTGAGAACGCCAGCCACTAAGCCAGCACCGTGACAGCCAGAACAGAGGAAACTTGGCTCCAAACACCAGTCCCTCATCCCAAAAGCAACACCTTGGCTCCAACGTCTTGCCCCCTATCCCAGACAGAGGCTAGAGGTTTAGTGGTAAGCACAGGTTCGTTCCTCTATAACTTCTCACACAAGCTGGGAGCCTCTAAGGTTACATAGTACACATCCCCATAACCTGAACGAGAATTACAGTCCATTAATTACCATCAGTGGCAGCAGGACAGGTTCCTGAGTGCCTTAAATATTGCAGACCTGTTCTAGTTGGTAACAAGTATCATATACATCCATTTCTATCTATCTATCTATCTATCTATCTATCTATCTATCTATCTATCTATCTATCTATCTATCTATCTATCTATCTATCTATCTATCTATCTATCTATCTATCTATCTATCTATCTATCTATCTATCTATCTATCTATCTATCTATCTATCTATCTATCTATCTATCTATCTATCTATCTATCTATCTATCTATCTATCTATCTATCTATCTATCTATCTATCTATCTATCTATCTATCTATCTATCTATCTATCTATCTATCTATCTATCTATCTATCTATCTATCTATCTATCTATCTATCTATCTATCTATCTATCTATCTATCTATCTATCTATCTATCTATCTATCTATCTATCTATCTATCTATCTATCTATCTATCTATCTATCTATCTATCTATCTATCTGTATATATTTCAAGTGTCGTACAATCACATTGCAATCTGTGTCCAGGGTTTCAAACAGAGATATAAACTTGGCAAGACTCCCTCCCTTCGATTACTGACCTGTGAGAAGTCCCAGTACTGTTGGCACCTGATCCAGTAGCAGTTTACGGAGTTCCTCCTTGCGCGCCACACTGAGGTCCTCGCGCGGGCAGGCCAGCTCCTCCGAAGTGGTTTTCAACATAATCAGACCCAGAGAAGTTGTAGAAGGTGCCTGAATTAGCTGGAATGGGAGAAGTCGCAATATTACAACAATAAAACTACATTTGTATAGCGCCTTTCATGTTGGGAGGACATCCCAAGGCGCTGGAAATTCACCAAATGAATTAGAAAATAATCTTTGCATTTGATTGAGGATTTATTGTAAAGCGACTTTTTGTATTTGTCAGCATGAAGTGAACGACCAACTTCATGGAAGGGATTGTAGGCCGGACACCAGGAAAAATGAAGAGCTTCCTGGCTGTTTGTGGAACAGTTTCTGGGTGAAAACTGGCTACTGCATTTACTTACAAATTACATTCACTGCACTTTGCAGAATATACTGTGCTTTAAAACCTTCCACTCAGTGTGAAAGGTGCTATACCAAATGTAATGGGTCTCGTTAGAATATCCTTAAGTGTAGTGATGGTTTCTACACTCGTCAGATCCTCAGTTGACAAAAAAAAGAGCAAGGCGCTATTTGCACTCTGAAAACTGTTTTTTTTAAAAAAAAAGCTGCTCTTACACAAGTTACATGTGGAGCACTGTGCCAACTTACCTGCAGGGTGCTGGTGAAAAAGTCATGATAGAACATAGGCCAGTCCTGTCTACCAATGTCCACGATTACTTTGCACAGCTTGTTACGGATGAAATACGGTATGGACTTGTGGTGTAGCAGAAGCAACTTGGGCAGGCAGCTGCGGATCTCCATCTTATCCTGGCTCGGGAGACCCAGCCACATCTTATTGATGAGGTTCTGGATAGGCACAAGAAGCCATGATTATGAAGTGCTGACCGTACAATCCTAAACCAAAATCTCAGTGTTGCATATACACCAAGTAGCATGTTTCAATATATCACAAGCAGTGGGCATAGGCAGCAATTACCCAAGAAGTACTTGGGATGCCCTCCTGATGTGAAAGGCGCTATATAAATGTTGTTGTTGTTGAGACATTCGGCATTACAGGCACTATATCAAATGTACATTTAAATAAAATATATTTGACACATCTCAGCCAAATTTCAGTTCCAATGGTGCTTCTCTCCTATCTTTTACCTCACCCCTCAGCTCAGATTCCTTCTCATCAAATCTCTGCTGACCACCCAGAATCCTTTTGATGAATGGAAATGTATTACTATCCTCAGCGAGTTTTTACTATCGTAAACTAAATATGTGAGATTGGACAACTGCATTCTACAACTCCATGCAGTTCTGCACAGGATTGGCTAATTGCTACAGCCATGTTCAGGAAACACCAGTTCCTCTTGTCCCAGACTCACCTCAAACACGGTCAGGCTGTACATCATCACGTATTCGTTGCACGTGTTGGAAAGGAAGTAGAGGCAATGCCGCCATGCTCCGATCTGCTGGGCAAAGTTATTTAACAGCTCCTCTGGGGATAAAGATTAATAAACGTTAACAAACGCAACTTGGGTTTATATAGCGCCCTTCACCCCTCAGAGCGTTTCCCAATAACAGATCCCGGGGATGAGCCAGGGGGAGGGGGAAGTATGTGACCGAAAGTGCAGTCGAAAAGAAAGGTCTTTAGCAGAGACCTGAAAGTAGGAAGAAAGGGGGTGAGGTGAAGGTAGTAAGGAAGGGAGTTCCAGAGCCTCAGGGCGTAGTGGCTGAAGGCACAGCCACCGATGGTGGAGCAGAGGATTCAGGGACAAGGAAAAGGCTAGACGCGGTGGAGCGAAGGCAACAGGTATTGTTGTGAGGAGAGGTCAGAGAGGTAGGGGGTGCAGAGGAGTGAAGGGATTTGAAAACAAGAGTGAGGATCTTGAAATCGATCCTCTCTGGGACAGGGAGCCAATGCAGTCTGGCAAGGGAAGCGCAATTGGGGAGGAGAGTTTGGTACGGGTAAGAATGCAGGCAGCAGAATTCTGCCTAGTGCCACTTGAAATGGCAAAGCACATAGAACACAGATTAGAAGATTGTGACAGCGTCACACGAAAGCACAAATGCACAATGGGGCCATCACACAAGTCTGCATGGTGTCTGTGTGAAACAGTAGCCTTCACTTTTCTCGGGTAGGGATTAAATTGTTGCTGATTTCCAGTTTTTCTGGACAATACGGGTACACACTGCCAAATAGAAACTTGGGACGCCCTTACATGAGGATATGTGGTTTCAGCTCAGAACAGCCAACAGCAGAGGTGAAAAACTATAAGTCATTTCAACCTGCAGTTGTCCCGGCAAGTTCTTGCCCTCAGATGGCCCACTGGGATGGGATCTTGAAGTGTACAGTTGGGGTGAAGCTGGCTTGGTCTCACATATCTCATCATGGCAATAACAATATCAGAGACCCAGAGGTATTCACTACCCAGTGTAACTGCGCATAAAACACATTGACCCAAAAGGCAAATCTAGGAGACCAATCATTGCTGCTCACTCACCGATCTCCCTTTTCCGTTCATTGGTTGTGCAACTGTGGAAAAACTCTGTCATCAAACTATCCAGTGCTTGCAGGGAGCTCTCCTCAGATGCCTGTGAAAAAAAAACATTATTAAGCTGGTGTTCCAAGCTTGTTCTGAAGATATGCACTTAAGATTTCAGAAGTCAATCTCGGCAGCACACATGAGTCAGATTATGGCAACCTCCAAAGTAAGCAACATACAAATCAACATGAGTGGCAATTCATGAAACTTCACCAAAACACTCCCTCTGTCTTTCTATAGAATGGTGCTATTTGACTCGTCTCAGCCGAGTTGGGAGTAATGAGAAGGAATTTACATAAAACATGTAATAGCCTGAGCAATGTCAAGAGAGAGGAATTCATGTAGAAATGTGTAAACAGACTAAACTCTTACCAAATGCAGGAATCATCACAACGCTTTCATGACATTTCTATAGTGTCACCACATTGGAATGTGCTCTAGCTTTGCATCTGTTAGTCAAGCAAACCCCTTTCCCCAGCAC
Organism: Hydrolagus colliei; assembly: GCA_035084275.1. Lineage (NCBI taxonomy): Eukaryota > Metazoa > Chordata > Chondrichthyes > Chimaeriformes > Chimaeridae > Hydrolagus > Hydrolagus colliei. Next base: position 4,735,608 of record CM068758.1, on the reverse strand, counting down.
CAGTCAGGCCCCCAGCACACTTGCACTCATCAGAAAAGGTTCCCAGCACACTTCTTTCACCGACGATCAAAGCTTAGTTTAAATACACACAAACAGAAACAGATATCAACACAACCTAAGCCCAGGGTGAGCACATGGAAGAATCTTGTGCTTGAGAACTCTGCAGCTCATGTCCTCTCCCGTATTTGGATCCACAACCCCATCACTACTACCCTCACCCGGCTCTATTGGCTCCCCATCCCCCAAAGGATCAAATTCAAGATCCTCGTCCTCACTTTCGTGGCCATTCACAGCCTTGCCCCTTCCTATCTCTTGGACGTGCTGAATCCCTACCAACCTGCCCACCCTCTCCGTTCAGCGGGCTCCAGTCTGCTCCATGACTCCTACCCGACCCCCCCCTCCCTCAGTGGCCAGGCTTTCAGCCTCTCTCACCGCACACTCTGGAACTCCACTCTACAGTCTTTGTCTCACTTCCTTCCTTGCCTCCTTCAAGGTTGGTTTCAAGACCCTTGTTTTCGATTGTACCTTCTGCCACCCTCCCACCCTTATCTCTCTCGTGCTTGAGTGCTGACCTCTGACTGTTCAGAGCCTTGGGACGTCCTCCCGGCGTGAAAAGTGCTCTGGAAATGTAATTTTGTTGTTGTTGAGTAAAGGAAAGAATACATTTTCCATTTAATTAAAGCGTCCATTTCCACTCACGCAGAAAATAAAACACAGTCTGACATGGTATGGTAACAACAACTCAAAGACTGGGGATGGAAGATTTAGAACTCAAGAAAATGAATGGAGTATATAAAGTTTAAGACTGAAAGTGAAAACTTTCAGTCTTAAAAAAGTTTAAGACTGAATGGAGAACTCATAAAAAAGAACTAAACTCTTCATAGTCAGCATACTGCTTTTGAAAGAGCGTATCCAAAGCCTGCTCTATCTATTATGCAGAATTACTGGCATTACAATGCAAATGGTTTTCCAGCCCATATTTATTTATTTTACTCCTCGGCCATTCTTTAATGCTGCTCTTCTGAATGTACACGGTCCAGGTCACAGTGACACAAGTAGGCCATCCAGCCACACGGACACACTGGAGATGAGGAACGGAGGCTGACCCCAGTGCTAGAGGGATCAAATATGAGGAAGGACCACTTAGATAAGTTATGACTATTGAGCTCTGAAAAGATAAGTAGTGTTCTACTGTATGTAAGATACTAAATAGAATCGAGAACCCAGAACAAGGCTTTAATACTCTTGAGGCAGCGGGACAAGAGGACACAGTTTCAAAGGTATGCAATCGGCATTTGGAACAATTTAGTCGGAAGTGGGTTGGTCCAGGCATGCGTCTTCAAAGCATCAGATAAAATTGACAAAATTGACACTCGCTTTAATCCCCATTTTTCAAATGGGGAACTGCATGCAGATTGTATGTGAAAATTCGTAGTAAAATTCCACTCTCATAATATCTTTCTCACGCATAAGCATGTGTGATAAATTGTGGCAAATTATAAGGTTCAAGTCCACCCATACCAACCAGGGAAGCAAGACAAGACTATTGTGGGCAAGCATAATAGCAGTGAAGGTACACGTGTACTTGAGGACACTACAAAGTTAATAGAAAACATGAAAACCTTGGAGATGAGCTGTGAATTTGTTAACATCATCTTGAAAATTTCTACCAGTTCACTTTGCAGCCTTTTCTTTTGAAAGTGAACAAGTCCAACTTCCTAAAGCTTTCCAAAGAACATAAGGTTCCTAATAATCAGAAACCTTGAAGGGACAAACAGGCTTACATACTGAAAGTTGAAGGATTCACTGCAATTGCTTATCTCTATGTTTGCGTGACATGTACAACAGGGCACACTGTATGGGGAATTCCAAAAAGCGTCACCAATGAAAGCTGCATTGCAAATTCTATCCCTCTGCTGCTTTACTCACAACTCCTGGAACATCCTCCAGACTAATGCTATACAGTTGTTCACATCATAAACACTGGTTTATACCAGTTCCTTTCTTCCTCTTGAAACAACAACAACAACACTTACATTTATATAGCGCCTTTCACGTCGAGAGGACGTCCCAAGGCGTCCAAACAGTTAATTCTCCACACTGATACATCTGTCATCCTTAACTCATCTACCCAAAAGATCTAAATCCTTGAGTCTGATGGGTTTCCACCCCAAAAAATGTAAGATTATATTGCTTAAAATGTTCATCAAAACATATTATTATTATAGCCACCCAGCATGGAGGGCATTATGTAAATGCAAGCTGTTGTTGTATAACCTTCGGGGGGGCGAAAGAACTCACCTCTTACATACCTACAGCTACTCGCATTTTCCTGTTTGTCATCTAGAGTAGTCTCATGTAAATCAATGGAATGGATGACGTTGCATCACTGAAAATATGGCAATGCATTTCACGCTCTGCTCTCTGCCCACACTTCAATACAAAAAACAGTCTACAATTCTGCATCCCAACTCTTTCAAATACCAGTCATCACAATCCTTTCCAACCCCCCCCCATCCCAATCCTGCACTGCGTCCACCTCATCTCCCCTCCCAGCTCTGAGAGTGGTTTCTTTCAGTGTCCTCGATTGCTTGAGTGTATTTTCTTGCTCACTGTGTTTCAGGTCTGATTGCACAATGCTGGCAGAAGCTTTTGACAAAGAACAGGGAAATAATTCTACTTTGTTAACAAGGAAACCGACCCCCACCCCCCCCCCCAAATAAATGTTCTAGCACTAGTCAAGCCAGGATTATCCTCCCCCACCTCCAGCACTTGTATGTACATAGCTGGGAGTTTGTTTCAAGTGCTGTACAGCTTCCTATAATAAACATTACAAAACATTTAGTCTGCTCATTTCAAAATGGTTACTGGTCACCTGACCCCACTTTATTGGGACAGTCACTGCAGTTTGATTGTAAAGTTCTTCTTCATAAAGAAAAACACCCACATTATATATTTCTTTCCTTCCTCCTCTCTTAAGAATCCTGCCACTTTTTTCCCCCTGTTTATTCTAGGAATGGCCGACAGCAACGTCTTACCCACCAGAATCTCATCCAAGTCACTATTGCAAGTCTTGCCGTGGAGCCACTGAGTGGGGATTCAGCCCGGGACATGGCGTTGTGGCCATGGGCTGGAATCCAAGACACCAGACACTACCAACCCATGAACACTGCTAAGGTCTCTGTTACCTACACCTGGTCTCACATAAATCAATGAAATGGTTGAGGCTGCATGACTGAAAATGTGACAAAGTGTACGATCCTACTCTCTTACCCTTTTGCAAACACTTCAATACAATACAACGTGTTGGGATATTGTGTTGGGTTCTGGCCTGCTTCACACACATCTGGAATTTGCAGTGATGTGCTCACGGAGGAAGCACAGCAGCTGCATGGCCTGCATTTCAGCTGCAGGAAACATCCCTTCAGAAAGTGATGCTTGTTCTTACAAATACGCCTTCAACCAGTATAGATGCCTCATTACCAGCAGATCAGTAGGTTCGGGAGTGGCATGCCAGTAAATTTCTCGTGAATGCTCTTTGTGCAATATTATTGCAAAACCATCTTTCTCTAGCTATGCACTCAGTGGAACAAGTAGAACTTAGTAGGTACGAAGCCAATAGTGAACAGTAAAATTTTTATTTTGGTCAGCTGGGTAAATCTGACATACACACAAAAAAACTATATTTCAGAGTACTATACCCAAATCAGAGGGAGTTACACATAGGAATGGAAGTTTCTATTTGTATCCTAAGGTAGCACCTTTCATAGCTAAAATCCCTGGAGGCACAGGGAGGAACCGGCTGGATCACCCAGTATGAGTTTGGGTGCAGCAGACATTTAATAATAATCCTTGCATTTGATATCGCACTTTTCACGTCTTCTAGACATCTCAAAGCGCTTCACAGAATATAGTGAATTGACTGTATATTTGTGGGTGAAACTTGGCAGCCAATAGTGCAAATCAGTCTCCACAAATAGCTGTGGATTGAAATGACCAACTTGTTTTGAGGGATTATTATTAGGCTTATGGAGTAAGGAAACTTGCCCAAAGTTTTGCCTTGCCTGGAGTTGAACCCAGGTCTCTCACTAGCAAGGTGAGTGCTCTAACCCCTGAGCTAGAGGAGTACCCAGAGTTCCACCAAATATTTGAATCAAATAAAACTGCTTAGTTTACCATTGGCAAACATTGAACTTCCCACTGCTGGTCCAGCTAGGACGATCTTACCAGCTAGAATTTTGGCTTATTGGTAACGTGGGAAGACAAGTCTGTCCTGAAAGTTCTGTCAATGAGGTAGGCTGCCTTGGGAATTCTCTGGCCCTGCCTGTCTCAGGAACCAGATCTCTGAGACAGCCACAGAGGATTGACTTGATTGTGATATTCTATTGCCAGACATATACAGTATATCACTTTGGAGCCAGCGTAGGCCAAGGAGACTTCTCGATTAGACAGACGATTTGCAACAGTGAAAACACTGCATGAATCACAGCAAGTAGAGTAGGCCAAGTACTGGCTTATTTTCAAGGCCACTTCTAGACATGTTCAGCCTGACCCCACTTGCCTATATCAAGCACACAGCCAGAACATTCACTGCACAGAACTGAAGCACGGGAAAGCTTCATCAGAAAATGATACTTTTGTTGCTGGAATAAGACTGTATGAAAAATGCAGAAATCTTTTGAGGAGATTTTTAAAAAAACAGTTCAGTTACTGCAGAAAGTTTGATAGCTGATTGTCTACTTGAAAGTGGCCATGAAAATATAGCAGTCTACATCACGGTCACAAAACAAATCACTTTTTTTTTGAAGGTCATCGAATGAACCCTGTAAAACTACCAAACCCAAACTGTGGGGGAGGGTTTCAATTAGCGTCAGTTTCACAAGCTGATACGAGAGAATTGTGCACCAGCCGCTAAACGTAGCAACTAGATTGGATGGTGCAAAGCCGAGACTATCCGATTCAATGCGATATAACAGCCATGGCTCAGGATTGGTGTATCGGATCGATCTGTAAAATCATTTTTAAGCTCTGTGCACAATGCCAGGTCACCCTCGGCAACACTTAGTAAAACTACCTCCAGTGATGAATATGAATCATACAAACCTGGAAAGACTGAGTTTCCACCCTTGGTTTTCTGAGGTAGCCCACATTGAACCCAAAGTTAAGTCTAAGACTCGAATGCAGTGCTGGTGGAACACTGCATCGTTGGAGGTGCCAGTCTTTGAATGAGATGTTGAAATGAAGTGAAGGGAGTTTCTCCTGGAGTCCTGGCCTACTCTACAACATCACTATAAGTGCCTTGAAATGTTCTTATCTGAAGGTCCTTACATAAATCCAAGTGTTTATTGTTTAGCGCCTTGGGACGTCCTCCCGACGTGAAAGGCGCTATATAAATGTATATTGTTGTTGTTGTTGTTTATTGTGTTGGACAACAGCATGGGTTTAGAAACTTTCCGATGTCTAAGGATATTAATGTCCCATGGATTTTGCGCAGTACATTCCATTATAAGCCTGGCCTTGAGACCCAATTACTTCTGCATAAAATATTTGGAAGGGGTATTTAAAACAAGATGTTAAATATTGCAGTTCATATCATCAATGGAGATAGTGCAAATACTGAGCAACAGTGCAACCAGATTGATTAAAAAGATATTTTCACAAACTAAGCAATGAAATGTCAAGTGCAGTACAATATAAACTGCAGTAGCTTGTGGTCAAGGAATAAAATCCATGGTGGGTGAATGGAAAGGTTATACAATTCCATATCATAAAGGAATTGGGGGGGGGGCAGGGGTCTCATTTAAAAATCATTGATGGAATTTCCTCAGTGCAAGTCTTTAATAAACCAGGATAGAATATAAATGAAGATTATGTTGCAACTCTTTGTGTGCAGCTAAACTATAGGAAAAGTATTTATTGTAGCCATCGAGAGGGTGTTGGGCAACCAGGACGACAGATTCCCAAAGTGAAAGAATTTGGGTCTTTTTGGTCACTGTAAAGGAGAGTCAACAGAGATTATTATTTTTTTTTAAATGATGAAAGCAATTGCAAAGCTCGTTTCCGAGCAGTTCGTGTCGATGACTGTTTCAAAATCTGGCCTTTTCCTGCTAATAAAAGTGGAACTCGGGCAGAACTACGTATTTCACTGTTAGTATTGCATGAGGAAGATAAGATAAGATGTTGGTTTGTGCACATTTAAAATAATTGTATCAAAATATCCATCCCAAGAGAAGAGATAAGATACCTAGACACACACAGACACATATATATATACACACACACACACACACAGTATATTTGCTGGGAGTTATGCTCCACCACACGCTGTCTTATCCGGTAGTGAGGTGTCCAGGGGGAACTCGCACATCCTCACAGCTCAGAGCCGCCCGCTCAACATCAACCACAGGAATCGGTGGCGTTAATTACAGCAGCGAGCGGCTGCTCGGGGTGCGGGCGCTGGCTGCGGGGAGGCCGCTCAGGTGAAGTGTGGTGGTGGGGGGGGGGGGGAGGGAAGTTTTGCTCAGGAGTCCCTGGAGGAGGGTGGGGGAGGAGGGTGGGGGAGGGGTCAGGGCCCGGGGGAGGTGAGAAGGCCCCGGCTGTCCCCCCGCGCTCTGCTATGCGCTGCCCCCCGCCCGCCATACTCACCATGACTGCGCTGCAGCGTCCTCCGCATACTCTACAGGCGCAGTCCCTTTAATGAAGCAGGACAGCTGCCGGTGTGTGTGACTGTCCAGGCCTAGCAGCCAGGCCTCTTGCTCCTGCTCACCATTTCCGGTTCAGGTTCGCACTCGGACTCAGCCCCGCCCCGCGCTGACAGCAACCGGATCAGACCGGATCGCGCCGGATCCCAGCTCGCCTATTGGCCGGCTCCCAGCACGCTCTCCTATTGGCCGCCTCCCAGAACGCTCTCCTATTGGTCGACTCCCAGCACGTTCTCCTATTGGGCTATTCCCAGCACTCTCTCCTATTGGCCGGCTCCCACCACGCTCTCCTATTGGCCGACTCCAAGTATGCTCTCTTATTGGCCGACTCCCAGCACCCTCTTCTATTGGCCAGCTCCCAGCACACTCTGCTATTGGCTGGCTCCTAGCATGCTCTTCTATTGCTCGACTCCCAGCACGCTCTCCCATTGGCTGGCTGCCAGCACCCTCTCCGATTGGTCGCTCATTCGAGGCTCCTCCCTCCTCCTGGTGCCTGGGAAGTGACATGAACTCAGGCTGCTTGAGTCAACCCTCTTAAAGGGACAAGCACATAGAGGATTTGGAGGCTCAGTGCATGAGTTGGTGATTCCTTTCCACCAAAGTACAACAATAAAATGTTCACTCAAACTCTATTTGTTTGTGGGTCTTTGCTGTGCGCAAACGGCCTCCGTTCATCCAGAACTCCGCGGCCCTTGTCCTCCACTGCTCCAAGCTCCGTGACCCCCCCCCGTCTCCCTCATTCTCACCCGACTCCATTGGCTCCCCATCACCCAGAGGATTCAGTTCAAGATCCTGGTCCTCGCCTTCAAAACCCTCCACGCCTTGCTCCCCACTAACTCTGCAGCCAACCTGCCCACTCTCTCCGCTCAGCGCGCTCTGTCCTGCTTCATGTCCCCCCCCCCAGCCTCACCCACCCCACCATTGTCAGGTGGACCTTCAGCCCCTCTGCCTCCTGAATCACAAACATTTCTCTCCCGTTGTTCTCCCAGTGAACAATTCACTTCACACAGTATTCCTGATATGTAGCATGATCTGATCAGATTCATTAAACCGTTAGTTTAGTCCACTCACTGTTAGTCCATCTCAAAGTTTCAAACTTGGGCCTCCCCTTGTAAAAAAAAAGTACCATGGTAATGGTGGTAGTACCATGGTAGTACCACCATAACCATAGTACTACCACCATTACCATGGTACCTTTTTACAAGGGTCTTCAATTTTAGATTGTGCAGAATGCTGGAACATTCCTAAATTAAATCTCACTCAGCAAATCGGTTGTTAAAAAAAATCTGCGGAGACCAGTTCCTAAATTAAGATTGAATTTTTTTTTTTTTCCAAATTTCTGCATGATTTTAAATGGATTACATTGCAATAAGATACTGTCCTGATGAATAACACTGCGCAGTGTCTGGTGGCAGTCTGATCAGGAAGTAACATGTTTCAGCAATCAGCCCAATCAACTGGGAGGAGTAGAATGCATTAGATGCTGAGAGATTAACTCTTATCATCATTAATATTGGCAGCGGATTAGCTCATCGGGATTGCTGGGACCTGTTACTGGTGACAGCTCTGACAGGCAAGGAGCTACTTGGCATCAGTCAGTGCCAGCACATGTGGGTGGCTGGGAGGAATGTGGCCTTCCCTGAGGTTCAGGGAAACTGGCAGTGGGAGGCTCCCATAATTCCAGTCATATTCAGTCTCCATGGTGTTAAATCAAGTCAATAGGGAACAGCGCCAGTCACAGCTTTCAGATACTTCGGTCGCCAACATATCCAAGAATGTCTGTCAACTACACTCTCGCAGGCAGACAAAGAGGAGGAAGCTTCAAGTTTACTGTCTGTAAAATATTCATCTGCTAACATGAAAGCACTGTTCTGAATGTCTGTCTGCCTTTATCAATGATCTTGTTACTAATGCACAAGCACAGATTTCTCAGCGAATATCCTCTCTGTTCTTCTTCACTACTGTTGTCATTTAGAGTGAAAATCGCACACTGTTCTCATTATCTCCACAGAGGAGCCATCTTCATCCATTTCTGCAGCAGGAGGCCAGGAGCCATGGTGCAAAATAAGGAAATGCAGGAGAGCATTACTGCCTCTGAAACCTTGTGTGTGAACCCTACGTCTCTGTCTGTCCTTAACTTGTCACAATACCCTGCTATAATAGGCATCACCAGTGCCCTGCTGTGCCCTGCAGAGATGATCAAGAACACCAGATCCAAGCACAAAATGTTACATCACTCCGTTACATAACGTCTAGACATGAGGAGTTTCTAAATTAAGATTGAATTAAGATGGTCTCAATTTTTATTCAATTTCTGTAATATCTGTAGCTGACCCTTACCTGCTTCTAAAGCCATACTATTCCTTGCAGTAGTTGTGGACAACAGCGGCTGGCTGGCTGGCGATCTCGGCTTCCACCTTGAGATATACCCCAACTGTTGTGTTGAGACTTGGGACGTCCTTCCGACGTGAAGGGCACACTTTAAATGTTATTTTGTTGGTTTGTTTATTGAGCCACTCTTTCCCTCCAATCTTTATGTTTTTCCACCAGGCTCACTTGCTCTGAGACAAATTCCCTCATTGGTCATCCTGGTGTCTCCTGATGCTTGGTGATCCTTGCCCTCCTCTCTGCTCTTTTTTTTAAAAAAAAGAATCTATCTTAACACATGGTTTTTGCTTAATCAGTGTATGCTGGGGAATGGTTCTCAGACATTCCATGCCTGTTCTCTCATTTGTAACAATTCTCCCACTCTACACTAATCTTCTTGTACCAGCCTTCCCAGTTCTCTGTGGCAAGGCAGACCTTCAAACTGCCTTTGTTGCTTCTCTGATGTACAGGGCTGCTGACCCAAGCTGTTTCTGTGTCACATGGCTTGACCAAGTTTCCCTCGCGCACGACTATCCGCAAAGCACACAATCCAACTATTATAGACAGTTGTCAAAAGTGAAAATCCACATGTACGGTGATTATACTTATTCTAAACTAACAGCCTTGCAAGCGAGAGACCTGGGTTCAATTCCTAGCGGGTCAAAACCTTGGGCAAGTTTCCTTACTCCACACATGAGTCTGATAATAATCGCTCGAAAAATTGGTCATTTTAATCCACACTGCTGTGCGCAATTGACTACCACACTCCCCCACAGATATGCAGTCATTTCACCTTACACCATATTCTGTGAAGCACTTTGAGACGTCTAGAAGATGTGAAAAAGCGCTATATCAAATTTTTAAAAATGATTATTATATCAAATGCAAGTATTATTATCACTGACCACCCCTCAGTGTAATGAGCTGATCACTAAATTGCCAAATGTTTAGCTCACCCAGCAAACCTTAAAATTTTTTTTCCATCCTAACATGTCAATAAGGAATTCAGCTCATCCTGTGTGTCAAACACTTCTCTTCCCCTCAGTGACTCATTCAGTTTACAAAGCCAACATTTGTGGTTCTGTGGGCAGTGTGAAACCTGAGGCAACGTTCCTTACTCCACACACAGAAATGCTCCTGTTTACCTATCAGTAAACTAGGAACCCCCTTGTTAGTCGACTGGCGGAACCCTTTCCAGGGGTAATAATTCTCCCAAAATAATAATAATTTGTTCACTCAATCCACGACCGTGTGTGGGGACACGGCTGTGTGCAATTTCTTGCTGTCTTTTGCTCACAAAATTTAAAGTAACTACACTTTACAGTATATTCTGTGAAGGGATTTGAGACATCTCAACGATCAAATGCAAGGATTGTTATGAGCATTGGGTGAACTGGAGTGCAGCAACCGGGTATGTCAATAACGTTAAAGTCTGAGATAAGGAGGCACTGGCTGGAGCCAACCTGAATTAGCTTTGGGGCTTTACTGATGTTTAGTTGACTTGCTGCAATCCTAGGTCAGAATCGAATCCATATTGTACAGTGCTGGATGGGAAGGGCAGTGCTGGATGGGAAGAATTTCACAATATCTGAGATGTTCTTTTGGTGCTTCGTACTATCAGAGTCTAAAGCTCCAGGAGGCACTTTAGCATCTAAAAATAATCTTATTATTTGATCGATTGCTTTCCGTGGTGAGAAATGTTCTCGGTTCTAATCTTGATTTCAGCTGGGGGGGTGGGGGGGAGGGGGGGTGTGGGTGAGGGAGGGGGAGGGGGATTGTGCAGCAGCAGTCACTGAGAAACCGAGGAACTGTGCACAAGATCTCAAACGTCCATTTTCTCCCCCTTGCTCGCTCTCCTCACTACCAATAACCACACACACAGGGTTGGGGCTGGTCCCAGGCTACTCTGGTGTAGCTGGTAACAGACACACAGAAGCAGGTGGGTCTCTCCCCTGTTTACGCGCTGTGTGTTACTAGTGTTCACGCTGAGCAGGCTGCCGCTGTTCTTGTGTCACGGGCTCCTGGATCAATCCTGGAGTAGCCCTGAGATCAGAGGCCCTCAAATTCCTCTCGGCATTAGCTGGGTAGGTGATAATAATAACACTGTAACAATAATAATAATAATCCTTGCCTTTGATATAGCGCTTTTCACATCTTATCGACATCGATAAAGCGCTTCACAGAATAAACTGTAAAGTGAATTGACTGTGTATTCGTGGAGCAAAACGCGGCAGTTAATTGCGCACGGCAGTGTCGACACAAACAGTCGTGGATTGAAATGAGCAATTTTTATTATTGTAATTTCGTCTTCACATTTCAGATGGTGCGGAATTGTGAGGTTTTTGAGAACTACAGAGAACTGGCATGCAAAGTGTGACTGAAGAATTTTCCACAATCCCGAGCAAGCGCTCTCAAATTTGGAGACAAAATGATCTTACGGACGAAGTTGAGGTGGAATTTTTAGGCTGTATAGGGGACAGAGATTTCGCTTGAAGCCATACTCACAGTAAATAAGAGTCTACAAGAGCCATCGATGTGGAGCTGGGGCTCTGCACTTTACTTCTCCATTAGCGGAGCAGAGAGGCAGCAATCAATAAAATGAAGGAGCATTAGTTCAAAAGGGATGAGCTCAGGGATCGAACTCTGCAATCAATAGGCAGGAAAGACAAGAAGTGACTGGATCATGTTTCCACCAAAAGTGGTCATTACAAGATAACTGGGAGCCATCAACACGCAGCAAAGTGGCCAAGGGAGTGCTACAGGCAGCGCTTAACCTCTGAACTGTTGTTATTAAATGACAGTGAAAAGAAGTTGCTAAAAGACCCTCAAACACCAGTGTTCCACATGGGATCCATTAATCCACAACCGACGAACCGCTAAGATTTTATACAATAAAGGTGTTGAAATTTAGAGAGCTGAGAGCGTAAGGATCTGGATAGACTGTTTTCTACGATGTGGCGATGTGGAGTGCAGCCGTATTTCATGGCCAGAATTGTATTTACTGATTTTATTAATCGATTTCCGGGTAATAAATCCCTTCCCAAAAAAATTGGGGATGCTCAACTCATGGCTGTTTGTGCGACACTGCTCTACCCATTGGCTACTGTGATTCTCCCACAAATTACACAGTCAATCTACTTGTACATTATACAATACTGTAATACAATATACAATACTGTACAGCACTGTATATTCTGTGAAGTGCTTTGAAACATCGCAACAACGTGAGAAGGTGCTACATGAATTGCAAGATTTATTAATATTATTATTGCTACTGAACACAGGGTTCAATATGTTGCTAATTCCAACTGGGGAGACCGCTGGGGATGAGACAATTAAGATCCCCTCAGGGATGTGGTTAGGGAAGTGAACAAGCCAGTTAGCGGGAGAGTAGCCAGAGCTCGCAGGGGAGCCAAAATATGAAGCAGACCAGGGAACACCACAGGGTGATGTCATGGACATGCTCAGTTGGGAGAAATCAGCCACAATTCCCAGCAGCAAGTCTGGCTTCACTGTCTCCGCATTCCCCACAGAATCCAGCACAAAACCCTCCGTCCGTACCTTCAAGGCCGGTAGCTCAGTGGTCAGAGCGCTCTCCTTTTACATGCGAGAGACCTGGGTGCGATTCGAGGAAAGGGCGAACCTTGGGCAAGTTTCCTTACTCCACACGCCTGATAATAGTCCCGCGAAAACAAACAGTAATAAATTGGTCGTTTCAATCCACGACTGTTTGCGGGACGCCGCTGTGCGTAATTGGCGGCTGCGTTTCACCCACAAATATACTGTCAATTCACTTTACAGTACTGTTATTCCGTGAAGAGCTTTGAGAAGTCTAGAAGACATGAAAAGTGCTATATCAAATGCAAGGATCATTACCTCTAGTATTATTATTATTATTCTTGTCTGTCTATAACGTGGTGTACATTGGTTTTTGTGGTGCAACTCTGGCTTCCTGCTGACCCAGTATATGCTAGAGAAGCAAGTGAGAACTTTAATCACAGCGGGACGTGATGTCAAACAGCAGCCTGACTGCTCGGAAGAGCTGATCTGCGACTAACTCTAGGGTCCTCTATTATAACACAGGGGTGGGTTTCAGCAGGCGAGCATTCAAGGCGATCAGTTCAGGAAAATTACTCAAAATACAGTGAAGGTGGCTCCTCACTGGCTCATTGCTGGGATGGTTTAATCATAATAACAATACCAATCTTTGCTGGTGATAAAGCGCCTCATCACTCGTCTATCCACGACTGTTTGTGGGACACTGCAATCGCCGCGTGAGCCCACAAAATACACAGTGAAGCTCTCCGACAGGCCTCGAAGATGTGTGAAAGCGCTGTATCATTCCGCCCACAGATATACAGTCAATTCACTTTACAACGTATTCTGTGAAGCACTTTGAGACGTCTGGAAGATGTGAAAAGGCACTATGTCGAATTCAAGGATTATTATCATATCAGATGAAAGCATTATTATTATTGACAATGATGAGAGAGTCTGGCCTCTGTCTGCTGTAGTGCCAGTGAGATTTTATTTACTACCTAAAAGGTTCCATACTAATTGATGGATCCAAACCCGCGCAGCATCACAAATTTACTACCCAAATTAAACTCTTTGAGTGCTACAATGGAAAACTAGCCTAAATGAATGGAAATCAATGCTTAGCAGCGCACTGGGCGATTAATGTTACATTACAGACTAGCATTATACAAATCGGCTCAGGTTCGCGTGTAATTCTATTCAGGTATTGAATACAGCCCACTTACCGCTCTTACACAATGTATTAAGTCTCTTTCTGTTATTTACAGCGTATGAATGTATTGATATTTCTGCTTTAGCTACCAGTCACTCTTACTTCGGAACAAAACCAGGGTTTCCAACCATTGTCTGAAAACGTGGACCTGATTCGAAACCAGTTTAAAAACCCAAAAGAAAAGGCCTTTGTAACGGCTTGAAAGAGTGGTGAGATGAGCGACTGGGAAGAATGTAGAATGCATACAAAAAGAGACAAAGAAAATAATTATGGAGGAAAAGAGGACTTTTTTTTTAAAAGAAAACTTTACAAATTGTATTAGAAATATCTTTTTCAAGTGGTGAGGGAGGGGCAAATTAAAAACAGACCTATATATAATAATAATAATAATAATAATAATCATTGCATTAGGTATAGCTCCTTATCCCGTCGGAAGATCTCAAAGCCACTTCATAGGATTTACTGTTGAATGCAAGAGTCTGTGTATTTGTAGGCAAATATGGCAGCACAATTGCGCTCATCAATGTCCCCCCAAAAACAGCCATGAAACAAATGATCATTTTTATTTTTCATTGCTGGAGGGTACCAAACCATCAAATGTATATTTTGCTTCGATCTTCGCAATGGAGAAGGTGGATTTGATATCAGAGGTAAACTAGACGTTAAGAAAAGGGGGAGAAACTCAAAGACTTAAAGAGTCAGGGTCCTGCCATATACTCCGGATTACTTGGGAGGAAGGGGAGTAGTTACAAACACAATGAGTGAATGGATCCTGCAGTCAGGAGGTGAGCAACCTATTTGGAATAATAGCACCAAGCATACAGGTTAGCAAAAACTGTTTACCCCATTCATTATTCAGGTCAAATAACATCAAGCAGGTGTACTATTTCTGGCTATTATAGGGGACCATTTGGCCCATTGTGTCTGTGTCACTCCGACCTGATTTTCTAAATAGTCCTTCTCCAGTTCTCTCTTCATATCCTTTAAAGTATTTACTCCTCGTGCCTTTACCCTTTGAACAGATAATGGATGTAGCTTTGCCCTTTTGAACGATTCCATTGATCCAGCTTCAATTAAACAAAGGATGCTTAATTGGCACAGACATGATGGGCCAAATGTGGTAAGTGATGTGCAGTTACAGTACTGTACAAAATTACATTTGTAAAGCACCTTTCACCCAGGGAGGATGTTCCAATATATAACCAGACAGATAGACTTCTCCGAAAATGTACAGATCTGGTCACCATATCAAGATCATTTGTTTAATTGAGCGAAGTAAACATATTGAATAAAAAGGCCTCCCTTTCCTTTCTATTCAGATGTCCCTTGTCCAGTGACGGGCGGTCAGATTGTGCCAGAGGCATAGACTTTACTGTAATTGCTTTCATGCCTGTATTAATCATGTATTGGCATTATTACGCCACCAGAGGGTGGACTGTCCCAGGGTACCGAACTGGTAAATGGAAATTACCAGTCGCTCACCGCCCTCACCATCAAAGTGGCTTAGATGTGTGTAGTCTCTTGTCAGTTCTAGGGAGAGTTTGCTTTTCCTTGCAGACTGAACAATCCAGATGTACCCCCACCATCGTGGCTTGTGTATCCAGGGTGAATGAAGAGTACGCAAGAGTACACGAGAGCATATCTCCCAGCATGATGTGGCGTGTGAACTCAATACCAATGGTGTTTTTTTATATGTAAAAACACTGTGTTGTGGCACCCAGTCTTTGCCCCCAAAATAGTGATTGTCTCCGGACAAACTGACCGGATAGTTATCAGCCATGGGAACCCTGAGGAATTAGGTAAAGCAGGAAAGCGTCCCTTCGTGGGGAGAGAGCACACAATTCCACGCCAACAATCTATCTCTGGGATTCCTAGGTGGAGGTAGGATGCATGGAATTCTCAGTTTGGTTTGGATACTCTCGAGCCACGGTGATGGATTTCCGTATGTGTCGGACACCTGGCCCCCCCCCCAAAAAAGGGAACATTGTGTGTCAAATGCTTAAATAAAAAAACGACATGGTTATGGGGGAGCAAGCAGGAGATGTGGATTGGATTTAGCATGTGGAGAACACCAGCACGGATTTTATGGACTGAACATTTCTGTTGCTGTACCATCAAATACAAGGATCTGATTACCATTTACGCTTCAAGAGTCCGTACAGTTATACCCAGGGCAGTCTCAGGCTTTTGAGGCGGCTTCAGTCCACTTGCTCAAAAGGAACTGGAATAAGACGTGGACGCCCAGGGCAGTAAAGATATTAACTCACACGGAATTGGGGGAGAAGGGAAAGGATTTGATACGGGGGGGGAAAAAGTTGGAAGTAGGATTAGTAATTAAAGACATTTTATAAAAACGGGTCGTCGTGGCATCGATAGCCTCGGTCTATTCTGAAAAGGCGTGTGTTTCATCTACCCTCCGGTTTTGTGCAGCTGGTTAATTCAATTTCCGTGTCCTCCATTTCTAGGCTCACTTGGGATGTCCTCCTGACGTAAAAGGCACTGTACAAGTGTCATTTTGTTGTCGTTGCTTTCCAATCGACCAATGACATCTGGGCGTCTTTGCATCAATCAGATTTCAACTCTTGGAATCAGCCTCTTTTCCTCCGAATGAATCACCTGTAAAAACATGCGTTGGGACGTCCTCCTGACAGCAAAGGCGCTACATACTGTAAATGTGAACTGGTATTTGTACATTGCTTGTCTTTTTAAGGCTCGGATGCCAAATATTCTCCCAGCACTGGTACTGGTCTGTGTATGTTATGGGTTTCACCAATCCATTTCACAATACATTCAGGCTTCTCCTCCCGTCCCCGGCTGGTCACCTGCGCTGTACCCCAGGACTCCATCCTTGGCCTCTTCTTTTCCTAATCTATTTGCTCCCTCTGAGCAACGTCATCCACAGACTTCCACATGTACGCGGATGACGCACGAACCTACTTTGCCTCCTCCAGTATCAACTCCGGGTCTGCCATGTCCTATCAGCTTGCCTGGCAGACAGACACCAAGGCCTGGATGAGTGTAAACTTCCTGCAGCTGAACATGGACAAGACAGAAGCCAAACTCCCGTCAATGTCTTCGCACCTGTGGTTCTAAAACCCATCAACCTCCCTGGGCTCTCGCTCGGACTCGCCGAAACAGTGCGCAATCTAGGCGTCCGGTTCGACCCCCAGTTCTCCTTCCTCCCCCAACATCCGGTCCCTGCCCAGCACCGGCTTCTTCCACCTCTGCCGCATTGCCTGCCTCCGACTGGATTACCTCAAACGCCGTGAAACCCTCATGCGTGCGGTTGTGTTCCCCCCCCCCCCCCCCCCCCCCCCCCCCCCCACCACTTGGATTAAATCCAACGCACTTCGCGCTGGACAGCGCCTCGGACGCGTGTTGAAGGCGTTGATGCAGGATTGACTTTGCCACCGGTTCATTTGTCGATTGGCGGATCGCCTGTTCTGGGGGGGGGGAGGGGGGGGTGGGGGGTAATAAATAAATTCCTTCAAGAAAAACCTGGTCCCTTCGTCTCCGCGGCCGTTTGTGGGACGCTGCTTGGCTGCGCAGTTTGGCTGCCGTGTTTCGCCCACGAGTCTACACACGGTGTGCGTGAATTGTGAACTCTGCATTCAGCTCTGATGGCATAGATCAGGCAGGTGCTTTAAAAAATAAGTGTGTGCGTGTGTATCTGTCTGTGTGTGTGTGTGTGTCTGTGTGTGTCTAAGTGTGCGTGTCTGTGTGTGTGTGTCTGTCTGTGTGTGTGTGTGTGTGTGTCTATCTGTCTGTCTGTGTGTGTGTGTCTGTCTGTGTGTGTGTGTGTGTCTGTGTGTCTGTGTGTGTGTGTCTATCTGTCTGTCTGTGTGTGTCTGTGTGTGTGTGTCTGTCTGTCTGTGTGTGTGTGTGTGTGTCTGTCTGTGTGTGTGTGTGTGTCTGTCTGTCTGTGTGTGTGTGTGTGTGTGAATTTAAAGGACTCTAGGACCCAGGCGGTTTTAATGAGAAGCAACACAATGTGAAGCGGGCGATGGGGGAACATGGGATCGCTGTGCATCTGAGCTGAAAGAGACAGAGACTCAGAGCGGAGAGACAAGAGAGTGAGAGCAGCTCAGTGCAGATCATCCCAACACAGCCCAGCACAGGACAGGACAGGACAAAGCTGATCATACCATCCCAGCACATCCCAGCACAGCTCAGCCAAGCACAGCCCAGACCAGGATCAGCAACTACAACCAGAGCAAAGAGACCCACAAAGAGCCTGTACTCTGGCACAACCAGAGACACACACACACACACACACACAGAGAGAGAGAGAAGCGGTACAAATACCTAGACTGAGAGAAAGTGACAAGACACTTTGACAGTGACTCTGAGCGACATGTGATAAACTGAGACCCTGCAAATTTGAAACCCACTCCCCAGCCAGGTTGTCCTCCCCCCTCCACCCCCCCCCCCCCCCCCCCCACCCCACCCCCCACCACCACTCACCCACCCCCCTCCTTTACAATCAAGGGGGGGGAGGAACTCCCCACTTTCCAACTGGGAAATAAAGTGGAAAGGCTGGACGAGGCGAGGGAGAGGGAACATGTGGCAGAAACTCCCAGGACAAGGGAACAGGTGGGAGAGGTTCAAGTGTCCAAGCCGTGCAGGTGAGTGTGTGTGACTGGGGGGGTGTGTGGAGGGGTGGGGGGGGGGGGGGGGGGGGGATGGAGGGGGGGGGGGTGGAGGGGGAGACAGGGCAAGGAGGGGAAGGGCTGTCAGGGAGAGACTGAGCCCTGGATTAAAAAAAAGTAAAAGGCAAGAGGTTTGATTTGAACTCCAAGTGATTCAGGGAAGGGGGGGAGAGGAGGTGGTGGGGGGGGTTAACACACACACAGCCTCCCACAGGAATTATTGTAATTTCCTCTCTCCTGGATTCCGCTATTTTTTTGCCTTAACTCATTTGCATTCATTAATTTCACAGCCCACAGTTTGCGGGACCCCGCTGGGCGCTGTTGGCCGCCGCAGTGTTTCGCTCACAAAGCCGGCAGTCGGTTGACTTTGCTGGGTGTATTTTATTTCCGTCAAGCGCTTCGAGGTTTGTTTGTTTTTTTGGGGGGTGGGATTGGGGGGGGGGGGGGGGGGGGTCTCCACAACGCGACCCCGGGAGACGTTATATAATCCAACGCGAGGATTGTTGTTGCTCACTGACTGACACCGAAGTGTTAAACAGCTGATCCGAGAGGAGTCGCTGTTAACGCCGGCTCTGTGTATGTGTCTGTCTGTGTCTGTGTGTGTCTGTGTGTGTGTCTGTGTCTGTCTGTGTGTGTGTCTGTGTCTGTGTGTGTCTGTGTCTGTGTGTGTCTGTGTGTGTGTCTGTGTGTGTGTCTGTGTCTGTGTGTGTGTCTGTGTCTGTGTGTGTGTGTCTGTGTGTGTGTGTGTCTGTGTGTGTGTCTGTGTGTGTCTGTGTCTGTGTGTGTGTGTCTGTGTATGTGTGTTTCTGTGTGTCTGTGTGTGTGTCTGTGTCTGTGTGTGTGTCTGTGTCTGTGTGTGTGTCTGTGTCTGTCTGTGTGTGTCTGTCTGTGTGTGTGTCTGTGTCTGTGTGTCTGTGTCTGTGTGTGTGTGTGTGTGTGTGTCTGTCTGTGTCTGTGACTGTGTGTGTGTGTATCTGTGTGTGTGTGTGTCTGTGTGTATCTGTGTGTGTGTCTGTGTGTGTGTGTGTCTGTGTCTGTGTGTGTGTGTCTGTGTGTGTGTGTGTCTGTGTGTGTCTGTGTGTATCTGTGTGTGTGTCTGTGTCTGTGTGTGTGTCTGTCTGTGTCTGTGTGTCTGTGTCTGTGTGTGTGTGTATCTGTGTGTGTGTCTGTGTCTGTGTGTGTGTCTGTGTGTGTGTGTGTCTCTCTCTCTCTCACTCTCTGTGCATTCACAGCGGCTGTGAGTCGAAAGCGGCTGATGTACAACAAAGAGTCGTCTGATAGACAGAGAGAGAGAGAGAGAGAGAGAGCCTGTGTTAGCCTCAGTCTTTGTTCGGGTTCCCGGTCTGTAGTTTGGAGTCTGTGTGTGCGGATCGCTCCCACCCAGAGCAGTGATGTGTGTGATGTGTGTGAGTGTGCGCGTGTCTTGGGAACACTATTATTCCCAGAGCGTGGGAACAAGACACTTTGTGTGGCCGACCTTGGCGTCTCTCCCACGAACACACACACACACACACACACGGCCAATTCACTTTTGCAGCGCCGTGAAGCGCTCTGAGACGTCTAGAAAGGCGTGAAAAGCTCGATATCAAATGCGAGGATTGATATCGTCGATACCGTCTCAAGCGGTATCGCTTGAATCTGAAATCTGAAACAGGGCTCAGGCCAAGGTCCCCGGCGGTGAGAGATCAGTGACTGTTAACAGCAGCAAGAGCTCGGGGTTCAGTCAAATGTACCCATTACAAACAACTAAAGGGATTGAATGGTCCGATGGTCTACTAGACTGTGATACGGAGCCACCGACCGCGGCACTAAAATAACTAATAATATAATGTTTGCATTGTGTGGAGCGCCTTTTCACACCATTGAGACGCCTCAAAGCGTTTCACAGAATAGATGTACGGTGCGGTGCTGCGGCTCAGTGGTTAGAGCAGTTCGCTTGGTAAGCCAGAGACCTGGGTTCGATTCCCAGCAGGGAAGTTTCCTTACTCTGTTTAACCTAGCAGTCAATAGGAACCCGGTTGTGAGTCGATCGCTTTTCTGGGGGGTAATAATTCCATTAAAAAACGTTGGTCGCTCAATCCATGATTGTTTGTGCAATTGGCTGCTGTGTTTTGCCCACTGGATTTTACAGTATATCCTGGGAATAATAATCCTCTTATCAAATGCAAGGATTATTATTATTATTAGCGTTACTGAAATTCATTGCATATTTATTGGGTGAAACTAAGCTTCAAGCTCTGAAGAATACACAATTGTGCATTGAAAACAGTGAGACCAAATGTAACGCAGTCAAAGAGAGCTGCTTGTAAATGTAAACTTCCCTCCCAGTTTGGCAGAATTGTCATCGTCATGCCTGGATTAGATGTTGTGGGTTGAAACCACATGTTGGGATTTTGAGCTTGAGATGGACACTGCGGGGGCAGGGACAGCCTTGCCTTGTTGCCATCCTTGGGATGAGAGGTGACACCTTGAGTTTTGTGTTTGTCAGCCATCTCCATGTTTAAGAGAATCCAAGCCAAACTAGTGCATCCATGCTTCCCGACCCACACCATAGAAATTCCAGAGACAGGTTGGAACCTAATGTGCACTCCCTCCCTGGAGGGACACAATCCTGATGACCTAATTCCGGAGAGTATTAGGCGCAGGTTGGCAAGAATGAAGGCCTGGGGACCACAGAGCGTGCGTTGGGTGGTACTGTTAAGAATCTTAACTCCAGATAAAACCACGATTGAAAGTACTGTCTGACAACCCGGGGACCCTCTCTGATGCGGTTCCTTTTCCCTCCGTCTGCAACGTTACACATTCAGCTTGAGTGTAAAGGCAGACAGTTGCGGGAAGGTCAGGTTGCAGTGGTTCTGGTCAGAACGGAGACAGTTTCTGATGAATGACACTTATAGCTACAGGGAAGTGAATACGTGACCTGGTGTTTCCTGCACCTAAACTGCTGCTTGTTAGAGGCCTGGTGTCTCAACGGCTCCACATCCCACTCGCAGAATTCGACTTCTTACACCAGCTTGTAACTCTCCCCCCCCCGCACCGCACCGCGCTGTGTGTGTCAGCCTGGCTCTCGTCGCTTGAGTCGGAAGATTGTGAGTTCAAGGCCGTATCGGGAGATGGAACTCATATAGTCTACCCCGATGCATTGTTGGAAGTGCCGTCCTTCGGATGAGATGCTAAAGTCCCGTTTGTCTGTTCAGATGAATTTTAAATATCTAATGGCACTATTTGAAAAGATAACCCCCCCCACCTCCCCCTCCCACATCCCAATAAAAATGTAAATGGCTATTTGTGGGACGGTGCTCCGGCATCCCATCTCAGAGGGACCACACCGGCTTGGTCCGAGTTCCTACCTTATAAACCTCCAGCAATACATTTCTGCGAATGGCTTTTCTTCTCGCTTCCACCCGGTCACCTGTGGGATACCCCAAGGATCCATCATCGGCCCCCTTCTCTTCCTCAGCTTGTTGTTGTTGTCATCCGCAGGCACAGGGATTAACTTCTTCCACATGTATGCGGATGATACTTTACTTTCCCACCTTGAGCTGCGACCCGCAGACTCCTGATGTCCTGTCAGCTTATCTGTCAGACATCAAGAACTGGATGAGCACAAATTTCCTACAATTAAACGTCAACAAGACAGAAACCATACTGTTTGGCTCCCGTCCATGTATTCTGTCCAACGATTCTGGCCTCCTCAACCTACCCGATTGCCTTTAGAACTCTCTAAAACCATGCAAAACCTAAGCATCAGGATCTCCCAAAGCACTGGACAGTCAATGTTTTGGACGCGACAATTTATTGTTAAAACTGCAGACCTTTAAATCGTTATTCCAGATTGAACACAACGAGCGAGCATGAAATCACACCAGTTACACTCAAGTTAAATTCTCAGTTATCTTACACTGACTTGCTGAACAAACAATACCAGACAAATCCTTGATGATTGAAAACTTTCAATCCTCAAACTTTGCTGAATGGACGGCATTGGGTTTGTCCTTTTCAAAGACAGTTTTAAAATCCTCTAACCCGAGCTATTTTATTTAAGTATTCCTGCTTTTAGAGTTTGCATTCCTCTTATTTGCAGAACTGGCTGAGGAGGGGTAGGGTAAGGAAGGGGGAGTTGAAGGAGGACAGACAGATCGACCGGCAGAGAGGACATTTGACAAATGCTGCTTCATATAATTACTAATAAACCCTCGAAAAAAAAATTGATCGTTTCAATCCACGACTGTTTGTGAGACATTGCTGTGCGCAATTGGTTGCCGCGTTTCGCCCACATGTATACGGTCAATTCACTTTACAGTATATTTGGTGAATCGCTTTGAGACACCTAGAAGATGTGAAAAGCGTTATATCAAATGCAGCAATTATTATTATTCACAAAATTCAGCTCAATCAACAACCCACAAACCGAATTCTCATCTGCATCAAACTTCGTACTCCGATTACCCCAGTCCTTGCCTGTCAAAGAGCGGATCGACTTCAAGATCCTCATTCTGATGTTTAAATCCCTCCATTCCTTGGCACCCCCATTCTCTCTAACCTCTTTTCGCCTCACAGCAGTATCCACTGCCTCTTCTCTACTGGCTCCAGCCTCCTCCTTGTCCCCCAAATCCTCTGCTCCACCATTGGAGGCCGTGCATTCAGCCACTACACCCCAAAACTTTTGGAACTCCCTCCCTCAACACCCCCTCCTTCCCCATCTTCAGGTCTCATCTGAAGACCTTCCTCTTCGATCGTGCCTACAGTCACCTTCCCTCTCCTCCCGGCTCAGCCTCGGGCTCCGCCATTGCGAAACCTCTGAGATACCGCCACGAAAGACACACTATATCTAATGTAAATAACTTCATTATTATTCGTTCCCATTTCCATGGTCACCACTAGTCCATGGGCCTGATCAGCGGTCGTTCCTGTAGTCACTGTGGTCCAAGCGTGGGATTGGCAGCCGTTCCCACGGTTACCTCATCACCCAAACCGGATTAACTGGATTGTGTGTCATGGGCTAGACGCGTGGGTGTTTCCATGGTTACTGCACTTTATGGGTTGGCAGGGTGCATGTGCGGTGTGTGGGGCCAGCAGCAATCAGCCTTCAGCAAAATAAGTGACATCTGACCCCGTGCAACCCGAGCCTTGGATCCAAGCCTCTCACTATGGTGGGCAAATGGTCCAGTGAGCAGCCACTCAGACCCAGCCAAAGGCAACGCTGTGCCTCGCTTGCCACAAAGCACAGAGCCCTGTAGTTGGATTGCCTCTGGAGAGCTGTGAACCAGAAACATATTTACACACAAGGAAAAGGTTCCGTCCCTCCCACTCCTAGTCTGGATACAAGATTTAGTGACTGGCAATGACGATCCTTCATCCCACTTTGTCATTCCCTATCTATTCTTGCTTGAATTCACCGTTACGTGGGTATAATGATCGCCCTTGCCTACTCTTTCCAGTGCCGTTGATTTGCTGTGTTGTTTCTGCGGTCTTGGTCCATCCATCTGAGACTCTCAGGTAAAGCTTGTGCAGACATTCGCAATCGCTTGTAATTGGGCCAGTGAGGAGAGAGGGAGAGAGAGAGAGAGAGAGCGAGAGAGAGACGGCGGTGTCACATTAATCACTCACTACACCAAAATCCTTCAGGTAAAAAAATGAGGCGAGTCAGGTGACCGACGGGATGACGCGGACCTTCCCCTGGCTTTGCTTCAGAGGGGCAATCCCTTGGGAGATGGCACACTTCTCTTCTGTTCGTTGCGTCAGTGAGTTTAAACTGGGAGCGTCTAAAATTCAAATTCAACATACAACGCTATCAAACAGCTGCAGGTTTACCCTGAGCCAGTGCTAACCCACTAAGACCAGCCCCCCCCCCCCCCCCCACCCACCCGACCTCTCACGTGTTCCCTCTCTGTGTTCAGTCTCTCCATAACATGCAGATCTAGAATCCTCAAATATTAGCTGGAGAATATTGGTTAAAGCACTCACCTCACAAGAGAGAGAACCTGGGTGTGATTCCCAGGTGGGGCGAAACCTTAGGCAAGTTTTCTTACTCCGCACATCGCTGTTTACCTAGTGGTAAGTAGGAAACTGGTTGTTGGTCGATTGGCAGATGATGTTTCTGGGGGTAATAATACCTCCCCCCCAAAAAAAAAATTTGGTCACTCAATCCACGACTGCTTGTGGGACATTGCTCTATGCAATTGGCTGCCACTACGTTTCTCAATGTAAAATAGATCAATTAAGTTTGTGTTTATATACAGCACTTTATCACGTAGAACACCTCCAACCAGTTAGTTACTTTGAGCTGCTGTCACTGTTCTTACAACGGAAAGCACCGAGATGAGAGAAAACGAGAGAGAGAGACAGAGGAAAGAGAATATAGGGACAGAGAAGGGAAGAGAAGGGAAGAGAACGGGAAAGGAGGATGACATACAACTAGAAGGAAAGAAAATAGAGGGTTCAAGACTTTCAAACACTCTTCAAACCCTATTTTGCCTTACTATCTCTCGGTCTTATTTTACACCCAGAGAGTCGTGGTCAACGGAATATGGAATGCCCGATCAAAACCAGTGGTTAAGCCAGAATCCCAGGTATGCAGAATAAAGTGTAGCAAGTTCATGGAAGGAAAGGTAGTGAAGTGGGACCAAATGAAGAACTATTGCAGAGATTCAGCACAAGCTATGTAGGCCAAATGGCTTTGTTTTGCAATGGAAATTTCTATAACTCTATAACACCGCCTAAAAATATATCTTTCTGAGCAGTTTTTAAAAAAAATCCTTATTTTCCTGTTCAGTGTACAACGCTACACTTGACTGTGGCTTTGAGATGTTTGTTTATGCGAAAGGCACAGTATAAATGCACATTATTCATGATGTTTCCCTAAATGGTTGTAAATAGTTGGTTGAAGACTCTCTGATTGTGCAGAGAGAACGCAGCGAACTCAACAGTGTTAGGGGAGAAATATAGTGGGTGCTGCTGGCGCCGACTCCCAGTGCAACACGGCCACTGCCATTCTTTAATCCGGGATGCGAGTGTCAATGAAACTCCCACAGTCACTCTAGCACCCATAGGCAACAGCGAGGTTATGGTGGGAGTGACAAACAGGGTAACAGGATAGGAGTGAAATGGTGGGTGAGGGTGGGAGTGAGATGTGGGTGACGATGCGAGTGAGACAAGGAGTAGTGAGACTTATAGAAACCTATAAGATTATTAAGGGGCACGACAGAGAAACTATAACCGGGGGTCACAGTCTTAAAATTAGGGGTTAGCTCTTTTGCGCTGAGTTGACGAAAAACTTCTATGGAATTTATGGAATTCTCTACTCCAAAAGGCTGTAGATGCTCAGTCCTTGAACATATTCAAGACTGAGATGGATAGATTTCTCGTGGATAAATGAATTAAGGAACATGGGGATAAAGCGGGTAGGTAGAGTTAGATTAGAAGATCAGTCATGATCTTATTGAATGGCGGGGCAGGCTCGAGGGTCTGAATGGCCTCCTCCTGCTCCTAATTCTTATGTTCTTATGTGGGGTGATGGTGCGACTGAGACATGGGAGATGTGGGTCACAGCTTTGCCGTACTTTGTTTCAGTGGAAAGACGAATGTATGTCTGCCAGAGCGGGGCCCTTGTGGAGGGGCCGGGAGCTCGGAAGAGACGCAGGCGATGGCGGTTCGAAGCCTCTCTGCTGCCGACATTCAAAAAAACTATGATTTCATCCGTGAGCTCGGCAAAGGGACATACGGCAGAGTGGAGCTGGTCATTCATAAAAGTGCAGGTAGGAACACACCCACTACACCTACTCCACCCCCCCCCCCTCGCTTACTAAATCATGGCAAATCTCTTCATCCCACTTACTCCCCAATTCTTAGTATCCTTATTTTCCAAGCATATTGAACATCTCAATTGATTCTATCTGCATGGTTTCGTAGGGCATTGAATTCCACCGCCTCATGTGTGAAGAAATGTTTACAGTTCCCATTTCTTACCCTCCCAACTCTTAATCATAATAATAATCCTTGCATTTGATATAGCTCCGTATCACGTCATTGAGACATCTCAAAGCACTTCACAGCATTTTTACCGTAAGTTAGTCTGACTGTGGAATCTTGAGATGCAGCAATAAAATGAAGTGAACTGAGATTTGCCACTGCTCATAGTGCAACACATTTGATAAAAAGCAACAGGACCCCAGTGTTGCATTGTGCAGCGTTGCTGTGTGACACAGAGCTGTACTGTACAGTGTCACACATTCGTCTGGTAGCGTACAGTGGCCAGTATTTCTGTTCTGGTAACCAAGGATCAGATGCGTGTGTGTTGTGTGCACATGTGTTCTGTGTACATGTGCGTTGTGTGTACGTGTGCATGTGTGGGACGTCCTCCCCACGTGAAAGGCACCACACATATGTAACCGTTGTTGTGTGCACAGTGTGTGTGTGTGTGTGTGTTTTTGTGAGAGCTGTATGAGAATTGTGCGAGTGGTGATTGAGAGAGCACTGCTCCTTGGTGCCTATTCCCCAGGCTCCAGGACAAGCTGGAAACAGAACAATGACAACAAAGGAGGTGTCAGCAAATGATCTGCTTCTGTGAGAGACTATGTGTGTGTGTGTGTGTGTGGGAGGGGCAGCTGTCACAAACAGAGCTTTCTCTGCCTCATTCATCAGACCCACAATTCAGCTCCTTAATTAGGCTTTTCTTTCTCCCCCTGATGGTGAATTGGACAGCAAAAGTAGGTCAGAGATTCCTCTGTTAGAGTCGGGCGGTATTAACCCTATAGAAGCCATAATCAGTTAGGTAGCGCCTTGGGACGTCCTCCCGACGTGAAAGGCGCTCTATAAATGTAAATTGTTGTTGTTGTTGTTGTAGCATTAAACTAATCACAGCAGGAACCAGTGTTTGATGGTATTAACCATGTAAGAGCTGGAGGTGAACAACATCGATCCCGCGGAACAGCCAGAGATGAATCTCAGTGGTACTGAACTGCGTAACAGCTAGAGTGTCCGATTCACCATAAGCCACGTTACAACAACAACTTTGATTTATATAGCGCCCTCCTCGCCGGGCGACGTCTTTTCAATTCAAATGCAATTTCTTCTAAAACTAAAGAGAGAAAGAGAAAAAAAACCCAGCAGACAATGCTAGCCAGGCACATCTTTGTCTGGGTCGTCTCAGCAAATTGGAAGTTTGCGGCGACAAGTAATCAAGGTAGTTTTATTGCGTTGAGATGAAGTGCAGTGCGCACTGTGTGGGCTACACAGAAGGTAGGTGTGTGCACGGCCGGAGGACGCAGATCTGTTCAGAAAACAAGCGGCTCCTCGGGGCTCATTGAGCTGAAACAGATGCAAAAATTTCGCGACGGTCGCTCTGTCCGCAGGCACCAAGATGGCGCTGAAGTTTTTGAATAAGAATAAGACCAAGCTTAAGAGCTTCCTACGAGAGTTCAGTGTGACCAGCTCCCTCTCCAGCCCCTTCATCATCAAGGTGTTTGACATGGTCTTCGAGACAGAGGACTGCTACGCCTTCGCCCAAGAATATGCACCTGCAGGCGACCTATTTGATATCATCCCTCCTCAGGTAAAGGGGAGGATGTGGGTGGGTTAACGGCTGGCACTGTGAACCTGAGCTGCGCGTGTGAGTGTTGCACTGTGAGGACACGACTTGCGATTGAAGTGGGGGTGGGGGGGTAAATTCAAAAAGAATCTGCGGAAACACGATTTGAGCGAGTGAGTGAGTGATTCAGTGAGTGGTCCATGTGCGGAACAGACTCCTCAGGGAGACGGCGGAAGCAGAAATTGTCAGTTCTCTTAAAATAAAATTAGACAGATTTCTTGGGCTAGAGTGTATAGTTTGGGACATGACATTGCAAGCTGCGACTGCTGGGGTGGGGGAAGGCAAACTGGGTAGACGCTCATCTTCTTTTATCTTCAACAACAACACAATTACGTTTATATAGCGCCTTTCACGTCGGGAGGACGTCCCAAGGCGCTGATTCTCGTGATTCTTCCGTGAGCGCTGCTCCTCGAGTTTGAGTGACGCAGCTCGTGGAGTAAGGCACGGGAGGCAGCGAGTTGGCGAGCCATGCCGGGCGCGGCGAGAGCTAATAACGGTTGTTGGTGTTGGTGCAGGTGGGGTTGCCTGAGGACACCGTCAAGCGCTGTGTGCAGCAGCTGGGACTGGCCATTGACTACATGCACGGCAAGAGCCTGGTTCACAGGGACATAAAGCCCGAGAACGTGCTGCTGTTTGATCGCGAGTGCCGGCGGGTCAAGCTGTCCGATTTTGGGATGACCAGGAAGGTCGGCTGCCGGGTCAAACGCATCAGCGGCACCATCCCCTACACCGCCCCTGAGGTGTGTCAGGCCAACCGGGCCGAGGGCTTCCTTGTGGACTGCAGCATCGATGTGTGGGCCTTCGGAGTTCTGGTCTTCTGCATGCTGACTGGGAACTTCCCCTGGGAGGCTGCCCTGCCCTCCGACTCCTTCTACGATGAGTTTGTGCGGTGGCAGCGGGGCCGGCTGAATGGCTTCCCGTCCCAGTGGAAACGCTTCACCGACATGGCTCTGCGCATGTTCCAGAGGCTGTTGGCCTTGGACCCCGACAAGAGGTGCTCTGTTAAAGAAGTATTTTACTTCCTCAAGTGTGACTTGATGGCGGAGTTGAGGAGGCGGCCTTCCTATCGCTGCAAACCCCACGTGGGCTCCGCTCCTCACAGGCCCGAGGGCTCACGTGTGGCCACGCCGTTGAAATGCAGCGTCTTCCCGGAGGCCGCCTCCTCGGGGGTCCGGGCAGTGCCCCCTGCCCCCGGCTCCGAGCCCCCTTCACACTCCACCTCCACCACCTCCTCCTCCTCCGCCGGCAGACTGGAGAGCAGGCAGGACAAGGGCAAAGGTCGAATGATGGTCACCACAGCCATAGAGATTTGCGTCTGAAACAGCTGTGGCATCTCCGTGACCAGGCCATGTCAGGCTGTGTGAGATCACTGCACCGCAGCAGATTAACCTGGTCAGGGCCAGTAACCAGCACTGCCCAGCGCTGGGCCTGGTAACTGGTTACTATTCAGTAACTCTCTGGTAGAGGAGCCCTGGGTGGAAGGTCCCAGTACATGGTTTGGTTCTGGATACTGCCGACCACGTGCTAGGCTGGTACTAGTTACTGGTTCATCTGCTTGATGTTGGTTACTATTTAACCACATGCCGTGTTGTGCTGGTTACTGCTTCCTAAACATCAGGTTGATGCTCGTTACTAATTGCTGGGCATCAGTTTGGTGCTGGTCAATGCTTACCACACACTGCTTTGATGCTGGTGACTGGTTACCGTATGCGACGATATTACTAGTTACTATTTGCCAGTATGTCGCTGGTTGCTGGTTATCAGAAACTTGTTTAGTGTAAACTATTAGATACACATTCTACTTTGGTGCTGGTTGTATCAACCCATTCACTGGGTTGATCCTCGTTACCAAATGTCTGCTACTGATTACCAGAGGTCAGCTACTTATACTGCACACCAGGTAGGTGTGACATTACAAGTTACTATGCATTGGCTCCGTGCTTGTCACCAGTTACCACACACCCCTTTACACCAGGTTACTGATGACACCAATTTAATGTAGTTACTAGTTACCAAGTGCTGGTTTTGTCCCCTCAATCAAGAGTCTATTCACTTTAGAGTATATTCTGTGAAGCGCTTTGAGACGTCTAGAAGACGCCAAAAGCGCTATATCAAATGCAAGGATTATTATTATTATAATTATTATTATTGTGGTGATTACTGGTTTGATGCTGGATACTGGTTACTACATGGTCACTGGTTAGTGATAATTACTGGTTACTAGTACTTGCACTTTGATTCTGCTTTCCAGGTGCCGGTTTAGTACTGGTTAATGGTTAACATATGGGTGTGTTAAAGAGGGAACCAAGGCACCTTTAGTTCACGTGACGATGTTCTTGCTGTTGATTGTCAGTGGAGCAAAAACCATTTCTGACCCTGGGTAATGCTTAGCGTCAGTAACCTGGGCATTAGCTGTGCTCCGTGCGAGTTACAGCCTCCCTGTAAAAAAATTAACATCAGAATCCTTCAGCATTTAATAACACCCGGTATCAGTAACACTCAGTACTGATGTTCTTTAGTATTAATACTATCAAGTGTTACCAAGGCTTTGCCGTATTAATCTCAAGGAGAGTAATACTTCATATTGTAACACGTATCAGTCTCTCTGGAATTGAAACAGCAAAGCCAGGCAGCCTTGCAGTGCTGTACGTGTGACCAGCCTGTCGGGAATCATTATACCGAGACTTCAGTAACAATGCAGCACCTTGCTCAGAGGGGCAGGCAGGCTTAACTAGACAAATACAGTAAGCCTTCATATTAATGAAGTATTTAGTTAGTATGAATGTGGAGGCCTGTAGCTTAGCGGTTAGAGCACTCGCCTCATAAGCGGAGGATTCGCAGGCCGGGCGAAACGCTGGGCAAGTTTCCTATCCTTCACACTGCTATGTTTACCTGTTACTGCATGCAGTCAGTAGGAACTCGGTTGTTAGTCAATTGGCGGATTTTCTGGGAGTGATAATCCTTCTAAAAAATAATGGTAATTTAGTCAAATCCACGACTGTTTGTGGGATCACTGCGGCGTGCGTTTCGCCTACACAATATTACAGTCAGTGCACTTTACAGTATGTTCTGTGAAGCGCTTTGAGATGTCTCGAAGACGTGCTAAGGCGCTAAATCAAATGCCAGTATTATTATTATTATTATTATTATTATGAATAGCTCTCGGTGTCACTGGCACTGCCAGAAACCGCGGTGACAATTCCCAGTTCACTTGGTGCTGGCTGTTTATCTGGGTCGGTTTCAGGTGAAGCTGCCCACTGTGGGACATTCCCAAGGCGCTGGTGCCGGTTGCAGTAAAAGTGCAGCCACATTCGGTGGTTCGGTCTGTCAATCTGCCGATTGGCCCAGAGTAGGACAATTTTTAATAGTTTATTCTCGTGCCGTAGAATTATAATTAACAATGGGTTTGCGGGATGAGTGTGCGCTTTGTGGAACTTTTAGGAGCGTTGTAGAAATTGTACATTTAAAATATTACAAATAGATTTATATTCTTACAAGCGTGAGGTTAGTGCGTACTAAATAAAGTGAGGTTGAGTGTCCCAGGCTGGGGAGATGTAGGGAGTGAGTGATTGGTGTTGGGTGGTGGGTGGTGGGGAGGGGGGAGGAGAGGGGTTGTGGGAGGGGAGATTGGGGAGTGGGGAGAGTTGTGTGTGGGTGACGGTGTGAGCAGAGAGTAATCAGTTTATAACACTTTGTGTAGTGATCTAGACCATTAGCGATGTTAGGGCAAAGTTTGTCGGTGTGCATTGCGCATTAATTTGAGATTATCTGTGTTTGTGTACTGCACTGCTGCCACGGTATGTGACATGTGAGCTGTGTTTGTCCATGTTAGGGGCAAAGCTTTAGACTGGAAGAGTCTCGAGCAGGGTCTGCATTGGGCTGAGGGTTGAGCACTGTGGTCTGTCTCCATAAGGCACCATTGCTGGAGGTAAAGCTGTGCCCTTTGGACTGTTACTGTTCAATTCAGTTCCCCTCACTGCACATCTCTCTCTCTCTCTGTACAGATTGCGACTGCCCGTGAGGTCAGGCCTGTAGTATCAGATACCTCCTAGTCTGGGTGCAGGGTGAGTGTGAGTGTATATGTATGTATGTATGTGTGTACAACTATCTGTGTTTCTGAAACTACATTAAAGACTGTTTGCAATGGGAGCTGCTCAGTGTCCATGTTTTGTTATAGCCTATCACCAGTCTAACTCCTGCCATTGAACCTATACAGAGTGTGTGGAGACTGTACCCCCAAATATCTGGCACACACTACTCGAGGCTGGGATGTAATCCAGTCCAAGGTCTAGCTGATCTGTACTCGCTGTATCCTAGCTTATATGTGCTTCCCCAAAATAAATTGTATTTTCTGTACAAGGTGGGTTTGGAATGGGAACAGAAACATCGTGCTCACCGTTTGCTGATGACACCAAACCACAGAGTTACAGAGAGTGGCTCAGCCTGGAAACGAGTCATTTGACCCAGTATTTACGCCAGTATTGCGCCAGTATTTATGCTGCATCCAAGACTCCATTGTTTCCTATTCCTGTCCCCTAAAACCCCCTTTTCCCTTGTCACTCATATACGCATCAGGTTTTCTTTTAAGTAGTTGAGCAAACAGGGAATGATGTGGGTAGATTAGGGAGCTGATGAATACCATTTAATGTGGACATATGCTGAGTGATGAGAGTGGGAATAGAAACTAAATAGTATGTCTACCAGACCCAACACAGGAGCAGGATTTGAGGTTATTAGTGGACAGATCAGCTCTGCGTGTGTCCCAGCCGTGAAGAGAAGAAACAGGATCTTGAAATACGTTGCTAAAGTGATACTGGTATCACAACTTGCATTAATACAGTGTCTTCCACAAAAATAAATGTCTCAACTTGATTAAAAATGAAAGTGAATGTTGCTCTTTTCTTTTTTGGAGGGTCGGCCGGGTGTCTGACACATGCAAATACACATCACCAAGCTTAAAGAGTATCTAAACCAGACTTGAGAGGTTCGTGCAATGTCACTAACACATGGAAATTCCCATATTCTAAATAGGCCAACATGGCAGCCAATTTACATACAGCAAGGAGCCAGAAATGGCAATGAAGTGAATGACCAATTTATCTGGAAGATTGTTGGCTTGACACTCTCTTCTCCAATGGAGTCATGGGTAAGGCTGTGACAAAATTGTGGGTCTCGACAGGTGGATGGTTCAATGGGAGCCCATACTCACAGTGGGCACTTGAACTCAAACTGACAGCATCAAAACTACAACTTTAACAAACTGTGGCCACAACTTTTGGACCCCCCAAAATAATGACTTTCTTACAGCAATTTTGTGGATGTTTAAAAGCCACAGGAAAGCACCTCAATTTAAACATCTCATTTGAAGGACAGCACCTCCGACAATGTAGCTGTCCCATCAATACTGCACTGGAATGTTAGCCTAGACTGTGAACTCGAACCCCAACACGAAGCCCACAACTTCTGACCAAGAGGCAAAATGTTACCATCCAAAATTCTGTATTAGAGCTTCCTTGCTTCTATGTTCTTGCTTGCTGCACCAGCAAATCAGTTTTTTAATGATTCATAGCAATATGTGCATAAATCACTCAGCCCACATTGACATGTTGGCCCAAATGACCTATTTTGATGCATATCATTCTATGTAGTTGAAACTCATTGCTTACCAGGCCTTCTCTCTTGTGCTTACAAAGTCAGAATGCTTCCCATTCAAACCAAAGTTTACTCATCACACTTTGTAATGTCAAATGCTGCATGCTATTTCCACCCACTCGCTTAACCTTGAACTATATAATTTCAACTGTATTCTCTTCACAATTTAAGACAGTTTCAAGCTTAGTGCGATCATAAACTTGGAAATGCAATATCTCTATCTATTCCTATATCCATGTCACTTATACATAGGGTGAAAGACTAGAGGCTAGTAACACAGGGACATAATTTGACATTGCTCACCAATTTATCCCAATTTCTGCCCTAACTTCTACCAAATTACATAAGGTTACATGCTTGAATTTGATCTAGTAACCTCTTTTTTGGCACCTGATTATACACCTTCTGAAGACCAATTGAAATGACACTTCCATCGATCCTCCCTTATCACATTTGTGGTTCTATCATCCGCTGTACTTCTTCACAAGATTTTCCTAATGGGTAATCTCGTCACCATTCCACAACCTGAGTGAAGCCAGTTCAGGTTAATACAGCGAAAAAAAAATCCCCCCATCCCCCACTATCATTTGCGTGACTCAGATTCCTTATTAGTGAATCCCGTTAAGAAATACCGTAAATTAGCCCGTGCAAGCACGGACATCACTAATTCAGAAGCAGAACAGATGAACCTGGCTCCAGCGTCCTACTTGCTGCAATATCCCTCGCAAGTCCTCGTAAAAATGTTTGTCACCGCTGCTCTTTCCTTCTCCCTGCTCCTGTCTAAATGTTACACCGCGTCGCCGGTGTTCAAGTGCTCGAGATAACACAATTCCTTCTATTGTGTTAATGCTCTGACTGTCACACGGATGGCGCTCTCGTGAGACGATTACTGAGCAAGGACAGGCTGACCTTGACTCAGGCTACAGCTGTGCCCGATACCGCTCCACTTTTGATGAATTTCCGCGCTCATTAAACAAGTGTCGCTACTGGTGAGGAGGCGTTTCTGTGTTAGGCCCTGGGGGTCAGTCGGTCTCTGATTGTCACTATATTTACCAGCTGAACGAGACCACCTCTCCAGGGTCAGCACTGAGGACACCGGGGTCGGCCCAATATCTACCCAATGTAGCAGAAGACCGCCCCCTGCTGTCACTGCGGTGACATTGGCATTTGTCACATCAGCTGCCCGCGAGCCTCTCCGATCGAGGTTCTGACTGTTGCACACAAAGGAATCTCGGAGCTGTCTGCGACTATTCAGATCCACGTCACAGAGGCTGCTGCATCCAACAAACAGAGAAGACTTTCAGTCCTCAGTCTGCACTGGACTAGAGTGAAACTCAGGTCGAACAGGCAGTGACACCGCTTCACCCAGTTCGTATCACCTAGGCCACTGGTAGAATTTTCAGGCGATATTGTGTAATTTACAACAAACAAATTAAACTAACACGCCTTCCAAGGCAAATAGGAGGGAGGCCAGCCTACCGTGTCAAATCAACTGAGATTGCCAGAAAGCACGCTCAAGCTGTATACGGTATCTGGTTATACTCGGAATACCGTGCAGTTAGGGTCATCACAGAATAAGGGGATTAATCAATGCCCTAGACACGAGCAACAAGGAAAGTCGCTGGTGTTACATGAATGAGCTTTAATACCAACTTGCATTTTTATAAAATAAATTTGAGAGATTTGAAAACTAGGATGAGGATCTTAAGACGAATCCTCTGAGTTGTTGGAACCAATGAACAGTAGTTTGGTTTAGTGTACTGTTTTGTGACGAAGCTGAGCGCTGAATAACATCAACAACAACAACAATAAAATTACATTTATAAAGTGCCTTTCATGTAGTAATGTATCAATGCTGCTTTGCTGAGATGGAGATACTTACAACAATAAAACAACTTGGATTTATATAGAGCCCTGTGTTCTTACTCAAGACACCTAATAATAATCCCTTAAAAAAAATTGGGTCACTCAAATCCTCGACTGTTTGTGGGACGCTGCTGTGTGCAATTGGCTACTGCATTTTGCCCACAAATATACAGTCAATTCACTTTACAGTACAGTATATTCTGTGAAGTGCTTTGAGATGTCTAGAAGACGTGAAAAGCACTATTTCAAATGCAAGGATTATTATTGTTCAGTATAACTGATAATGACTAAAGTAGATCCCGCTCGGGTCCCGAACTAACTGTTCAGCACCTTGGGACATCCTCCCGACTTGAAACGCGCTATACAAGTGTAATTTTTGCTGTTGTTGTTAATTGAGGAGTCCCAGTATAGCGTGCCAGCGATTTGGTGACGCGGCGTGATGCAGAAGGTCCTCTGGTAATCCCGTCCCTTCATCTGAATGATTCCGCCCCCTCCCACCCACCGACCACATCAACCATCTCCAGTAAGCGTTCGTTTAATTGTATTTATTATCTTATTTACATATTTACTAAAACAGCTAATATAAAATGTAATCAGCTCCTATCCCTCCAATTACGCCAATTTTCAGATTTTTTTTTCTATTTATTAATCAACAAAGTATAATCAAAACAATGTGTATCGTATAGCGAGGAGTTCCAGTACATAATTCATATGTTATAAGTAAATTGTACTTGTATCCAAGTCCCGTTCATTTTCCTACTAAAAAATACTTTGATTTCTTTGCACTAATCAGATTTCACAAGTGGGATAAACGGCTAAGACAGAACGATTTCCTGGTACCAAATGATAAAAATCCTAATGAAATCATCTATCAGCTCATTGACAATGTAATGCATGTATAGTTCGGTTTGTGGGACGCTGCTGTGCGCAATTGGCTGCCACGTTTCGCCCGCAAATATACAGTCAATTCACTTTACAGTATATTCTGTGAAGCGCTTTGAGACGTCTAGAAGAAGTGAAAAGCACCATTTCAAATGCAAGGATTATTATTGTTCAGCATAACTGATAATGACTAAAGTACTTGTGAAGCACTTTGATACATTTTAACATTATACAGCTGTTAAATCAAACATGGGGATTATTTTAGAGTGCAATCAAGCCAGATCTCCTCAGTAGTGAACTGTTGTGCTCAACGATGACCTGCAGAGCTGGGGAATTGGTCGTTAAAAGGCTGTAAAAGGACGATCATAATGTTTGAAAGGATTAAAGATCACTGCTGCAAATTAAATCTGAAATGATATCGATAAACATAATTTTATTTCACAGAACCACACAGTGTGTGTGTGGATGGTTCAGAGTGTGCTTTGGTTATCTGACCACACGTGAGGCAGCTCAGCCACAGGCTAGATTACCTCCCAGTTGGCTGATCTCAGCTGCCCCCGTGTTTGAGTTTCCAGTGATGGTGTACGAAGGGGAGGAGTGATCACTCCCATCAGCTGAATCTGACATTGCGTCTCATCAGGACAAGGATAAACACGGCCTGCAGCAGCGAGGGAGCTTCCGGGGAGAGAAGGCAACAGTGGGATCCTGGGGGAAGACTTAACGTGAAAGGATTCCAGCCCCTATTTCCACATAAAGGTCACCCGAATGTCAGTCTGAAAAGGGCCAAAGCTCCATGCAGATAGCAAGAAACAATAACTGTTTTGAGTACACAGACTGTCTTGGGTATTCTGCGATACAAACATACCTGGCTACTCACAGCACCAGCGATTCAGCAAATCATTTTCGCCTGTGAAAGACGGTCAATCCACTTTACAGTATATTGTGTGAACCGCCTTGAGACCTCTCGTTGACAATAATAGGGCCTTATATCAAGTACAAGGATTATTACTATCATACAATAAAATAATACAGTAAGGATGCAAAGCCTCTGGGTGCCAGAAGGCAAGTGCTGAGCCATACTCGGTCGGTGGATAAGTGCAAGATGTGATTAGTGTGAATAGCTCCAGTGGGAAGAGGTGGGGTAAGAAAATAACTAGTCATGGACTGAATGACCTCCTTCTTCTGTCCTGTGAACTCTGTCGAGAGGTGGAAGCTCACCAACTTCTATTACATGATATATATGTGTGTGTGTGTGTGTGTGTGTGTGCAGACAGCTGGAGACGAGGCTGGTGCTCTCTGCAGATGCGCCGGTGCTCTGCTTTATAAACTTTCAAGCAGCGAGGGAATGTATAACCCAGTTCAGTCAGAGCCACTTCCAGAGTTTTCAGCTTTGCCCTTCAATGAAGGGCACAGATGGGGAGAGGCTGCAGTGACATCTCTCTCAGGGCTCCAAGTCTTCATTCTTTCCCTTAAACAGAGACCCCTAGAAAAGTACTTTTTTTGGGTAAGTGGGGCGGTGGGGGGAGATGGTATACGGTGCTGGGGGGAGATGGTACACGGTGCTGGGAATAGTGAGTGGGACACAGCTGAAGCACATAAGAAGCTTTGCATTTGCCGCTCTCTTCAGCGCCATGTTTATCACCGTGTCTCGCTAACTATTCATGGAATCAGGTCACTCTCAACAATGTCCCAGTGTAACCCAGACTCACTCAATCTCACCTCACAGATTCCGCACCGTCTTACCTGCGAGACCGTCTTACATTGTCTTCGAATTTAAGTTACTGTTAAGTTTGAATTTGGAAGCTGCCTTTATGGCAGTTCCACAGAGACCCACTGACATGGAAACCCACTGACAGATACATCCTGACATGCACACGGGTTGGAACGCATATACTCTTGAGTCTCACGCGTGCTGACAGATGCACACTGACATGCACGCACACTGATGCAAACGTTGACATGTACGTTGACACCTTGATAGGCACACACACGCACACCGAAGAGCAAATATATACTTACAGCAACAAAATTATATTTGTGTAGCGCCTTTCACGTCAAGAGGACGTCCCAAGGCACTGGACAGACAGTATTCCAGACCTGAGCTGGGGGTAGGGTTTGGGGAGGCTCGAGAGAAAGAGGGCAAGGAGGTTGATCGAAAGCATGGTCGAAGAGGAAGGCCTTGAGGTGGGTCTTGAAGGAGGCAAGTGATGGGGGCGAGTCGGAGCGACTGTGGAATGGAGTTCCAGAGTGGCTGAGTGAGGCCATGATGGGCTTTGAAGATGAGGACCAGGATCTTGAACTGTATCCTCTGTGTGATGAGAAGCCAGTGGAGTCAGGCGAGGTTGGGCGTGATAGGGTCACGGAGCCTAGTGTGGGAGAGAGGACACGGGCTGCACACGCATACAAGTACAGTGACATAAGACTCACTGACAAGCATACAGACTGTACACACTGACACATGCACAGATACACTCACACATGGAGACACATTATGTCCATATGTACCAGGCTGCACACAATGTGCTGACGCATTACCACCCACCAACCGCTCACTAATTCACTGGTTTATTCACACTGACTAAAATCAGGTGGGTATAATTGTGCGTAATTGGAGTTGCAGTATGCTGCAGGTGAGAAGCTAATGGGTCGGTAAATGCTATAGAGTTTGGGCTCACATTAACCACATCTTAGAATTATTTATAAGGAGCTTGTTACTGGAGAGCAGTTGCTGCCAATTGGTTCTAATTCCCCGCTGTGTGTTACTTTGCTGTGTGTTCCTGCTGTCCAGCTTGTCAATGTCTGTGGATCCTACATGTGCTTTCTCTCCAGCTCCTGCTGTTCAAGGGCTCAACGAATGGCACCTTCATTGCCATAGCAAACCAGCTCTCCTTGTAACTCTGAAACAAGCTGCAGCAACTTATTGAATAAATGTGGTCTGTTCCACAGTGCTCTCTCTATCCACTGTCAGAGCGGCTCACTCCACCATTCACTGCACTTATAATGCCCAGCACTGGGGGGAAATTTAACAAGAGTCAACTCAGGAAGATAGTAAGTCTCTCCCCACACTCACTGGGAGTCAGGGTGGATTTCCACCCTCCTGCTTGCTCTCTTAGATGACTCTTTTCTTACTGCTTAAGCACTCCGCTGAGAAGACGCTGCTCTGCGTGAAGGGTCCTGTATAAATAAAAGTTGTTGTTCCTGTTAGGACAGATGGAGAATGTATTCAGGAAGAACATAGGAAGAGGAGCAGACAATTCAGCCCCATCAAGCCTGTTCCACCATTCTATTAGATCTCTACCTCAACTCCAATCACCTACCATTGCCCCATATACCTTGATACCCTTAGCGAACCAAAATATATCCGCCGCAGTCTTGAAAATTTTGAATGGATCCAGCATCCACAGCCTTTTGGGGGAGAACGTTCCAGATTTCTTCTACGTTTTGTGTAAAACAAAAAAGCCTTCTTGATTTCACTCTTAAAAGGCCTAGCTTTAATTATAAGATTATGCCAATTTACTCTGGAGTACCCATCACGGAAATAGTTTCTCTGTAGCTTCCCCTACCAAATCCCTCTATTATTTAAAACATTTATCTGGTAACAGCACAGGGAGAAAACTACCCCCCCACCCACATCCCTGCCTCAGTCTTGTAATGTGAGGAGAGGCAGCTGCTCGTGAAGCAGCCGTAATGCGATCGGGGACTGTGACTGTCCCTTGGACACTGTATGTAGGGACAGAGTGTCAGTGGAATGGACTCATTTGCACTGCGTGTGGGAGGGAGACAATTCATTTCACATCAACGTCAGTCACTGTCACATTAAGTTACACGTCAGATAAACACTTTCAGCTCTACAGGTGGAATACACACTGAGGATTTAAGCCTTGTGTGGAATGGAATTCAGGGAGAGGAGAAACGGTGAGCCTAGGATCGCAGTATATTTTATTACAGAAACACACTGTGCTTTAGCTCCTTGGTTTTCTAAATTGGTGCTTGGTTTATTCATCCCACTTTCCATCTCTCTTCCCCACAACCTTTACTCTGTTTTACTACTGAGGCGCTTCACTAGTTTCTTCTTCAACAATGTTATTGATCCGGTCTCAATGGGCACTTATGGAAATTAATTCCTCACCCTAACCACCTTTACAATGGAAAGACAATCCGAACCTCTCTCTTAACGTTTTAACAATCCAGTGACTGTGCTCTGTCCTTCAGATGAGATATTAAACCAATTTCCCGTCTTCAACCCCTGACTGTTCAAGTGGATGTTAAAGATCACGTGGCTATTCAACAACAACAACTTTGATTTATATAGCGCCCTCTACGCCGCATGGCATCTCAGAGCACTTCATAAAGAGAAGGGGGGTTCTCCTGGCGTCCCGGCCAAAAAATCCCAAATAAAATTTGTTGCTTGTTTCATGCTTGTTTATGAGATGCTGCTGTCTGCAAATTATGCTGCCACATTTGCCTACAAATACAGTCACTCATTGCAACAACAACGGTAGCTTGCATTTGTTTAGCTCCCTCTATGCCGTCTAGCAACTCAGAGCGCTTCACAATGGCGGAGAAGCGGGATGGTGGAACAGAGGATTCGGGGGACAAGGAGGAGGCCAGACCCAGTAGATCGGAGGCAGCGGGTTTTGCTGTGAGGAGAGAGGAGGTTAGAGAGGGAGGGGGATCCCAAGGAGTGAAGTGATTTAAACACAAGAGTAAGGATCTTGAAGTCGATCCGCTCTGTGACAAGGAGCCAGTGGAGTCTGGCAAGGACTGGGATAATCGGGATATGAAGTTTGACGTGGGTGAGAATGCAGGTGGCGGAGTTTTGTATAAGCTGAATTTTGAAATGGTGCAGGTGGGGGGAGACCGACAAGGAGGGTGTTGGAGTACTCCAGTTGAGAGGTGACAAAGGCATAGCACAGGGTTTTGGCAGGTTTTTGGGTGAGGTATTGATGGAGATGGGCAATGTGGCAGCCATGAAAGAAAGCAGTGCTGGTGAGGGACTGGATGTGGATGGGGGGATGTTTTAAGGACAGGTCAGGTAGGATGAAGAAGCCATTTCACAGTACTGTAGTTCCTGCTTTGAGACACGCTTCTGACATGATAAGGGGCTATATGAAATGCCAAGATTATTAATATTGATTATTATTATTAAGATTCTTTATCCCCAATTGCACAAATAAATAAATTACTTTTAGCTATCTATACTGCCATGCTCCTTCACTATCTTAAACACCGTTATCATATCCCTCCTCTACTCCAGCTCCAA
This sequence comes from Hydrolagus colliei, assembly GCA_035084275.1. Taxonomy (NCBI): domain Eukaryota; kingdom Metazoa; phylum Chordata; class Chondrichthyes; order Chimaeriformes; family Chimaeridae; genus Hydrolagus; species Hydrolagus colliei. Next base: position 4,693,889 of record CM068758.1, on the reverse strand, counting down.
AGTATCCTGATACCCAACCCATCTCACTCCACAGGAAGGTGGCATTTCAATATTAGGTGAGACAGATCCTGGCTATTTTTCTCTCTACCCCCTGTACACACATGCACTCAGTTGAACAAGATTGCATTCATTATCGGACTCACAATCGAACAGTGGGAGTCAGGTGAGGTGTTGCAGAGTGTGTGAAGTCTATGGAAGTGTTCCCCATGTTAGCGTTACCAGGAGAATTAAGGAAAAAGTCATCAATTGGCACCAGTGCAAAGCAGCTAGTGTACCACACCTGGACTCGCTTCGCTGAGTTACATTGACGCAACTAATACTGACCCACAGCCTGCAAATAGCATCTTTTGTACTTTCAGCCGGAGACATTTCATTCATCAGAGCACCGAGAATGGGAAGTGTTACAGAGCTCGAGGGACAGGGAATATTGAACCTGTGCTCTATTCAACAGGATCTCGTTTGTGTAATGTATTCACTTCGGGGACCCAGTTCTTAGCTCAATCCCACGACGTGAGTTCTACCTTGAAGACCACAGCCCGTGGTAGGAATTTTGTCACTGGGGCAGTTTTCTGCTGCCCCACTTTGTGCGAGAATGTGAAAGTTCTAAAATTAAACAGAGCCAAGGCACACTGCTACCATAGTTTCTGCAACCATTGGTGAGTATCATCAGGGGCCGTCTGGTATTCAGGACTTCAGTGAGCCACAGTTTTATAAATTTCAATAACTTCCAAGAAATTGTTATTAAATCTTTAAAAAAAGGTTTCGGAGGTTAGATTGAGGTGGTTCAGGTGACTGAAAAAATATGGACTACAGACCCAATATGGTGTTTGAACCCAGAGCTTTCTAATCCAGAATCAATCACCAAACCAGATGTTGAATTGCCTCTTCAATTTACTGAGATGGTGGAGTTTGCCTCCACCATCTCCCTGGGTATTCAATATCAACAACAACAATGTGCATTTATACAATGCCCTTCACATGGGATAACATGCTGGAGTGTTTAATATCAGACACTAACTGCTCTGTATATAGGAATTAATAATACCTTTTGTATTTGACATAGGACCTTTAATGTCAAAACATCTTAATGCAATTTACTGGAAATTTCCATCAAGTATAGTGACTGTATATTTGTTGTTAAATAGGGCAGGAAATTTGAAAATATCCCAGTCTCACAAACAGCTATGAAATTAATGACCAATTTATATGGATTGTTTGCCAAGGCACCAGGGAAAACTACTTTCTCTTTTAAATACTGTCATGGGATCTTTAACGATTCGACAGGGGCATTGATTTAATATTTCATCCAAAGGACAGCAGCTTCTTTAGATGAAATATTAAATGTAACAGTTCCTCCAGTGATGAAGTTGAGTGTCAGCCCAATCTCTGAGCTCAGAGCCCCAAGATGGGGTTGAACTCACAACCTTCTGACCCAGAGGACAGCGTGAGCAACTGAGCCAAGATGATACTTTAGGATTGTCGTTAGTTCCAGTGGATAAACCAGCACCAGTTTAGGTTTGATGGGTTCAAACCCAATTTTGTCATTTTATGATTCTAAATGGGAATGTTAACCTTCCCTCATCTGGACCCAAGTCTATTCTTTATGGAGCACCATGCATGGCCTCCTCACTCATTTACATATAACTATCTTTCACTTCTATCAGGTTCCCCATACTCTATCAGTAAACGTATATTAAAAATCAACAGACACGGACAAAAAGAGATTAAAATCCACCATGTTCTGCACAGATGTTTGATCTCATTCGTAACATTGTAAAGGTCAGCCCTGCACTGTAAAATCCACCCGAACAAAACGGTGTATAACATCACAAACAAAAAATTGTTTTTTTTTTCTTTTTCTGTATATCCTCTAATTCAAAAACAACAAAATTTCATTTATAGAGCGCCTTTCACGCCAGGAGGCAATATACATTAGCTGAAGTGTAAACTGACCAGCTCTTAAAGTAACAGCATGGCCGTGTCCATTTCTAGGAGGACAGATAATGCACGGTGATAGGGAGCTGATCCCTGTCCTGGCCAGATCTAGGAGGTGATGGTAGCTTGCTAACTGCACGCCTGTGTGACTTCCACTCACTGGGTGCAGTCAACTATTCTCCCTCGCTCCAGCCAGTTTATTTCCTCGCTAACCTGCATGCTGTATTATACTTTAATGACTGTATGGATTTCTTGTTGAATTTCCAATGAAATGTTATTAACAGATCACGCGTTTCTTTGAGTGAGGTCATAGGTGCTCCCTGGAGCTTTCACTTGAGAACACTATAGCACCATGAACATCTATTGCCATTGATCTTTCACAACTAACTCTTCAGTCTTGTCCTACGCTGAACTCCTGAGACACAGAGAACTCTCCCGAACTTTGTGCCTCCTCCACTCCTTACCCTATACCACAGAGGCAACATGTTATTTGAAACCCTCGTGGATACATTTCTCACCTGCTGCTTGGATTATTCCAATGCACATCTCGCCGGTCTCCCAGCTACACCATCCAAAAGATCTAACTGATTCAGAACTCTGCAGCCTGCATATTGACCTGGACCAACCTCCACACTCACATCGCCAGGCCCCAGCGGCTCCACATCACTGAATGCATCGACTTCAAGGTCCTCACACTTCTGTCCAAATCCACTCAGGCCCTGGCGCCTCCCTACCTTTCCGTCCTCCTCCTCACTCCTCAACCACCACCCGTAGCCTCCACTCGACTGGCATCCCTCACACCCTCCACATCACAATGGGAGGTCACGCTTTCAGCCATTACGCCACGAAACTCTGGAACATTCTCTCTCAATCCCTTTGCCCCACCCACCCCTTCCCAAGTCCCACCTGAAAACCTTCCTCTTCGACCGTGCTTACGGCCACCTCCTCCCAAACCCCCCAACTCGGAGTCAGGCTCCACCACTGTTAAAGTGCTCTGAGAAGCCCACCCCCGGCGTGGAGGCCACTATATATGTGCAAGTTGTTGTTGTTGTAAAGTCATCTTTCTGGACTCCCTTTTGACGGGTGCAGCTCCACTTTTGTATCATGCCTTTGCGTCCTACATTCACTAACTAGACTGGAATTGTTCTCTATTCACTTTATCACCTCAATCAAATCACCCCTCAATCTCCTGAATGTCAGAATTCCAGTAATTAGACAGAAATTTTCCATGGTGCATTTAAAATAATAATCCTTGAATTTGATATAATATCTTATGTCTTCAAGACATCTCAAAGCCCTTCACAGATTATACTGTAAAGTGAATTACTATATGTTAGAGGGCAAAATGCAGCCAATTACACACAGGGATGTCCCACAAACAGTCGTGGATTGAAGTGACCAATGTTTTTTAAAGTGAGGTGGAGTTTAGTTATGTAATTTAGCAATCAAATACAGCGCTGAGTTAAATAGTTAAAGGACAGATGGAAAGAATCAGAGAATGAGAGAAAAAAAAATTAAAAACCAACAGTCAGAGATGGAGAAAGTCAAAGGCAGAGTACAAGTGAGACGGTATAAATTTCGGCACAAACAAGTACTATAGCAATAGAAAAACTCTTAATCTGCTTTGCCCAGTGCCTCTTCACTTGGCTAACTTGAACTGCATCTGCTACGTGATATCATTCTGCCTATCTGTTAAATCTATCTATACCTTTTTGCAGATTCCTCTCTTCTTCACTGTTCAGTATTTTTCCTAGCTTAGTATCATCTGCAAACTTGGAAACACTCCCCTGTATTTCTATATCCAGGTCATTTATTTATAGGATGAACAGCTGGGTCCCCAGCACAAGCAACCCCCTTGTCAATGCTGGCCAATCAGAGAGAATCCCTTTTATTGTAACCCCATGCCTTCAGCCTACCAATTTCCAATTCAATAATAATCCTTGCATTTTGATATAGAGTCTTATCATGTCATTGAGACTTTTCAAAGCGCTTCACAGAATATATTGCAAAGTTAATTGACTGTGCATTTTGTGGACGAATTACAATTCAATGCAAGATCATAAGAGATCACAGGAGAGGTTGGTTGAGGAAGGTTATTCAGCCCATTTAATCTCATCCTTCCAGAATTTATGAGGTGCCTTAATTTTAGCTGGTAACCACTGTAACTCCGTAAATGACATCTATCGATTCTCTTCCATATCGTCTGTAGCCTTTAAAATAACTCTATCAAATTGGTCAGATGTGACCAAACCTTCATAGAACCATAGAATTATACAGCACAGAAGGAGGCCAATCAGCCGATCATGTATGTGCAAGCTCTTTGAAAAGAGCTGTCCAAAGCAATCCCAACTCCCTTGCACTTTCCCTATAGTTATACAAACTGGTCCTCCCCAAATAATTATGTAGGACAAGGACCTTCACAAGGACACATCAAATTATCCAGTTGCATTAATACACAGACACTCACTGATATCCAATTATATTAATAAATGAACATTTCCTGATGTCCAGTTACATAATTACAGTACACAGATACTCCCTGATATCCTTTATCCTGACTGTATATTTGTGGGCGAAACGCGGCAGCCAATTATGCACAGCAGTGTACCACGACCAGTCGTGGATTGAAATGACCAATCTATTTTTTTTTTTCTTGAGGGATTATTATCAAGCTTGTGGGGTAAGAAAACTTGCCTGGAATCGAACCCAGGTCTCTCACTTGTAAGGCGAGTGCTCTAACCACTGAGTTACAGGGCTCCACAGATACAGTGATGGCTAGAGACAGCGTGTCAGTGACACAGAACTGATAAACAAGAGACAGATAGAAAGGAAGAGTCAGACTGGCAGAAAGGCAGAGGAGACAGATGCAGAGAGACACTGATACAAGCTTCAGACAGATAATGACACCGAGAAAGATAAAGAGAAATGAAGAGAGAGAAAAAAAAGACAGCTGGATAAGCAAACAACTAGAGACAATGATTGAAATAAACAATGCTACAAACAAAATGTGACTAGAAACCAAACACAAGGATTATGATTAAGGCAAAGCATTTTGCTTCCCATATTATTGTCAGATTTTATAGATTTATTACCTATTTATTAATTTCCTTTCTAATTAGAACATTATTTGAATGCAGTGATTGGGGAAGAAGACTGAATAATATGATTTTAAAATAATTGACTTTTCTATAATTTGTGTGCAGAATTTCATGGGGTTTAATTTGATTAACATATTGCAGACATGAGCATTGGGCAGGTTATTTTTGTTGAGCAGAAGACTGTACTGGATGGATGTCTCTAACCAACATTACTTTGTGGTTTATTCTATCACAGCAGCTCACAGGCCTATTGGACCATGGTCATGAACAGCACATGTGGCTGATCGGGGCTCCGTTGAGCATCAACCTTTTAGAACTACAGAAATTGGCTTCCAAGTAAAGATTGAGGAAAATTCAACATGAGGCCATCTAAAATAGATAAGGGGTTAAATGTTCACAGTTTGAGGAACACACTGACACTGTGTCTCGTGCGGAAAAAAGGTGGATGGGTTAACAATTGTCCATTAGAGCAAAGAAGGTCTAGCAATGACGTGAGAGATTTTTTGAGATACTGAAAACAGCAACAACAAAATTACATTTGTATAGAAAAGGTTTGAGAGGACAAATTTTGAAGAACTATTGATGCTGGTATTTGATCCGAGAACAGAGCACAAATTAAAGACTTGAATTGGCAGTGGGAAAAGAGAAGTTAGGAAGAATTTTTTTTCTCCTGTATGTTAATCAGAATGTGGAATAATTTGTCAGGGGTGGTGATCGGAACAGAGTCGATTAATCAATTTAATTGGTTGAATGGCCTTCTGTTGTATTGTAGATTTTTATGGGTTTGTGGTCTTCATGGTTGTCTTGCTGCCCAGTTTTTTTTATTAACAACTCCGATACAGTTATGGACAGTTGATAAAAATAATTTATTGTAGACCTACATTAGGAGGTCAGAATTCAATCCAGAGGCAATACTGGAACCAGGCACCGAAAGAAATAGAGAGACTTGGAGAGAGGAAGAGTCGGAGCCAGACCACGTAAAGAAACAAGAGAGAAGGACGGTAAGGGAACATAATGAAAACTGAGAAACTGAAAGAAGAAATCAAGCATTAGAAGATTAAATAAAAAGCAAAGCAGGGACAGGAATAACAGCATGGGACTATTAAAACTATTCTACATTAAAGTATGAGGTTCTGTTGGATGATCAATCCCTCCCTTCATAAATGCATCTTGTCTCAACAGTCCCACATTTGACAGGACATTAATCAATACATCAATAAAAGAATTGCCAACACCTACAGTGCACCATTCTACAGAAGCTTCTTGTGTGTCCTTGAGCTGTGTACCTTGCTGTGTGTGTGTGCCTATTGTACACATTCGGGTCAATTCCATGAGGCACATTATACTCTGAGAGCAATATCGATCATTCCACTCTCATGCAATGATCTCTACCAAAGAAATCTACCAAAGTTGGATTGCTGCCAAATCACAAATGTTTCATAGGAACAGGAGGAGGTTAGTCGGAATCTTCCAGCAATTTCTTAGAATTTTGGAAGACTCCATAATGCCCTTAAAATGCCATCACCAACAGCAACAAAGCGCCACTATCCTTTCTACCCCACATCTGAGCCATGGCCAACCTCTCCCTTCCCCCAGCTCCACAACATCACCAGGTTCCACCTTTGACTCACACAGCAAATATAATTTTGCTGTTGAGATCAGGAGGACAACCCACGATGCTGGGAAACACTCCCAATGTGCAAATTCTCACAACCCTTTATCGAGAAGTGTGTATTAGTTAGTCAATAATTATAGTAATTGTTGATACATTAATACATCTGATACAGCACCTGCAACATGGAAAATGTCTTCAAAACACTTCACAAAGTTTCTGTAAAGTGTACTGACTGTGTAAATTGGCAGCCAATTTGCACACATCAACATTACACAAATAGCTACAAAGAGAATGACCAATTTTAACATTAATACTGGTATTTAGATTTAGTAGTTATTTAAATGGTGTTAAATCATTACATACATTTTTCATTTCCAAATCTGTTCCCTCCTCTCATTGTGCTGGGTAAAGTTTCATGAGTGTGAGGTAGCCTTGAGTATTTCCTCACAGTGGCCATATTCATACGCAAGACTGGATATTCAACCAAGATGCCAATGAAACTGAATCTGATTGTGTCTTTATCCAAAGCCCATAGACACACTGATCAGCAGAGGTTGGTGGGGCAGATATCACTTGGTAGCAATGGGCTGAGTTACCACTTTTTGTTCTTACTAACGCATTCAATGATTCCTGGAGGGGAGACTTGACTGAATTTTCCTTCTTGAAGCTAATTATTGTGCACTTGTCATCTGAGATCAACTTGCCACTAACTTGTAGACTGTTCAGTGCCAAAAGCGGTAATACATTGTGAAGGGATGTAATTTTATATATAATCCAGGAAATGTGGTTTTTGAAACTGGGATTGAGAGACAAGTAGCTGCAATGGTCAAAGATGAGTTGATGCTGCCCTCTGGTGTTAAGATCCTCTTCAATTTCAATGGAAACTTTAAACAATAAATCAGAATCGATCGGATTGTAATGGCCTTCTGTGAAAACAACAATTTGCATTTATATAACACCCTCCACGCCAGGCAGCGTCTCAGAGCGCTTAACAATAACAGAGCCTGAGGCCAGGGGAAGGTGACCATAGGTAAGTTCAAAGAGAATGATCTTCAGGTGCAACCTGAAGATGGGGGTGATGCAAAGGGATTGAGGGAGGAAGGTCCAAAGTTTTGGGGCGTAGTGGCTGGAGGCACGGCCACCGATTGTGGAGTGGAGAATTCGGAGACAAGGAGCAGGCCGGACTCAGAAGAGTGGAGGCAGTGGGTGCTGCTGTGAGGTGGTTAGAGAGAGAGGAGTGCCAAGGAATGGAGGGATTTAAACACTAGATAAGGATTTTTAAGTCAGCCTGCTCTGTGACAGGGAGCCAGTGGAGTTTGGCAAGGATAATTGTTGGTTACACATATTTGTGTCTTGTGTATAATTGGAAGTGATTCGAAACAGGCACTTGATTCTGTTCCTATGTGATTTCTTAATTCACTTACCTTGTTGAAGGAGTAGCAACCAATGAGCCATCTTTAATGGTGAGTATTTGCAACTCATTCAGCTCAGTGATTGCACTCTTTCTTGTAAGTCAGAGGGTTGTGGGTTCAAGCCTCACACCCACGTCTAAGATGACAGTCCAAGGCAGTGTCTTGCATTATCCAATGAGACATTAAGCTAAGGTCTGGGTCTGCCTTGGGACGTCCTCCTGACGTGGAAAGCACTATACAAGTGTAATTTTGTTGTTGTTGTTGCCTCTTTCAGCTAAATATTAATACATAATGATCCTTACATTTATACAGCGCTTTCCACATCGACCTCTCCAAGCGCTTTAGCTATTAAAGATCCCATGGCACTATTCAAAAAAGAGAAGGGAGTTTCTCTCTCCTGGTGTCCTGGCCAACAAACCATCCAAATAAAATGGGTCATTTACTCAATAGCTGTTTGTGGGTCATTGCAGTGTGTGCAAACCCCAATACAAAGTCAATCCACTTTACAGAATATCCTGTGGAGCACTTTCACAACATCACAAGCGCAATATCAAAAGCAATAACGATTATTTACTATTATTGTAGTATTTGACTTGGTAAGTACTTGAACAATCTTACTGAAGCATTTAAAAGGTTTTTAATTTTAACCTTGTTAATTCTGTTACAAAAACAATCGTAGGTGGGTCCCTCTGACTAGCCTCCCTTTCAGGTGCGAGCACAGGCTGGAGGCGGAATGCGCCCGCGCACTGTTTGAAGGCAGCGCGTGGCTCGGCGGTTGGGCAATGCACGCGGCGCGCGCTGCCTCCCGAGCGGTCATTAGCCAATGGCGAGGCGGGCTTCGGAGTACGGGCACCTGATTGGTCGCGGACGGAGTCAGGTGAGTATGATTGGTTGGCTGTCGTGAAGGGGAGTTGAGTCACGTGCTGCAGCAGGTTAGGAGGCACGTGGTGCGGGCCAGCGAGGGCAGAAGCCGCACACTGTCTGCTCGTCCGTAGCGATGGACGAAATATGGATGGTCTCCTTGTGCCTCACCCTTCTCGCTATCATGGTGGTCATCCTGTCTCTCAGGAAGCCAGAACCGGAATGCCAGAGCAACGTGAAAGGCAAGGAGCGGAGCCGGGAGCCTTCGAGCCCCAGCCATGTTGAGCCCCAACCGCAGGCGACCGCCCGCTACCTGGAGTTGACGCTGGAAGACATCGAGAAGTCGCTGGAGAGACTGGGGGCCGTGCTGGGCTCCGAGACATCCATGTCCGACAGTCCAGCTTCGTGTTCGGGCTCTGAAGAGCAACCGCACCGTGACAGGAGATGGGAGGCCAACCCCAAGAGCCACCCCAGAGGCCAGGTAACGGGCGCGGCCGCACTGAGAGGGGGAAATCTTCATGTTCCGACCAGTTGATCTGCTTTCAAATATTACTGGGATCCTCTGATGGAGGGAAATCCACACTACACCCACATAGCCAGTGGGGGTAAATACACAGTGGCACGAATGGATTGACAAAACGTGGTGATTCGTGAAATATACCTGTCTGGATGGAATAGAGTAACCGAATTTATTTTAGTTTACCTTCTCCGCACTTTTGAATTAATGAAGTGCCCATGTGGTGGTTGATGTTGAAATCTGCTTTGGTGTGCGTTTTCTACTTTCACGTTGGGAATACAAGTTGTGGTGGCGACGAGCGTTTCGGGGGAAGCGCTCCGCAGGGTCGTGAGAGAGAATTGATTTGATATCAATAGGGGTTTTACCCTCACAGGTTTCTTTTTGCAAACGTATAGTTGCCGACTGTAAAAGTTGTTTGCCTCTGAGATTTGAGTCACTCGATGAGGGCATGGCTGTCCAGTTTGAATGCAGGCGCAGTATTTAAAATGCTCGCCAGAAAATGTTTACCAATTGTCAAACTTGAGTTAAAATAATTGTGCTTCACAAATATATTCCAATACTGCCCAGCATTAGAATTACAGTCTCAGTATCTGACATTAGCCTGTTTTTCAAAAAAAACTTATTGACTCATACAGTAAGTGAGTAGTTGCTATAAGTAATCGCACTAGATTAACCACAGCCCATGCCAAGAGTTGGACTCTTCTATTTGCAGCACCTACCAGACCTCTTGCCAGTAAAATGCTTTCAGTCAGGAAAGAAACACATTTTGTGTAAACTGAATACTAACAACAACTTGCACTTCTATAACGCCCTACACGCAGTGTCTCCGAGCGCTCAGCAGTGGTAGAGACTTCCTAAATGGGTAATCCGGTCTCCTTCCCCATCAATTAATCTCTTGCAACTATAGTCTATTCCAGTGGATTCACCTGTAATATTTGAACTATTTTCAGTACAGAACCATTCAGACCAGTGGATTTGGTGAGGATTACCTTGTTCATGATAAGATCCACTTCATGTGACATTGTGGTGTGTCAGTTCTTGTCAGTTCTCCAAAGAAAATGGTATCAATACAGATAAATGCAAGCTTCTGCATATTATAATAATGATCTTTGCATTTGATATAACATTCTTCATGTCTTCCAGATGTCTCAAAGCGCTTCACAGAATATAATAATAATCCTTGCATTTGATATAGCGCTTTTCACATCTTATCAATATCTCAAAGCGCTTCACAGAATATACTGTAAAGTGAATTGACTGAGCATTTGTGGGCAAAACCTTGGGCAAGTTTACTTACTCCACATGCCAAATAATAAATACCTAAGTTTCACCCTGCCTGGAATTGAACCTAGGTCTCACTTGCAGGTCTCATTTGCAAGGAGCTACAGGACACAACAAAATATATAGCAAACTAGGGATAGGAAACACGTAGAATAGATAGAATTTCCCAAGGGGGAACCTGAATATAATAAGAATATAATAAGAAGAATGAGAACTAGGTGTGTTAATTGACTCATTGCACACATTGAGTGTGAGGCAGCAATAAATAAAGCAAACTTCTAGTGCCATGTCTTTGGGTGAGGCAAGAACAGTATTGCATATTGATGTTGAAGATAGAGGACCTGGCTGTAGGTAACAGTGGATTAATGGTGTTGGTGCTTTCAAAATGCCCTGCTTTCAGGTGAGGAGGGCATTCAAAGCTGATGGCCAGGTCGAAGGTAAGATCGATACAATATGATGCACTAGATGGCAATTCTTCCAAATCACCCATACCATTGCAAGGGTTCCCAGCATTGAGAATTCTGTTAGCTTATTTTGACAGTTTAGTACACCTGCTTTCCCATATCTGTCATCCTTGATGCTGCCTGACATTCTAGAATAGGAATTTTAAGTGGCTACCAAATGTAGGATTTATAATAGTGCTGGCCATTGCAAAGAAATCTGCAGTTGTGTTGATGCATGGAGTGATGATTACTTGAATGGCTGACTGTTGATCAGTCAAATAGAATTTTCTCTCTGTAAAACATCTGGATATTGGACTGAGTGCAACACTTCCAATCCTGGAAGAGCATAGGGGAGATTATTCCTTCGATTTAGAATGAAATCATCCAGAATGTCATTAAAACAGTTCCATGATTTATTTTGACTGTTGTTTTAAAGAAAGGCTTCTAAAGCTTCAGTTGGGCAACAAAATGGTTTGGGAATGATGAACTGAATGAATTATGAGGGTGTTTCTGAAGCGCTCTGGGATGCAAACCAACGCGAGTAGCTATATAACTGCAAGCTGTTGTTGTTATGAGCTTCTGATTTGGCACAGAATAAATATTAAATACTGAAACAGACCCCAGTGTGCTAAACTTAGAGTTGCAGTTGGTTGTGAGTGTTGTGAGGCTGTAACATAATCAAGGGGTTTTGAAGTGCCAGACCACAAGAACTACAACCAAAAGATTATGTTACAGTCTTCACATATTCTTAATCAACGGTTTATAATATACAACTCATACTTATATTGAGTCTTTCTTGTAAAATAATATTTTTAAGTGATTGGTCAATGAAACGAAAATAGGAGATTTAAAGCTATTGAAGATGTGAGGTTTTTGAAGGCAGCAAGAGAGGTAGCAAGGCAAGGTTTTGAAAGAATGTTTGAGGACAGGGACATGGTGGCTGAATACTCAGCTACTGATGGAGAGAAGGGAGTAATAATAATAAGCAATATACCAGTTGGAAGAGCAGAGCTCGAATCAATGGCTAGAGAAGATTACACAAGTAAGGTGAAGGAAGTTTATGGAGGGATTTGAAGAAAATAACTTGGACCTACATAGAGCCCTTTCACCAAGGATGAAAGCGCTTTTGAAAGATGATGGAGATCCCTAAAACAGGGAGGAAAGAAGGAGGAATTTGAAAATGATGGCCAAAGCACAGGTATTAGAGATTTATTTTGAAGGCAGATAAAGTCGAAGCAATACAAAGGGATTTGGGGAAATAGTTTTGAGTGCCTTGGGACGTACTCCCGACGTGAAGGGTGTGTTGTTGTTCAAAGACTAGGACAAAATCTTAAACTTGATTTTCAGAGGTACTGGAAATGAAAACTTTGGGAGATGTGGGAGTCATGAATGAGGGTAGGGAATTTGGTGGTCCAAATAAGCCAGTTCATGAACCTAGTGATCCAAATAAGCTACTTAATATCACAAGTATTTATCCAAAATTTGATTCCCAATCTTTTGCGTTTTTCATGAAAAGTTATTTTCTATTGAAGTGTATCGCATACTTAACACCAGGGATTCCTTCCACTGACTTACAGTTAGGCCAATTTTTTTCCATCAGCTGTGAACATTGTAACCCAATTTAAGATAACTTCCACTCTTGAACTTATTATGCTTGAAAATGGATAAATATTCCATGTAAAAAGATAGGTTAATGCATCTCTGTGCAAGAAGAGAGAGTGGAGGTAGTAGCAGTTAGCATAACAACAATGCAGTATAATTACATAAATTCTCAATATGTAGCTTCATCTGTTTACAGGATAAGACTGTTGCCGTCACTCTTATGATTCTTCCATTGACGAGAGCCGAGATAATGAATCAGACCCGAGTCACAGAGGACTGGGATTTTGAAGTGGAGGATGAGGAACTCAGTTCACTTCAGTGTGAGGGAGCAGACAAGCAGTACTATCACCTCTACTGGGATGAAGAAAGTTTAACTGACAGGTCCAACAATTCAGTTTTAGAAAGAACTGATTTAAATAAGAGAAAGGTAAAGAGGAAGTGATAAGTAAACCTACCATTAGGACGATCAAAGACTATTGAGGAATTAGAACTGCAGGGAAGGAGGGAAGTGTGTGAGACTTGCATTTCTACATTCCCAATGGCTTTGCAGCTCAGGTTGGAATTGAATTGGAGTCAAATTGCTTGCTTCTGTGTTTTGCTCCTGGAGTTGCAAATGTAAGACTATAAAAAGGAAGCTTGCCTTGAGCATCGGGGAATCTAAATCAGCACAGTTAAACGTCTTCAGAGGAAATGTGATCACTTCCAACCTGGTGCCAGAGTTTTGATCTGACACCCGGATCATATTTGAAGCTCATTGAAAATATAGCATTAGTGAGGTGAAGGAGGAGAAAATGGCTGGTCACTAGAGGTAGATTCACATTTTGTACTCAAGGGCCTCCATCATTAATGTTTCCTTCTCTCATATTAGTAGACAGCAGTCATTTGGGGCTGGGGGGGAACCGTATTGTCTGTTGAATTTTGCCATTATAATTGCTTGGAAAAATCATAACTAAGGAGGGAGAAAGTAAAGACCAAGTGTCCCCATACCTGGTGCATAGTCTTATATCCTCCTTCAGCAAATTGGCTTCAATTATACTTTCCAACTTTGGCATGCAATGGGTTGACCTTCAAACAATGATACTACCTGGTGAGAAGTTTTGCAGCAAAGAGCATTGAGAAATGAAGCATCAACACTGATATTTCATGTTGAGCTTCTGATTTGATGCAAAATGTTGCTCATCTACTTTCTGTTCTGTTACGTTCTTTGATTCTATACCTATCAGTCAAAAGGTTGTCCATTTCCTGAAGGATTCTGGGGTCTATTCCCTAAAGCCCAATTGTCTAGTAGATGTTTTATTTCATAGAATCATACATAGAATGTTACAGCAAAAAAATGAGCCATTTAGCCCATGAAGTCTCTGTGGTGTTATGTGCCATCTAATCCAATTCCACCCTTGCATGCTTCCTTTCCAAAACCGATAATAATTTTCTAGATAACATCAGAGTCTTGAAAATCCCGCATAGGCTCAATGATGACCTTAAATTTTAAGATCACAAATTTAAGCCTATGAGCAGGAGGGATTTCAGATTTCACATTTTGTATAAACTCCATCAGTGAAAAAATTGAGTAAATGTTAACGATTGAACCAGAAGATATTCAATGCCTTTAGCATCCCATTGGGAATCCAGTCGTACCATTGTAGGTGTCTTGTGATTAGATGAGCTCTATACTGAAGATGCTTGTGTTTGCATAATTTAAAGGGTGAGGGTTAGCACTTTTAAACTATGTAAATATAAGATCTTCATGTGAATTTTGTATGGAGGAAAAAATAACATTTAATATTTTACCCATGGCAAGGATTCCTCATATTGCTTGCAGTCTCTAAGTGGCCCATCACAGCTGATCCAGTCCAGTGTTATTGTGTCTTACGAGGAAGAATGGAAAGTACACCTTCTGGACTTTCTCATTGACAGCAATCTTCAATTTGGCAGCCTCAATGTATCGCAAGGGTAGGGCCAAGATATGACTTTGTGAGCTTATCTTACAGATATGAGGATGCTGAAATGAAGAATACATTGATTGCCTTCTTTATAGACTTATCTTAATGCTTGTCATAGTGGTTGTAGCGATTGCCTCATTTTGTAGAGTACATACAATGCAAGTAATCTTATCTTTTGTAGAATTGGATTGATAAGAGACTGAAGGCTTAGCTCAGTGCAACTGTTCTAACCACTGCTTTGCTAATGAATCTGACTCACTTTTACAGCAGGCTTACATGACTATTGACAGCCCAGAGAGAGGGGAGGCTTGCTCAGCAATCCAGTCAAGTAGCAGCTCCATGTGCCTGCAGGAATCTGATGGGAGCCAGTCAGATAGCTCAGTGCAAAGATTTCAGCAAAATAATCAGCTGGACAGTGACAAATTAGAAAGCAACATTGCAAAGGGAATTCACTCCACCACTCAGCTGCCACAATCCTCTAATTTGGCAACGTTCTCTGATTCAGCCAGTGGGAGCAAAGATAGTGAGACCAACATAGATTTGAAGTTTTCTTTATCCACAACAGACAAAGAAAAACAGTGTGGAAGTGGGCACCAAGTCTTCTCTTCGATTGGCAGAAGCCCAGATGGTAATGGAAGTTTGTGTTTTGACAACCTTCAGCATTATGAGGATCAGATCAGGGAAAGAGTTAGTGATTCAGAAACTTCAGTGGATAGCACTTGTGTATTAACATCTGAGAGGAACGTTAAATGCTCAACAATGCCTTTGGGTTCCAGTCGATGCACAGAGCAAGATGATACTTTCTCAGGTACTGATGAGCAAGGCTCAACAACTTCTTTCGTCACTCAGAGCAGCAGATTTACATCAGGTGAAGAATTTTCAGGCAGTGACGAGAGTGTCCTTTCCTGTCTCAGTGACTCCAGTTCGAGTGAATCCAGTTGTAAAGATAGAGAAGAAAGAGATTCTGTCAATTCCGCTTATATTGGAAGAATGACTATGGGTTTAGTAAATACACAACTTAAACCTAATACATTGCTTTCTGCTCTGAACAGTGAACAAACTTTGAGATGGCTAGACAACAGCAGGGAAGTTGCAGGAGGGAACTTCCATAACTGTTTAATGGATCCTGATGGAAATGTACCCATTACGAGCAGGTCACAGACACTTTCCTCATCCAGAGAGGGAAATTGTTTTTATGATACAGAGCTTCATAATACAAGGCAGCTTAATTCTAGCAGAAATATTCCAATAAATGTATTATATAAGAGGAACAGTGTAGAGAATCTAGAAGAAAGTGGTGACCCTGTGAAGAGAAAGCTGGACAACATGCATGAACTGAATCCATTACACAGTGGGATTTCTGTTGTGTCTAACCCCTCAGACAGTGAGAGTCCTCACAAGCTGCAGGATGTTCCTGTGTGGCAGACAAAATCAGTTCAACAGTCTTTGCCAGAAATTGAACAGGTAAATTCTAGTATATTTTTACTGTATGACAACCAATTGAAGGAAAGGTTAACAAATAGATTGCATATGTAGAACCCTCATTTTGTTTTGGATACTCTTAAACGTGGTTCACATTTGTCACACACGCTACCCATTAGGCCTTTGGCTTGCAGGATTAATGGGAGCCAAGTGGGAAGAAACTCTCCTCTGTGACTGGTCTGCCTTTCCAAGTCCTATTGTTGAACCAGGCTGGTCTTCCTTCTCTGCATACCAATCAAAGTATAAACTAAACCGTGGATACCTGTGCTCACAAATGTTTGCAAATCTGTGCTATACCCTCTCCCTAGCTCTTATATTTTTTCGTAAAAAGTATCCTTTGCCTGTATTAACTGTTTGAGTCGCCGTCAGATACGAATGGAAAATAAATAGTCTAGGTCGTGAGTTGCCTCATTACCAAGCTACACACAGCTTCCACTCTACAGCACTATGTCTGGTACTTGATAATCCCTACTGGAGCTACTCATTCTATTCCTACTTCGGTGCTCTTTCCTGAACTCATATGTTCTGAGACGGTCTAGAACAGTCTGTATGACTAACACAAGGTCTTCATGTTAGCTGAGGAAATTGTTGATTATTGTTGAAACCTAGAACAAACTGTAAGATCTTTGGCTGAGGCCACTGATGGTGTTGAACATTTGACTATTATGATATCAATCATTGTGTGGTTTTCTTACATTTTCTGTTATTAAAAATTGCAGAGATGCACTAAAGCTGTAGTATTTTAAATACTCTGGATATTTTCTCCCACTCTGTGCTGTTTACCCCAGTGTGCAGTAATGTGATGTGTTGGGGGTGATTTAGCTTCCACTGCGTTTGATTCACTTCTGAGTTGCAAGTATGCTTCATGTCCATTTCTGGATAAAAGGTTTTCAGTTACAGTTAAGCTCCCACAGGAATGCAGACCTATTTTCTGTGATGACTAAACTGATTTTGAAACCTTAGCAAGCTTAGGATATTGGCCAACTCCAAGCGATCATGTCAGGATCAAGCAACGGTTGTACCAAAGCACTGTAATTAGCTGTCACAACGAACCAGCTGATACCAAGTTAGGGCAGGACATGAACAGTTAAAGCATCTCAAAAAGCGTTGTGTTTATCAAAAGAAAGTTATGTACGGGGAAATTCTTCACAGTTGGATTTTAGTAAATCAGGCAGCAGTGGTATGTATACAAACAAAAATCGCTGTGAACACTCAGCAGGTCAGGCAACATCTATGGAGAAAGGAAAAGTGAATCAATGTTTCGGGTTCACGACCCTTCATCAGAACTGGGGCATATTGGGAGGGATTAACAGAGAGGGATTAATCTTTTAAGGATTAACAGAGAGGGAGAAGCAGGGCAGCAAGAAAATGAGGTAGAGGGCAGGAAATGATGGGTTAACTAGGTGTGAATGTTATGAAACAAAAGGGGCAATTGCAAAAAAACTGGAGAGAAGAGATGTTAATAATGTTAAAACAAAGTGGGGAGTGGTCCAGATATGATGGGTCAGCAGCTCCCATCTGTGAATAACATTTCTTTGTGTTCATTTTCAAAATGTGCCTGTTCTGGCTTTAGTATCGGAAACAGATGTTTGGAATATTAATTTTACCTCACAGATTGTATGATGAGAAGAGCTGGGTATACGGGAAATGTGCTTTCAATATAAGGTGCTGCTTTTCCATCTCTTCATGTCAGGTATAAATACTGTTTCATAATCTCCTCCTTTGAAGGGCTAATCTTATTTAACAATAGTAACTGATGAACCCATATGATTGGAGTACTTCAAGGGAGACTTAAAGGCAGCTCTTTAGGAAATTGTATCCCTTCAATCACTCCAATCAAATCAGCTAATGGCTGTAATATAAGATTTTTCTTCAGGATACAGGCCAGTCTAGGTTTGTTTTCAAATTTTCATATAGAACTATGCACTGTGATAAAAAGTTCTGCAATCGAATACAATGATTAAACAGGCTTGATAGGCTGAATTGCCTCCTGTGCCTATGATCTCTGGTACACCTATAATGGAGTATTATTATGGTGTGAAGAGAGCTTGAAATATTCAGATTGGGGAGAGAGATGGAATGAATGTAGCATTTAAAATTTAGCATATTCTCTCAATAGAAAACTTTAACTATATATTTCTGTAAGGCAGGGCATTTAAAATAGAGCACATAGAAAATTTGGCCCACTGATACTGTTCTGATTTGTACACAATTTCATGGCACTATGCACTATACATTCTCATAACTCCACCTCCCTCCCCTTTTGCCATATGCTTTAATAGTTCTACTTTCCACATATCTACCTATCTCCTTATATCTCTCAATCTCGGCCAAATTCTCTGTAGGAAAAAATCTGTTTAGCATTTAGGTCATAGCCTTTAGCACTGATTGATCCACGAGGGAAAAACATTGCTTATTATCTTGTCAAACCCATTAAGCAGTAACAAAACAATCAAATCAGCCCTATAACTGGTCTATACTCCTCAGTGTTGTCCAGTTGAGGTAACTGTTCAGAGCTAAACTACAATAAGTCCTGGAAATCTACAGCAAGGAATAGAAACACCCTCCATTTCAGGCATATTACTTTGTCAAACACTTTGTCAGAACTTGCACACATGAATTGTTATCCTATTTTCTCTGCTGGATGGTAAATTATATGCTGTGAATTTTGAAGCTTGTTCTTAACAATAAATCAAAGCATAATCTCCAGCCTTTCTTTTTGTAGGGAAAAGTGTTCGAGCATCCACCTGTGCAGAATGCGGAGAACTTCACGGAGCACATT
Source organism: Hydrolagus colliei (assembly GCA_035084275.1). Lineage (NCBI taxonomy): Eukaryota > Metazoa > Chordata > Chondrichthyes > Chimaeriformes > Chimaeridae > Hydrolagus > Hydrolagus colliei. The sequence goes on along the minus strand of CM068758.1, from coordinate 4,674,921 downwards.
GGTATGTTCAAGTAAACCCAGTGTATTTAACATAAGATCAAGACATAAAGGATACAGAATTTCTAAATTATCAGTTAAGTTGTTCTAGCTTTTAGGAAGCCTTTTATTCAAGTTATGTAAGAGCAGTTAAATTTAGAGCAAGGATCAGCAAAAGGAATATGTGGAGCACGGGCCCCAATAAGCTGTAAAACACGAATCGTAGAAATATCTTGCAACTGAAAATTCAAGTTGGTTCCTTGCCAGCCTTTTTTTTTAGAACTTCGTTGGTATTTGAGATCAGCTGTGTTGTGATATCCACAAAGTTGTAATTAACCCAACTAATCCCAGTTTTTGATGGTCTTGGGATTCAAACCCATTATCAAACATGTTCCTTGCTTTGTTGTATAAGTTGCTGCTAACTACTCAAGTGTTTTTTTTTACTGTCCATTACTTATTCCAGCTCCTGCTTATTTGCATGTTTCAAATGTCATATTTTACGATTGATGCCTATGATCCATTGCTTTATGTTTAAGTCTACAATGGGAGTAAATTAACCAGTAGAGTGCAGCAGAGATCTGTGTGTGTATGTAACTGGAAAATAGAGCACATGCTGGGTAGCAGTAAAGAATGAAGTACAGCATTTATTTTAACACATTATTTATTTGTTGTTTGCCAGTAGCAGCAGAAATTAGGTCTTCTAAGACTACATTTTCTTATTTATTCAGCCTCCATGTATACAGATTAAGAACCCAATCACTTACTGGAGAGAATTGCATAGTACACTTCTGTTTTAAGGTCATTCTTCTACAAAGTAACAGAGAAATGGAAATTGTGAGTCTATTTCCCCAATTCGAAAGTTTTTAAAAAATCTGACACATTGGATTAGAATTTCTAATGGATTCCTTTATTCTCAGTTAATACTCCTTTCTGTATTTAGAGTTTTAACCTTGTTTCAAAAGCAATCATCAGGAAACTGACTTTATAAAATCTATTTCTTTTTTCCCCCCACCAAGCATTTGATGTGGAACCATCTGTGCGAGATCAAAGGCTAGGAGAGCTAAATTAATTAATTAATAATATAAAATAATCCTGGCTTTTGATAAAGTACCTTTCACATCGGGTCGACATCTCAAAGTATTTCACCGATTTACTGTAAGTGTAGTGACTGCATTTGTAGGCAAACAAATTGCAGGTACCTGATTACAGGTAAGTGATAATTAAGGAATAGTGGTATAGGTTATTGACCCAAAAAACTGAATGTATTAGCATCCCCAATTCCTTGTGTTTATTAAAATATCCCCGGTCAATCTCAAACCGTCCCAGTGAAATTCCACTCTGATACCAATCTTATTTTTGACCTCTAAGTAAACTTTCATGGGGTCCCCCTGAATATGCCAATTAAACATCAATCAAAGAATGTGGAAAACTCTGCCCTCACTAAGTAAGTAACCAAGCAGCTTTGTACAAGACAATGTATTGTTTCAGACCGCTCACTTGTTAGTTTCTTTGGGAACCGTAGGAATCAACAATGTTGTTCAACTGTTTTCCCAGTCCAGGAGACGGTGGATCACAACAGGGATCGGCCTGAAGTAGTTCGAGCTAGACATGTTACACCACCTTCACGGATTGAAAATAAGACAAAGTAAGGGATTTCAACTCTGAATGTGTAATCACAGCTGCCAAGTAGGTATTACACTTGCCAGCTCCTGAATGAGAGCTTTTAGAATTTGGCAGATTGTTAGATAGTCTTAATTTTGAAGCCTGTTTTCTGTAATCTCTTTTCTACCATTTAGTGCCTGTTTCATAAAGCAATCTTGTTCTCACACGCTAGTAGAGTGATTATAAGTCCACAGTCTTCAATTCCCCACTATCTTGACAAAGCCTTGTTGGAGAGAGCAAATCAGAGAAAGCACACTAAATTCAGTAAAATAATGTCCAACCATTTTGATGAATTGAAAATGAAATCAGAAATTTTGAGTGAAGTGTTAGCTTTTGATCATATTGGTTTATTTTTGCTTCTGTGCTATAAATCTGGGTCCTCTCTTTTGCCTTTGGCAGTGATGATGGACTTCAATCCGAGAAGCTTGATTCTTCTGATTAGACTTGGCTCAGACTGAGGTAAGTTCTTACTTCCAGAAGAACATCTTGACAGACATATTGCTTTACTAATTGTAAATTAACACAGTATATATTCAGCACAATTTGTATTCCAAGAATGTCCGTTGCACCTTATCACGATGATATCAAATGCATTACAAGTGGGTATGTAAATGCAGTGAGAATATCATGTTATCACACAAACTACAGTATTTTCTATAACCAATTTCTTTGTTTGGTCTCTAGGTGATGTATGGCCCTTGTGCTGTAGCTTCTACTTTGGGATAAATGTGGATCTTCATGGTGGGAGTTGGCAGCAATACTATAGTGCTAACTGTGCCTGAATGTGGAATCCTGCTGTTCAATACCAGCCATCTTTTATTTTCGTGGATAACAATGCAATTCAAAATAAGAAGATGGATTTGAATGTGCTTGCTGATACCCTATGTATTGTGATTTTACTTGATACGTATTTGAACAGTCTTCAACATCTTCGAATGGATCGAGGGTTGCATGTCAATTGAAGCTTGTTTTTTTTTAGCCTGAAGCTACAAGGCTCAGCCTTGGATGTGTCTCTTAGGATAAGTAACTGGGATTTGATTTCATTTCCGAATGTAAAGTGCATTATTTTAAATTGCGTTGTGGTAGTCGCACAATTGTATTGGGATTATTAACAAAATTAGCTGGACATTAGGCAACTCTGCAAAATGAAGTATCTGCTACTTTGTCTCTTCTGTACTTTACTGTTCTAAGATTTGCAAGTATCTGTTACTCGCAGATTTCATTTCTGTGCTCATTTACTTGTGCTATAACTACATTCACTAGCATTCTTTAAGCATTTGACTGAATCAGATCACAGTCTGTGCTGCTATACTTACATTCACGTGCACGCGCTAAATGATTTTCCTTTACTCACAGCTAGGCTGATGTGCGAGAGAGGGAAAGGGTTAAAAAATATCTGACATTGTTTGATGCAACCTGCTCAAGTCATCTTGACCTGACAGACATGGGCCAGTCTCCTTTGTAGTGGCCAGGATTCCATGTTGGTGAGAGAGCTGTAGAGGAGGAGATGGAGCTACACTGACGGCTACCCTGAGCAGCAGGCAGGCCTGTGCTGTCCCTGTAACACTTTGTGTAGCATTGACAGCATCTATGAGACTGTAAATTGTAATGTTCCCTTAACTGGGACAGGTGATGCTGGTGTCTGAGCAGACTCCGCCAGAGAAAAATAAATTGTTGAAGAACAAGAAATCTTGAGTTATTTGTGTTTCTGGGACTGTTTTGTATAAAATAGGAAGAATTATTTTCCATTTCAAACATTGCTTAAGCCACCATATTTTCTGAATATTTTGGAACCTTTCTCAAACCTTTGCTGTATATAAAATCTCTTTAGCTTTTTACTTAAATCCTTGTTCCCTGAACTAACAACCCACAACCCTCCTCTCCTTCAGTCATCCTTGTACCCCCAACCTGCCTGTAGTCCATTCCTCCTTGAACAGGGATAAAATAATTGTGGAGCGTTCTCGAAAATTGTGCCTTAATTTGAAAACCAGTTTGAGCTTCCAAATTATGAGTGAGTTTTAAGAGCGCTGCTCAAATGTTGTAAGTTTTAACTGTGGTTAACTCTACAGCTAATAGTATTTTCGAAACCAACGTTTTGCATCTGAATTAACTACATTTCCCCACTTCTTTGAACCATGCATTGTTGCCCAGCTGCGCCTGCCACCGCTCACACCATGCATTACTGCAGGACAGTTCTCTAGCACAATAGAGGTCATGGTTGCTGCATTGCAGTGGCACAATCTATCAACGTGGCCCATCTATGTAGTCATAAACTGAACCCACAGAGTCTGTGCTGACCACAAACCCCAGCTCTGCACCAATCCTCACTCGGCTTCTTAGAATTTAAGGCTGTTTCCGGTAATTGCTACAGTGGAAAAAGTGACTGCAATTCTGCCGTAGAGTTTGCTCTGTTACTATCACAAGATCACAGCATAATAATGCCCTTGCTGAGTTCCTACAGGCAAATGTTTTAGAAAAGTCACGTTCACAAGTTTAGTTCTTGTTAAAAAGTAAACTTGCTATTTTGTTACACACACAAGAACATCATTGACCATTCACCCTGCTCCACCAGTTTCTAATGAAAAGTCCCCTTTTCTACATATCCATCACATTTGATACAGCACATTTCATATCAAGAAGAAGTGTCACAGGATTCACTGGAATGTGTGGTCACTATATTTTTGTAGGTGAATTTAGTAATCATTTTGCGATTAGCAATGTCCCCACAAGTAGCCATGGGGCAACTCAGTGAGCAAATGTGACCTTGGGTCAAACCCAGCCCAGCAACAGGGGTGCCCACAGCCAAGTATGGCAAAGCATACAGCTCAACACAGCTTACAGGTATTTCCTTCCCCGCCACAGCAAACAGACGTCCTCTATCCTACACTTCAGAGGACAGAGATGACACCTCTATTTAGAAAGGGATAAGATGGGTAATTAATGGTTAGCCCAACATCTGCGGTGGGAAACCTTTTGAAATCACTCAGAGGCATAGATTTGTAAAAGCAGTGAGTCAATCAGGTAAAAACCATGTTCATGGTCACCTTATCCCTCCCCCTGACTCGGCCTCGGGCTCCACTATTGAGACGCTATGGAGTATGGAGGGCGCTATATAAATGCAAGTTGTTGGATGTACACGCGAGCTGGAGGTTGGGATCAGGTGGGATGGAGGGCAGGCAGTTTGGGGGTAGAAGGGTGACTGAAGGCATGGTTGAAGAAGAGGGTCATTAGTTCAGGGAACAGGACTGCACTGCACAGTTCACACCAAAATCACATTAATCAATCCAAATTATATTTACGTAGCACCTTTCACGTCAGGAGGACGTCCCAAGGTGCTGAACAGTCATATAGGGACTAGAGGGGGACAGAAATGTATCGTGTCATTGATCAATAAATGATAGACGAGGAGCTAAGCACAGTATAAGTCTCAACTATTTTGGAACAGAGGGACGGGTGGTCACTTCTGGCCAGGACTACAGAACACAGCTAACCTAAAGGGTCACAACTCTCGTATAACAAGAGTTCATTTATTTGGTTAAATTGTATTTATTACTGCTCCAATAGTATTAATTAGCTGGATACAGTGGTTATTTTTAAGAGAATTTAGGATTATATTTTTTGCAAGCCTTAATGTACATACACGTGAACCATTCCCCACCAGCGACAATTCCTTACAAAATGCCCTACTTCTTTACACCTGATCGGTGCAGGACACTTGGTTTGGAGGAAGTATTCAAATGGATAAAAGTGTTAAAGTTACAATGTTATAGTGTCGGCAGATGTTAGTCAATGGCGGATTGCTTTCCGGGAGTTAGAATCCCTCCCACCCTAAAAAGTGATAATAATAATTTGGTCACTCAATCCATTGCTGTGCTCAATTGGCTGCTGCGTTTCTCCCCTGAAATACAGTCACTCCACTTTACAATATATTCTGTGAAGCACTTTGTGACGTCTCACCAACATGATGAAGCACTATATGAATTGCAAAGATGATAGTATTATTATTATTAAGTTCCCTACCCTATAAGGATAATCCAAATAGGGGCAGAGACTTGTGCCACCGCTGATGTTTTGTGGGAGCAATATAAGGTGAGGGACACGTAACTGCAGTTGCTGTTGCAGGAAGAAATACATTCCTCTGATCCCAGATCCTGTTGCTGTTGACGTCTGTTTGGAGGGAGTTTTTGGAAATACAAATTAAACGTTTTAAAATTTTTTTGACCAGGCTTTCTTTCTCTTGTATTCGAGTGTTAGGTCTCACTGCTGGTTACATTTGTTTGTCCAGATTAAAATAAACTGAAGTGTGATCTCCTCTCATATGTGTCCAAGTATGTTTGCAATAACAAGCATGTAAGCTAGATGTTACCCACTAGGCCAAGTTACCCAATTCACAGCTCGGTACAACACTCAGCTGGTGGCTGTTACATTAAACTGAAGTTAAAACCTAGTGCTGAGCAGACGTTTTACGACACTCACTGCCTCTCAGACATGAACACTCAACAGACTTGAACACTTAATTTCCTTCAGCTGAATGTCAACAGAACTAAAGCCGTTCAATTTGCCTCTAATCAGCACTTTTTGCCTCTAGCTCTAACTCCCGTCAATCTACCCGGCTGCTCTGTCTGGCTAACCTAGCCACTGTGTAACCTTGTCACCCTGTTAATTCCAACCTCTGCCTCAAACCTTCAACTTGACAAAATAACGCTGTCTTGTATCTCCAGAACATTCCCCTCTTATCCCGCGAAAACTTTCTCCATCCTTTCTCACCCCGAGGTTAGCCTTCTCAAATGCATTCCTCACTAATTTCCTTTGCTACACAAGCTCCAACTAATCTACACAAGCTCCAACTAATCTTAAATTCTGCAGCCCTTATCTACTCTAGCATTAAGATCCACAGCTGATTACACCCATTCTCTCCAGTCTCCACTGGCTCCTGGTACCAAAATGGGTCAATTTCAGGATCATCATCATGACCTTCAAATCCCATTATGTCATCAATTCCAGTCCAATTCTCCCACCCACATCCTTGGATCCCACCCACCCTGCCCTCTCTGTTCAGCGGCCTCCGGTCTGCTCCATGTTCCTCGCCCAACCTGCCCTACCATCGGTGGCTGGGCTTTCTGCCCCCACACTCTGGAACTCTATCCCACAGTCCCTTCGCCTCGCTTCCTTCCTTGCCTCCTTCAAGGCCAGTCTAGAGACCCTCTTCTTCGATCGTGCCTTCTGCCGCCCTCCCAACTCTCTTCCTCCACCCCTTCCCACCCTGCCCCTCCTCCTTGCTCGGATCCCAACCCCTGATTGTTCAGCGCCTTGGGACGACCTGCTGACGTGAAAGACGTTTTATAAATGTAATTTTGTTGTTGTTGATCTTCCAATACCAGTTAACTACCTTCTCCCTCCATCGCACCATTGGTGGCAGAGCCTTCAGCCCCACTCTCGGGAAGTCTCTCCCAAGATCTCTCCCAATGTCTCTCCCTGGGATTGTTCACTTTCTCTATTGTTTTGGTGTAACCGAGTCTGGTTGCTACTTAATTGGTACCTTGTGTTAATTACACATTGCATCCTGTCTTCTGTCAGACTAACAGGAAGAGCGAAACAGGAAAAGAGTTCACCACAAAAAGAGCATGAGCAGTTACACTGTCTGAGAAGAACCTGAAACAATTTCAATAATTTCCAGTGAGGTGCAGCAGGGTAGAGGTAGAGACAGTCCAACTCCCTGGACATAGTGTTTTTGAACCATAGAGAAGTCGTTTGAATACAGAAACAAGTGATATGTTTTAAGCAGTCGATGTGCTGTGGTTTTCTGGTACCTGTGGTTCAGGCCCAGAGTTTCTTTTTTAAACACTCAAAAACATTTATACTTGAAATTTACTTCAAACGGATGCAGAGAAGCTGTGAACATGGGTTCTGGCACTTGAATCGTCGCCTGGCTGAATCCAAGCATCAGATAATCGCAGACCGACTTTAACACTGACATTTAGCACGGGGGATTTGGTGAGTTGCTTTTCTGCTTTGCAATGATACTGTGCTGTTAACTGTACGTTGGATTTTATAATCGGGGCACCGAGCACAAGTGAGGTTATACTTATGTGTAGTTTGCATCACAACATGTCTGGCGACTACCAGGATGGTGGAAGGCGAAATGGATGGACCTTGGTCGTTTTTCATCTAGCAATTCTTATGTTCTACGAGATGTTGACGAGACCACATTTGGAGCGTTACACACAGTTGTGGGTATCCAATTACAGAAAGGACATTGGAGCCTTGTAGAATAGGTTCACCAGGGGTTGCAGAATTCACGAAAATAAGTTTTTTTTTAAAAAAAGGTGTTATTTTTACTCTAACTGAAAAGGTTGTGATTGAGGTCTTCAAAATTCTGAAAGATTTTGAGAGGGCAGATGTTGATGGATTATTTGCACGGCTTGGCGCTTCGATAATAACAACAACAACAAAATTACATTTGTATAGTGTCTGCACTAATGCGCTTAGACTTAACACTAGAGACATAATCATTAAAACTGGAAAATTATGGAACGCTATTAAGATCCTCACTAGCAAAAACATTAAGGGATGTGTGATTTGAAAAGTGGGATTCATAGAAAAAATGGGTCAGAAAAACAAGTAGCAATGGCACAGACATAATCATGGTGGTCTTCTGTGCACAACATTTCTTTACACCTGTTTTTTAAGTAATAACAGGGAAGTGTAGAACATATCAATGTGCAGAGGGAATGAAAAAATTGGATATCTTGGCATAATGACTGCTGGGACTAAGATCCATTAACAGGGAACATTTTACAAAGGAATTGACTGAATATTTGAAGCAAAATATTACAGATGTGGGGGAAAGCGCATGGAATGAGGATAATAATAATAATAACCCTTGCATTTGATAGAGCGCTTTTCACATCTTGTAGACGTTTCACAGAAACTTCACAGAAAACACTGTAAAGTGAATCTACTATTTTTTAAGAGAGATTATTATCAGGCATGTGGAGTAAGGAAACTTGCCCAAGATTTCACCCTGCCTGAATCAAACCCAGGCCGGTCAGGGTGAAACCTTGGGCAAATTTCCTTACTCTCCCCCCCCCCCCCCCCCCCCCCACACACACACACACACACGCCTAATAATCATCCCTCAAAAAAAATCATAATAATAAAACTGATCATTTCAATCCACAACTGATTGTGGGACACTGATGTGCACAATTGGCTGTTTTGCCCACAAATATACAGTCAATTCACTTTACAGTATACTCTGTGAATTATATAATTCAAGGATGATTATTATTATTATCACTGGAATCACTAGCACCAGTGCAGATGTGATGAGGAAAAAATAGGATTATAATAATGAATTAATAATCCTTGCATTTAATATAGTGCCTCATCACATCATCCAAACATTTCAAAGCGATTTGCAGGATTTTCCAATTAAGTTTCCCAATTAGTACACAGCGATGTCCCACAAACAGCCATGAAAGGAACAATTCATTTTTTTGCTCAGAACATTGGGAAGGAGGAGCTCACTTCCCTTTTCAAATAGTGCCATGGAATCTTTGATGTCCATCTGAACAGGTAGAGGTGGGAGCTCGGTTTAACATTTTGTTTCACACATTCCAACAAAGCAGCACATCCCAACAATGGATTGAGAGAATCATCCTGGACTATGAGCTAAAATTCCTGACATGGGTTTTCAACACTCGTCTAAGCATAGAGACAGGGATTAGGTAGTTCCAATGGAGGAGCTAACTGCTCTAACATGAACCAAACAGTCTCTTCTTGTGTTATAAATTATCTTGTACTATGAAGTTGTTTATCAATTGTGGGAGAGTGATACTTCTGGAAATTTCATTTGAAAATAATAATAATCCTTACGTTTGATCTAACGTCTCATCACCTTGTCACACTCGAGGCATTGTTCTCGGTTTATTCGTTTTCAGAGTGATTTATCATGGTTTTTTGATATTGTCTTATAACTAAGTAGCCAAATAGGAAAACTAAAAAAAAAGTTTTATTTTATGTTGTAATTTATTTGAAACTCCAAGGTGTCACATTGCTCACTTTTTGAGACCATTTCTGAGCTGCTGTATGTTCTATGGGAATGGGTGGGTTAGAATCAGCCTCTAACGCTGCTGGCTGTCGGTTTGCTGTCCTGGTTTGGGGCCCAAACTCCTCCAACTCTAGCAAATTCATCACTAGCCTTAGACAATCACAGTCCAGTGCATTTCATCCACCTGAGTCCTATAGCTCAGTGGTTAGAGGGCTCGCCTTGCAAGTGAGAGACCTGGGTTCGATTCCCAGCAGGGAAAAATGTTGGGCAAGTGTCCTTACTCCACACACCTCTGTTTACCCAGCAGTAAGTAGGAATCCAGTTGTTAGAGTCAGTTGGCGGATTATTTTTCCAGGCGTAATAATTCCTTCGAAAAACAATTGGTCACTCGATTCACAATTGTGTGTGGGACACTGATGTGCGCACTTGGCTGCTGCATTTCACCCACAAAATATACAGTCAATTCATTTTACAGTATGTTCTGTGAAGCGCTTTGAGAGATCTCGAAGATGTGACAAGGCGCTATGTCATATGCAAGGATTATTATCTTACCAGCCCTACCATCTTCCCACTATATCAAGACGAATCCTACAGCTTTGGTCTCAACTACCTGGTAACACATTCCAGTTGTTATTTTTTTTAAATACAGTCACTACACTTTGCAATAAACCCTGTGAAGGAAGCACTTTCAGATATCCTTGCAAGTTGAAACAAGCTATCTCAAATGTAAGGATTATTATTACTGATACCCAACGGTATCTGTTGCAACTGCACTTGTAACCAGTTTCATTTAATCAGCCGTCTTTCTTTTGTCTGGCATTTTTATTTGTACTTTGAAAGGCTCGAAAAACCATAATAATAAAAATTGGTAATTTCAACCCACAACTGTTTGTGGGGACGCTGCTGTGCACAATTGGCTGCTGCGTTTCGCCCGCAAATAGTCAATTCACTTTACAGTATATTCTGTGAAGCACTTTGGGACGTCGATAGATGTGAAAAGCACTATATCATATGCAAGGATTATTATTATTTATTGATCTTCGCTTCTTAGGCATCTTTATCCCTTAAGATTAAGAAAATGTGCGATTGAACTCATTAGTTCACATATTTGCATGCATATTCTTTTGGGAGGACTCCTGTGGGAGAACTCAATGACAAGATTCAGTGGGAGGAATCCTGCTGGGAGGACTCAGTGGGAGGATTCAGGATGGACTCCTGAGGGACGATGCCTGGTTGGAAGGACTCCTATTGGTGTCTCTACATCAATCGGTTAGGCAGACACACAGACAGATCTTTCATATTTATTAGTGTAGATATTTCTCTCTCGAAGGGTGTGTGATCTCTGTCCCTACTTTGTTGCAGAATATCATGCCTACCTTTTTGGGTGGCTTAATTAAAGCATTTAAAAATATATTTATTAATACAGTATAGCTCGTCGACGATAGGATATCCCCACAAATATGCCCATGACTCTCCCCCATGCAAGACCTTTACGATGAGGTAAAAATCATCTCTCTACATCAATTGGTTATTGCATTCTTGGTCGGAGGACACGCAAGGCACACAGTCACTTCTCCTTTATTAGGGTAGATTAAGTGCCCTGATTATGAAAGGAATCTCTGAAAAATCCCTCTTAATTGGCTCCCGTTCAGCACTCCCAGATCAGACAGAGAATGGATGAGCTTTTTCACAGTATCACTTCTTTGACACAGATAGCAAGGTACAAGGGTGACAGGAGATGGCAAGAATAATAATCCTAACGTGTGATAAAGAGCCTCACAGGTGAGGAGGAAGGTCTCGAAAGCACTTCAAAGGGTTTATTGTAAAATGCAGCGACTGTTGTTTTGTAGGCAATCAGAAATGGCTGCTGAAAAAAGACCTTGTCTGCACTTGTGGTTAAATTTGTGCTGCAAGCCAGAAATAGAGAGACCATACACTGACATGGGGGACATGATCAAGCACACATTGACAATTCTAACCGACAGTCAGAGACCAGGAAAATTAAAGTGGAATAAAAATAATTAAACGAAGGTGAAAAGAAAGTAAGAAATGGTAGGGCGATGAAATGAAACATTCTGAGATGATATTTTTTAAAAAGATTAATTGCTGCTTTTCGTGCGTCAGTAAAGCTGTATCTGGAAGATCACCCAAGCATGTTGGCACGGCTGAGTGGGGGGGGGGGAGAACCCCAGAGAAACCCTGCATAGCCCAATTTAGCTAGTTGGGCTACGGGAGGGTGGAGGGGTTCTCTGGTTGGCTAGTCTTCAGTTTGGTTGACCAGGCTTTCCGATCCAGTTGTCTAGGTTCAGACAATGGTATAGATTCAAATTGATGGGAATCCTGCAGTTGGGTTGAGACGATGTTAGTTGTCCAGATTTTTCTGGACTCTTTTCCAGACTGATGAGCCCTAGTTTATCTAATAATTACTCATAGCTCATCCTCACGATGCAGTTCTTTCCTTCACTGCCAACTCCAGTGAGGACTACTTCCTTATGTTGTGACTGGAACTGTATGTATTATTCCAGATGCAGCCTGACCCGATCAGTGTAGTTAAGAGTTTGAACATGCCTTCTGGGGATCTGGCCTCAGCTGAGAGTCAAAGTAACCCAGATCTGACATAAGACAAAGGGGGGAGAGAGAGAGATTGCCTCTTATTTACTGCAGCTCGTATTGTATTGAGGTGTAGCTGGAGTGTGAGGAGAGGCTGTACAAGTAGATGCGGTTACGCTGCACTACACTGCTGGTATCTACCTTGCGTGCAGCTCTTGTCTCTTGTGGTGTCAGGGTTCCTGAGCTCAACAGTTCATGCTGACGCCATGTCCGGGGTCATGCGCCTTTGCCCTGCTGTTAACCAGCGGCTGCTAACATGATAACGTGCACGATAACATGCAGTGATACACGGTGACATGGCCTTGTGACAATGGGTGACACTCAGTGCCCTGGGAGTTATTGGGAGCGACTGGAAATGATTGTTAGGGATCTAGAGATACCTAGAGATTTGGGAGCGAGTCCTGTATATCCGAAGAGCCCTGCAATGGCAGCACGGTGAGGACACAGGGAGGAGGAACGGGGAATTTAGAGTTTGCGATGAGAGCCATTGAATGAGAAGTAAATCGCAACGAGTCTCTGTGTTCAAATTCAGAATCGGGGCAGCTTCTCCCGGCTTCCTGCTTCCATTCAAAACGGGTCGATATGACTATATTCCGTTCCCTCTCTGTTACTCCGACCACACAATCACTCCCTAAAAAAAAAAAACATTCCTGACGCGTCCCAAACCCGGCATTCACTCTCAACACGTTCACTCCCGACACACTCACTCCCGACAAGCTCATTCTGACATTGTTGTACTCTGAGATTACAAGGAGACTAAAGCAATTTGCTTCATGGCCCCAAAGTCCTACACACTCTTTTTCTCCTCTCTGTGTCCTTACACCCGCTCCTCCTCTGATTCGCTCTTTCTGAGCACCTCAAGCGTGGTGCTCAATAACAATCAGAATATCAATCCTTGCGTTAGCGCCTTACCACGTCTTCGAGACTTCTCAAAGCGCCTCACAGAATATACTGTAACGTAAATTTACAGCATATTTTGTGGACGAAAAGCGGCAGCCAATTGCGCCCGGCGTTGACCCACAAACAAATTTTCCCTTCTTTAAAAAGGGATTATTACCCCAGAAAAGCTATCCGCCAATCGACTGAAGACCGGGTTTCTACTTACTGCTAGGTTAAAAAAAGAGATGCGTGGAGTAAGGAAACTTGCCAATCGTACCTATATCCTCTTGCTCGCGAGGCAAGTGTTCTAACCACTCAGCTACAGGTCTCACAACAATATGTTCTGACTATATTCCATCACTCCCCTTCCCTCAGTCTTCCACTCCTACACTTGTCTAGGTTGCTTTAGACAAGCCACACAAGCTTTAGACAAGCTTGGCTACATCCAATCACCACTTCCTGACGCGTGTCCTCTCTGCCGTCTGACCTCTGCCAATTTTGTGTGTGAACTGTCTGCTTCTTTTCACCCACGAAACAAACAGTCAATCCACTTTACAATATGTCCCGTGAAGTGCTTTCAGACGTTTCAATGACGTGACTAGGCACCAGACCAAAAATGCAGGGTTAATCAATCTGATCTGAACACAAAACGGAAATGACCTCATTTGCTACACCAGCACTTAATCACCTAACCATGAAACATACAACTAGACATTCAGCCAATTGTACCGGTGCCAGCGCTATCAGTTTTCAAAAATATATGCTTTAAAAACATCAATTCCAATTGTCCAGCTCTCTCCCCATATCTCTAATGTTTTGCTGCTGCTAACTGCTTTTCCATTGTATCTGTTTTGAATGATTTCATTGATCCAGCTCAGTAGCCCACGTGTGGCAATAAATTCCAAATACTAACAACCCTCTGAGTGAAGACATTCCTTGTAATATCTCCCCGGATTCTTTGCTAATGAACCTGAGACACTGATTCCCCCACTAAAGGAAATAGTTTCCCTCTCTGTCTTGAGGTTGCCCGATCCAAAACGCTAGTGCTTCTATTATATGTCTAGTTCAGTTTATACCTTTCACACTTCCATCTCCACAAATGGTTTCTCCTCTAGCCCCCGAACCGTCTTGTGCAGCGTTCCTCTGGGTTCTGTCCTCGGTGCCCTCCTCTTCAACATCTATATGCTCCCTCTTCGTGACATCATCCACAGACATGGGGTCAGCTTCCACATGTACATGGACCCAACTGTGTCTCTCTGCTCCACCTGTGGCTCGAGGGCTACTGCTGTCTTGACAGAATGTCTGTCAGACATCAAGTTCTGGATGAGAGCTAATCCTTAATGAGAGCTAAGCATACAGTCAATTCACTTTACAGTATATTCTGTGAAGTGCTTTGAGACATCTCGAAGATGTGAAAAGCGCTATAACAAAAGCAAAGAATTATTATTATTATTATTATTATTATGCTCCCACCTTCTGGAACTCGATTACACAGTCCTTCCTCGCCCCATCCGTTGCCTCCTTCACGACCCACCTCAAGGCTCTCCTCTTCACCCTCTGCCTTCCACCCTCCCCAATACTGACCGCTAGCTCGGATCTGAAATACAGTCTGTCCAGTGCCTTGGGGTGGCCTCCCAATGTGAAAGGCACTTTGCAAATGTATTTTTGTTGTTGCTCCAGTAGAAACAGCTCCAATTTAATCAATCTTTGTTTACGAGTCTACTGTTTCATCCCGGTATCCTCCTCGTGAATCTGCGCTGCACCTTCTCAGTCTCTACCACATCCTTCTCATAATAGGGTAGCCGGAAACTGAACTCAGCGAACTAAGTATGACTTTTAACCAACATCTATTCATTTTCAACAAACCATAAACCCAATTATCACTGTAGACTTTGCAACATCAAGCACACAGTGCAAGCATATATGTTAGGCAAACAGCCGCTTTTGTCTCAAAATTTGCCAAATCTAAATAAACCAATGTTCGAAAACTTAAATAAAGTGTCTGTTTATCTTGCAGTGGCACAGAGGGAGCCTGAGCCTGGGAGCCGGTGTCTGGATGTGCTGTGTGGCTGACAGTTGCAAGCTGTCTGTCAGTGCTGATGTCCCACACTTGGCTAATCGTCGATTGCAACAAGTGGTTCAAAGTGATGTGACGGGCAATGTCGCTCTGCGCACACCCTCAGCAGTGACTCTCGCTCACTCGCCAGCCCTTCGCAATGACAATGGAAGGTGCGCGGAATTCAAATTGCATCGAGTTTAGGAAAATTGGGACCCGAGTACATTTTTCAGGCGTGTCAAACAAAGGGAAATGGTTTGACCGTAAAGGCAACGACATAAAGATGAATAGGAGGTGCACGGGAAATAGGTTTGGTAAAATAATAGACATGGGGAGCACACTAGTGGCACACATGATGGGATTAGTAAGTATGAAGGGTTTCAAAACATGAATTGGATAAGTTCCTGGAAATTAAAATAACATAGGGTCATTAGATCATGAGGTTAAAGGATCGCGACACAACAACAGGAAGAATCTTTTGGGAAATTGGATGGGTACTGAGTGAGACCCTTCAGTACAACACTAATGTGTGATACCGTGGATCTTGAATCCGGAGACGCTATAATGGGTGGTAGCATTGAATTAATCCATAGCAGGGCGCACAGTTTCAATGGAACGCACAGACGACATCAAATTACATTTGCGTAGTGCCTTTCGCGTCAGGATGACGTCCCGAGGCTCAGGGCTAAGACGTTTGGCCAGGTTTCAGAGGAACAACTGAAACGTTTGAGATTTCCTCACCATCACATCTGTGCATTGCAGGAATCTGGATTAACAGATACCGCACGCAGCTGGTGAGGACCATCAGCAGCCCCTTCCTGGAGAAGATCATCAGTTACATGAAGAAGCAGAACCTGATCAGTGCTGAGGAGGTGAATCGTATTCAGGAGGCGAGCGGAGTAGCTGAGCAGGTGCAGGCAGCCATCGACGTACTGGCCACAAAGGGCAGCGTAGCATCGGAATGCCTGCAAACCTTTATCGAGACCACAAATGTGCAGCTGTATCTCTCCATCACCCTATATGGTTAGTAACTAATCATCTCTGCATTTGACTAAGGACCAAAGAGTTTCACGCTTAATAATGACATTAATGAAGTACACACAATGTACTTCCTCCCCACCAATTAGCTCCTGCTCCCTAACCCTGTCTGCGTTAGCTGGGAACTCGTCTGGTGGGCTTCTCCTGACCAGCTCAGGGATGCCTGTTCTCTGGCTCTCTTTCTATTGGTTTTTGTCATTTTATTGTACCATTCAGATCTTTCTCCTTTGGACTAATTCGATTCTGAGGAACGATGGGAGGGCTGGGGGGATGATGGGAAAGCTGGTGGGAGTTGGGGATGGTGCAGTTAATTATAATAATCCTTGCATTTGATATAGCACCTTATATCTCAAAGCACGGGATGTAATGTAAAGTGGAGTGACTGTGTATGTTGTGGACGAGTCATAACTCTGTTCTCACTCCACGCTCTCTGACCCTGTGCAGAGCCGATGAAGCAGAAACACATCGAGGTGCTGCACTCTAAGGTGGGCAGTGACATCAGGGCCTTGTGCTCTGGCCACTTGCTGGACAGGCTCAGTAACCTGCTGCTGATTGACGGGCTGACTGACATCCAGGTGAAGGAGCACGATGTGATGCAGATCGAGGCGACACGGGGTTTGAAGAACAGCCTGAGGAAGACTCCGCTCGACAAGCTCTTCCTGCCCCTCACTAAAGTCAGCATCCCGCCCCGCATCTCAGTGACCATTGGAGTGGCCGGCATCGGCAAGAGCACCCTGGTGAAGCTGCTGATGTACAAATGGCTGGAGGGAGAGGCGTTCAGAGATATCACATTCATATTCCCCTTCACGTTCAGAGATCTGAACAGCGTTGAGCGGATCTCCGCGGAGAAGCTACTCCGACTGACGTTCCCCCACATCACTGAGACCAGCCAGATCCTGAACGGGACAGCAAAGGTCCTGCTGCTGTTTGACGGGCTGGACGAATTCCGACACCCGCTGGAGTTCTCCAACTCCCAGCCCTGCACTGACCCCAGGAAAGACATTCAGATCGACAACCTGATCACCAATATAATCCGAGGCAACATCTTCCCCGAGGCCACGGTGTGGATTACGTCTCGGCCGGCGGCTGCCAGCCAGATCCCAGCTGGGCTGGTGGACAGGATGACGGAGATCCGAGGCTTCAGAGAGGCAGAAATGAAGGAGTTTTTGCAGACCCTCTTCGAAGAACGAGTCACGGGCACCAAGGTCTTCACCCAAATCAAGGCCCAACAGTCGCTATACATCCTGAGCTCGGTGCCCAGTTTCTGCCTGATTGTCGGCTCCTCCATCGCCTACTTCCTCAAAGCCAGCGAGTCTCACAAGGGCGCGGGCTTCCCTAGAACCCTAACGGAAATCTACACCTACTTCTTCAAGTTGGTCCTGAGCGGAGAGTGGCAGGAAAAGGAACCGGAGCCCCTGAAGATTGAGCAAGCCTTCAATAGCCAGCGGAAGCAGATCACCAACCTGAGCAGGCTGGCCTTCTACGGGCTGATCAAGCGCAGGTCCGTCTTCTACGAGTCGGACATGAAGAACCACGGGATAGACCTGATGTCACTACAGGGCGGTCTCTGCTCCAGGATCTTCACTAGGGAGGACTCGCACATGTGCACAAGTTACCAATTCATCCACATCAGCATCCAGGAGTACCTCGCTGCCATACACTATTACACCGCAGCCAAAAGAGCCATATTTGACCTCTTCACGGACAACGCCATGTCCTGGCCAAAGTTAGGCTTTCACAATCACTTTAAGAATGCGATCAGTAAGTCGCTGCTGTCTGACGATGGGCACCTGGATATATTTGCGCGCTTCCTCTCGGGGCTGCTCTCGCCGGAGGTGAACAAGCTCATGCAGGGCTTGTTCCTGATCAAGGACGAGCACAACGGTTACCGAGGACCCGTCATCCACCATCTGCAGTGCTGCCTGAACACCGACTACATCATCTCCTCCCGCACCGTCAACATGATGCACTGCCTGCAAGAGCTGCAGCACCCTGAGGTGGCCAAGGCGGTGGCTGAGGCACTGCGCACCGGCACCCTGGGGGGAAGGCTGACCCCTATCAACTGCTCGGCTCTAGCCTACCTGCTGCAGGTGTCCGAGGAATGCATGGAGGAGACGAACCTCTCCAACTGTCTGAGCTACAACATCTTCAAAAGCTTACTGCCTCGCCTGCTCTACTGCCACAACCTCAGGTATGAAATTTCCATTGCTCCCGGCTCTTCGCCCAACGAGGGTGGTCGGCTGACCTCTCGCCTCACAAACGAGAGGACCCGAGTATCTAGCAGTAAGTAGGAAACCAATTATGAGTTAATTGGAGGCTTGCTTTCCAGGGGGTAATAATCCCTTAAAAAAATATATATATATAATTAGGACACTCATTCCACTGCTATAATAATAATAATAATAATCCTTGCATTTGATATAGCGCTTTTCATATCTTATCGACGTCCCAAAGCGCTTCACAGAATATACTGTAAAGTGAATTGACTGTATATATATTTGTGGGCGAATCGCGGCAGCCAATTGCACAAACAGTCGTGGATTGAAATGACCAATTTTATTATTGTGGTTTTTTTGGAGGGATTATTATTAGGCGTGTGGAGTAAGGAAACTTGCCCAAGGTTTCGCCCTGACCTGCCTGGATTCGAACACAGGTCTCCCCAGCTTGCAAGACAAGTGCTCTAACCACTAAGCCACAGGAGCTCCACAATGTGTAATTGGCTGTGGCATTTTGCCCACATAATACCCAAATTATGCTTTACAGTATATTCTAAATATATTCAGTAGAGTATATTCTAAATATACTTTACAGTATATTCTGTAAAGCGCTTTGAATGTCTCAATGACATGATCAGCGCTATATCAAATACAAGGATTATTGTTTGGATTATTATCACTATTACCCTAATTACAATGTGAGCTTGCGGTGGAGGACAGACGAACACAAAGTCTGGTTTGCAATGGCGAAGGAGCGGTTATCTAGTCTCAGACCTTTAGGACGCAATGTTTGAGTGAATAAGGAAGGTATATATACTGAAGAGCTGGATTGGACAGACCGCGAGCAGTGAAAAGGACGGAGGAAATTTGGGATCCTTTGAAAGACACATCACTATAAAGTGCTGACATTCCACTGGGGAAGAGGCCTAGCAGAGAAAAGAGGGAATCAATGTGCGATGGAGGGAGTGAGGAACGTACAGTAGAGCTAAGTTAGAAAAGTATGTGGTGCTGTGTGGAGCTATTCTCTTGGATGTCACGCTAGTGCAATACTGCCAGGGCACTGCCCTGTAGGAAGTTCCATCTGCTTATTTGTGTGGACGTTAAAGATGATATTCAAAGATAGTATTCAAAAAGAGAGGGGAATTCTCCTGGTGTCCTGTCCTCCAGTTAAATTGGTTGTTCATTTTGTGGCTTATTCCGAGACTTTGCTGTACGTAAATTGGTTTGCTGCATTTCACAGTCACGACACTTGACAACTGGTGGAGTCGTTTTGAGACGGGCGACATCGCGGTCATTGTAAGAGTCGTTGTGATTGTGCTCGAACTACAGAGATAGGATTAAATCTCACACAGATTATGAGTGGCCTTCCTTCTTTTCTCAGGCTGGAAAACAACCAATTCAAGGATAATGTGATGGATCTGCTGGGGAGCTTGCTGAGCGCCAAAGACTGTCAGATCCAAAAGATCAGGTATTGCACACGACCTAACTCTGCAGAGCCCTCAAGCTGTCCCCACCTTATCTGTGCTGTGAATGTACATCACACACCGCGACATGGGCATCTGCCCAGTACCCATTGCTCTAGTCGGCAGTAATTGGAAGCTTCCTGCTGTCTTCTCCCAGTAACTGGGAACCTGTGCACCGCAGTAGAACGTGGGGGAGATCGGAAGTCAACAATAACAAACTTTATCCTTATTCCAGAGTTTACTTCCCCGATCCCCACCAGCCACTTGGAGCTCTGAGTCAAACATCTACTCCCTCATCGCTAGGGCTTTACTTGTCCCGCTGTCCTTACTTGCGTTAGATTCCAGGTTGTCCTGTCCAATCCTTCACGTCAGCCAACCTCCTTCGCGTCAGGAGCGGAAATCAGCCAAGTTCACCGCTCCTGACCTGTGGCGCAGATATGATTGTTGGTGAATACTGGAGGCAGTCTGCCGCTCACATTAATCCGTGTCTTCGGGAGAGGAGGTGAAAATGAGTATTCCCTGCCCCCACAGTAAAGTGTGACGCTGATTTTTCCCCGTTCCACATGTGCTTTGTTTGTTTCAACAGTTTGGCGGAAAATTTAATCAGCAACAAAGGAGCAAAAGCAATTGCCAGAGCCCTGATGGTCAACAGAACGCTCAACACTTTAGAGTAAGTGGAATTGTGCTGCGAGTGCGTGTGTGACAGTATTGTGTGCGTGTGCATTCGCACGGCTGGGGGTCTGCACGCTGTGGGGCTATGGTGGGTGTGTGTTACAGGATGTGAAGCACTGCACTTGTGTGTGTATGTGTGTGTGTACACAGTATGTATGTATTTCTGAGTGTATGTGCGTGTACTTGTGTGTATGTGAGAACCAGGTGTGTGTTGAGATACTGTGATGTGGAGGAATGTCTGATGACTAATTGTGTTATTGTCCAACAGCCTCAGAAGTAACTCAATTGGTCCCAAAGGAGCCAAGGCTTTGGCTGACGCCTTAAAAATAAACCAGGCTCTGGTGTCTCTTAGGTAAGTGTTGCGGCCTCAGTCAGACATTGAGCCTCACCTTTGCACCAATCACTATGTACTCCACACCCCTCAACACCACCTTCTACCCCCCCACCCCATTATCAGCACCAGCAGAGCTGCTAGGGCTTCCTGAAGAGGTTTCTGGTGGGCGAAGGGGGGACATGGTGAGCTGAACGGGTTGTTACTTGGGAGATACCTGAGGGATGGTGGGGCTGAGGGTTGGAGGGGGAGTCGGGATACTTACTTCTGTCCTAACCTCTCTCTATCTCAGTCTGCAGAATAACTTTGTGGGAGAGGACGGAGCCAAATTCACAGCAGACGCTCTTCATGTGAACCACAAGCTCGCTTCCTTGCAGTAAGAGCATCTCGGCGCTGCGCACAGCAGTGACGCACAACATAGCACAGCCACTACACTGCACACCGGTGTCCAGGGGGGGAGAGCACAGTGGCAGGCGGAGGGAGGGAGGGGTGGGGGGGGGGAGAGAGAGGGTGGTGCTGAGGGGAGAAAGGGCAGTGGAGGGTGGGGGGGAGAGAGACTATTGCTGGGGGAGGTGAGGAGGAGATAGGGCAGTGCCGGGAGTAGCCGGGGATGGTGGGGGGGGGGGGGGGGGGGGGGAGAGAAGGCAGGGCTGGTGGGGGGAGAGAAGGTTGGGCTGGGGAGGTCCTGGGGGAGAGGACGGGGCTGGGAATGGTACCTGAGACTTGATATTTTCCTGTCAGTCTCCAGAAAAACTCCATTGGGCCTGAGGGAGCCAAGCGTCTCGCAGCCGCGCTGAAAATCAACCGGAGCCTGAAGGAGCTGATGTAAGTGCTGGTGATCCGGGGGGTTTAACAATCACAATCCCACTCTGCAGTGCCTTGGGACA
Source organism: Hydrolagus colliei (assembly GCA_035084275.1). NCBI lineage: Eukaryota > Metazoa > Chordata > Chondrichthyes > Chimaeriformes > Chimaeridae > Hydrolagus > Hydrolagus colliei. Next base: position 4,653,078 of record CM068758.1, on the reverse strand, counting down.
CCCAGTGAAAGCCGCTGCACACATATTGTCATCACAACCTCGTAACCTTGGTGGTTAGTCACTGCCTGACCTCACGGCCGTCTCTGCCTATCTTGCAGCCTCTCCAGTAACTGTGTGGGCGACATCGGAGCGGCCGCTATCGCGGAATCCTTGAAGGTTAATAACAGCCTCACAACTCTCAAGTAAGTTATGGGTAAAGGGATTAAGGGATCTGGGGATAAGGCGGAGTTAAGATTGGAAGATCAGGCATGATCTTATTGAATGGCGGGGCAGGCTTGAGGGGCCGAATGGCCTACTCCTGCTCCTCATTCTGATGTTTTTAATGTAAGTTCTGTCCCTGCACTCTGTGTGTTGTGTGCTGAGGATCCCGGCACAGTGAGGGCAGTCCGTGCTCTGACTGTCATGGACCCTCCCTGATAAAGGGAAATATTAAGGGGTTTGAACAGCTCACAACTAAGCGGGAGGAGATGGGGTTGCTGATGTGAAAAGTACATCACCAGCTCAGATAGCGCCAGCTGTTCTTGTGCTGTAATATTCTATTTTAAAAAAGTTCTGTAGATTATTACAGCAGAGACGTGTTGATGGACTTTCTGGATCTGCCCAGGCTCTCCACAGGCTCTCCCAGTTAGCTTCAACCTTGGTTCCAAATACCTGGAATTACCCCCAAAACATGGGGTGCTGTGCATTGTAGTACAGGGTAACCAGTAGAGGGCAGAGCAGCACATTTCACTTCAGCACTGTGTAGCTGGGTTCAGTGGAATGCACTGTAAACTGTGCCATTCAGCGCAGTGATGTGGAGTGTAGCGAAGGGTAGTATTAAAAGGTCACAACTGAGGTTCGGATGAAGAAGGCCCTCTCCCCATTTGATCTCAACACAGCATCATCAAGCTCTTTCTGAGACCAGACCAGGCCTTAGCTCTCTTCCTGGAAACCAGTAGCCATTCGCCTACTAAATACTCAAGTCACCAGAGTTTATAGTTTATCCTGTGGCGGGCTCTGAGATGCTCTCCTGGTTTGACAGCGGCTGCATGTGTTACATGCAAGTATTATTGGTATTTTAACTTTTCCAGTTTCTAATTGTCCTCTGTGTGAAGGAATACTTTGTGGTGTCTGTGCTGAAATTGCAGTGAATGGCCGCGCAGTTCAGTATAACACAGCACAGTGTCATGAAGTGTCACACAGCACACTAGGGCAGAGTGAGACGCTGGTTCATTGGACGTTCCCTGCGTTTCTGGCTCTTACTACGTGTAACATTCTCTGTCCAGTCTCCAGAGTAACTCCATCAGCAACACTGGGGCCAGTAAACTGACCAGAGCTTTGCAACTCAACCACGGACTCATCAACCTCAAGTAAGACTTATTCACCCCCGTTCTTCTCCCCTCCCAACCCATCCCCGTACTCACCAACAGCCTCCCAGCCAAAGCCCCCTCCATACTCAGCAAGATCCCACACACTCATCTAGAGAGCCCCCCCACCCCACACACACACAGAACACATGTGGCTTCACATTCAGTACACCAATTGGACATGATCAGACATACCTTGCCTAATGCCTTTCTTTCCCTTTCCTAGTCTTCGGGAGAATTCGATTGGGCTGCCTGGTGCCAAGGAGATTGCCAAGACTCTCCGTGTGAACAAGGTGCTGCGCAGTTTGGAGTGAGTTTCACCAGTGGCCGCACCTCTTGACCAGTAAAGAAGTTTTCTTCACAGTGTATCGCAGCTTTACAGCAGGAGAAGACCTCTAGACCCATCATATCCAGCTTCTCCATTGAAGCATTAAAGCATTAAGACGCTACCCTGCGCTAGTGCTCTGTGTTCGACTCCTATTGTATCTATTCTTGTAAGGCACTTGTGACCGGATTCCCTCATTAATTCACTTTCTTATTCCCACGTCAGTTTAACAGCTAATCTGCTGCACGATGAAGGAACAGCTGCCATCGCTTTAGCCATCAAAGAAAACCATGCTCTGACCTCCCTGCAGTAAGTCTACACCGTTACTGTTCCACATTCACCTACAATACTGTGTGCAGTCATTACAACAATATATAGTCATTACACAGTACCGCATATCCTGTGAAGTGCTTTGAGGTGTACTTCCGATAAGAAAGGTGCCATGTCAAATGCTAGGATTATTATACATTATGCACTCTGATAATTCTCTCAAATACAATGACAAACACGCAGTGTTTTACTTCACGTCAACATTTGACGTTGTGCCATTGTGGCTTGATATTTTTCCACTATTGACCTGCTCTCTTTCTCTCTTTCTCTCTAGTCTGCAATGGAACTTCATTAGTTTGGAGGCGGCCCGAGCACTGGCCCAGGCACTGCAAACCAACACTAGTCTGACCAGCCTGGAGTAAGCTGCCCACTATCATATTTACTTTACGCTGAAATCCAGCTGCACCCAAAAATAGCTTGCTTTTCATTGGTGGAAACAATAAACTCAGATCATGGAGTCCTGTAGCTCAGGGGTTAGAGCACTCACCTCACAAGCGAGAGAGCTGGGTTTGATTCCCGGGAGGGCAAAACTTTTCCTTACTCCACATGCCTAATAATACTCAATCAAAAGAATATTCATCATTTCAATTCACGCCTGTTTGTAGGACACTGCTTTATGCAATTGGCTGCTGCATTTCACCCACATATATATATAGTCACTTCACCTTACAGTATATTCTGTGCTTTGAGACATCTAGAAGATGTGAAAAGCGCTTTATCAAATGCAAGTATTATTATTATTATCGTAAATCACCCAGTAGAGATGGAAAGGTTGCTCAGAAATTATTTCAAGGACAAAATATCAACCATTTCTCGGGCCCAAATTATACTTTGTACAAATTATAAATCTTGAAATCTATCGAACACGTGACTAAAGTACTACATACAGGAGCCACAGTGTTAAACACTTTCTTGTTTTCCAAACCTGGTTGAATCCCTGATGAGATTGGTCACAAAGGCTCGCGAGACTGAGACACAGCTCTCGCTAGGTACAGCTCATTACTGTAGTATTTATGTTGGGCCCATGCTAAAGTCATTGTATTCAATGTCTTGAGTTTGAGAGTAAGGGCAGTGATTGCAGGCAGTGTAGCTGATGTAACAATCTACTGTCATTGAATATATCACAAACAACCTATCTCATTTTCTGTCAAGTCTCCAGGAAAATTCCATTGGGGATGAAGGAATTATTGCTCTCTCCGGTGCCCTGAAATGTAACTCCGTGCTGGACTCACTGTAGTAAGTTCAAGGGGTGGGGGGTAATGTCCTGTGATGTGTATGTCCTGTGTGTCAAGGTGTGTGTGTGTGTGTTTCCCGTGTATTAAAGTGTGCGTCCGCGTCCTGTGTATCTAGGTGTGTTTCCTTTGTGTTGGGATGTGTATATTTTCTGTGCATCTTTGTAATGCGAGTGTTCACATTGTCATTGATCACTTTCCAGAGGTGGGTGGAGTGGAGTGTGTACGTGTAATCTGTGCTGTCGCACACGCTTGGTGGTGTCGCTTTGCGTGTAACATACGTGTGGCGGTGGCAGGTTGTATACATGGCCCCCCGAGATCTAAACACAAATAACTGCTCCTGTTCCAGTCTGCAGGGAACCTCCATCGGAGTCAGAGGTGCAGAGGCATTGGCTGAGGCGCTGGCTGTGAACAAAAGCCTCACTACCCTCAAGTACGTAACTCCAGCCACTCGTTAATTCCTTCCTTTAAACTTGCTCTGGGGGCCACTGTCTGTAGTAATGCTCTCGCTGTAATACTAAGTCTGTACCCCGCTGTGACAGTCTTGGAGTAACACTGTGCTGCCTGGTTTATTGTAGCCTTCGTGGGAACGCTATTGGAGTGGCAGGAGTGAAGGCCATGGCGAACGGACTGAAAGTGAACAGCGTCCTGAGGAATCTCAAGTAGGTAACTCATATCCTGCAGATCAGCAACAGATCACCAGGGACCAGAAATACAGGGTTTTGTACTGAACAGACTTTGAGGGAATGTTTGCAGATCTGATGCATCCTGTGTTGGGGGCAGGGGCAATGCTGGTGGGGAGGTAGCTTTACCAGTGAAGTAATCCAGGCAAATTCCTTCAGAGGATGAAAGTGTCTATGCTTGTGGGTGAAGCCGTTAATTTATTTACACATTTTGAAACCCTTTGGTCAGAGATGAAAGATTTCCTACTGAGCTTTCAGTCGTATTTGCATATTTAATGTGGTTTTAGCCACACTTTTGTGCAGACAATTTACTTGGCAGTTTTGCGATTTGCAGCCTCCAGGAGAATTCCTTGGGCCTGGATGGAGCCATGTGCATCGCAATCGCCCTGAGCTACAACGTTAGCCTGAGACACATCAAGTAAGTGACACACAGAGGATACGAGAGACCAACAAGGGGCAGCCATTTGGGATATTTAGAAGAATACTGATAACCCTTGGGTTTGATACAGCGTCTTATCATGTCTTCGAGACGTCTCAAAGCCTTCTCAGGATTTACTGTAATGTGTAGTGACTGTGTATTTTGTGGACGAAACGTTGCAGCCAATTACGCACAGTGGTGTAGATGGAGAATTTAGAATTTGAAGTGTTATAGGGTAAAGACTCCACATGCCCATCATCTCATCAGTGTCCCACAAACAGTTGTGGATTGAGTGATCAACTTATTCATTTCTTTTAAAGGAATTATTTCCTTGTTAGAAGCACAGAGGACCATATAAGCCCCCACCACCCATCATCAAAAAGCATGAGATACAGAGGATGGTTCCACTGAAAACTCGAAACACATCTCCTTCTCCTCCTTACTCATATGATAAACTAGGGAGTCTAGAAAGTGCAAGATTCAATGATCAGTCATGACTGAAGATACAGCACACACACCCACCTACTTGTTCTGTATTTGGCTCTTAACATGCTTATTAATTTATGATTTTAACTTATCACCTTCCTCCTACAACCTCTATTTCTCTTCTAGCTTGGGGCTTCCAGTCTGTCTCTGTGAAGTGCTGCAGGCTCTCTCCTCTTGAACAATGGAGCTATTTGCTTTACTCTGATCTACTCTCTGTTATGATCAACTCTGTTATTGAGGAAGCTCATTAAGAAATATTGCAAATGAGACCTCTTTGTTTCCCGCGTCCTGTGTTTACACAGAAAATACATTCACTGCATTCTATCCTGTAAAGAGTTTAAAGATATTCTCCTGACACGAAAGGCACTATATTAACTGCAAGGATTCTTATTGCTGTGGTTGTGTAGTCCTCCATCGAGCCTGAGTGGGAGGCAAAGCATGGCATAGACCGACAGCATCCCAATTTCAACCAACACCTCCTCTGAAGGCCTGGTGCTCCCACCTGAGCTGGAAGGGAGCGCTGCGTGGAATAACACAAAATCCTTCTGTTAATTATATTGTATACTCTGTGAAGCGCTTTGAGATGTCTAGAAGACGTGAAAAGCACTATATCAAATGCAAGGATTATTATTATCCTTATTATTGACACATTTTGAAATCTTTTGGCCAGAGATGAAAGATTTCCTACAACTAACCTCAACCTACCTACCTTGTTTATTTAGCCTTCAAGGCAACAAGATCGGAGAGTCGGGAGCAAAGGTGATTGCCGCGGAAATCAAAAGCAAATCTCCACATTGTAGGGTGGAGATCTGAGAACATTGGGACCAGGGCAGACTCGGACCAAACAGTGAAACAGGCTGAGGGCTGGAGAATGAGGCCAGACTCGGCGCCCTGCAGCTCGGCCAAGCTCAGAGGAGTGAAGCCCTGTCACCTCCTCATGTGTTTAGAGGTCACTAGTGTCTCCTGGTGTTGCAATGTTTATTGCAACGTTTTAAGATGAACTAATTCATCTTGGCAGCAACCACAGTGGCCTAGCATAGGTACAGGGCCTTCAGCAATTCTCCCACTGTGATTTGACTATGAACTATAGTATTGTATATAGTGTACTGAAAGGCGCTATTCAAATGTAATTTTGTATTGTATTTTTTGTATTGTATATGGGTAAATAAGCCGCGACTATTTCCATTAAATTAACAGATTTGCTGTGGGACCCAGTGCCAGCTCAGAATAATGTGAGCCTTTCCGTAACTGGACTGAATGACACCGGCCCATATAACCAGCCAAGTTACTCCAGTAACGTTTTTTGTTATCAGTTCACGGGGAAATATCAGGGCCCGCGCTGGGTGACCCTGGACATTAGACGACAGACAGATGTTCAATCCTTCTGTTATGGGTTGATTACGTGTACAGTATGTTATTTACAATAGTTTATTTATCTTTGTTTTAATAAATGAATTGCAATGTATGGTGGTATTAGTTCATCTTCCTGTCCCAGTGCAGTGTAGGTGTGGGCAGCTTTCCTGTCTTCAGTGTCCATTGAATGACATGTGCTACCGTCAATCATTGTGCACTGCTCCTTTCACTCTCTATCCAAACTCAGGCTTCTCTTCTTCAGTGACCTGAGCTAAACTTCAGTCCAGATATTCTAGTCTAAATTCTGTATACTGTGCTCTCTATACATAATCTGTTATACTGTAATCTATATTCTTTGTTACACCAGCACACTGAAACCCTATCCAACCTGGGCACTGTATAAGTGCAAGTTGTTGTACACCATATCCATATACAGACACCCCTAGCCACAATCGCGCGCGCACACACACATACACAAAGGCAGTCGCCATTGTTTGTCTCTACACTATTTCATTCTGAACAAAATCTTTAAAAACTTCAACTTTTATGCAGAAAAGCAAAGTTTGTTTTGCGACATCCTGTCACATACAAATTGGATTACAAATATGAAGATTGAATATATATTAACCAAAATATATATACTGTATATATAATATATATAAAAGTGTAAATAAACAATTACGTTCAAACTCTTAACAAACCCCAGAGAGGTCAGATAGCAAGAGCCAGTGCAGCTGAAATGACCATCATAATCCACAGTGCAGTTGATATAAAGATCTCCTGCTCTGACCCTGTTATTTGGCAGCAGGACTAATGGAAACCAGATGCTCGTGTTACCCAGGGCTGAGAACTTAGTCAGCAGCCTTAAGTTTAGATGTGAGGGTGCATCAGGTCACAGAGAGGCATCAGATACATCATTACAGCATGGCTAGGCTGTTCTGGTTCCTTCATGCACTGAATGGCTGAGTGCAGAATATACTACACACCAATTTGGTGGGGGAGGGAGGTCACAGAAGGTCTTGGCACTTACTGTGGGTTGACGGTTTGTGCAGGAAACCAATCTCACTGGAGTGTGAGCTGCTGTCTACATCGGGGAAGGGGCTGTTAATGAGTGTCATTTTTAATCTCATTGAAACCTTTGGAAGGAAATACAGCTGAGGTTCAATTTGTTCCATCAGCAAACCCTCAGCGCTGCCTGTGCCGGTACACAGCACTGAGGCTCCAGCCTGTAGTGTGGATTCTTGTGATGTCGGAGGCAGATCAGTCCTCCAGGCTGTGGGGTGACTCCGCCTGTACCTCTTCTTCCACCTCCTCCCCGTCCTCGGTGTTGTTGGTCTCGATCTGCTGGGTGGCTGTTGTTGTGCTCCACTTCAAGGGGAGGCCGAGAGCCTTACACACACTGTCCACTATGTGCTGGTTGATATAATACACCACATTGGTGGACGGCAGCTTCTTGTGCATTTCCTCCATGTACTGATATGCCTGTAACACAAAGGTGAAGAGTATCTTCAGGTGGTTTTCTGCTCAAAGGACTTCCCTCCCTCCCCCGAAACCAACCAAGCTCCAGCCCCGAGCACCGCTCCCAAACACTGCATAACACCAGGCTTTGCTCTCTCTCCAACAGTTAGATGTAACACCTTCAAACGCACCTCAAACACTGTAAAATATGGCACTCGGTTATTCACATACAAGCCCTCAAAATAGTAACTGATTGTTGACACATTGGTACGTTTTCTCTCCTTCTCCCCCGTATTGCTGACACTCACCCCCACACTCCTCACACTCACCAGCTGGAAGTTGCCCTGTTGTACATAGTGCTCCACCAGGAAGGCATATACGTCACCGATCCGCACCGACAGGTCCAGCTCTGGCTCCTCCAGCAGCAACTGGCACTGAGTTACGGCCTCCATGGCATCCTCTTCATATTGCCTGTAGACAGCAGCACAGTGCCACCCTCAACAATAGCAGTAGCAGCAGCGGCGGCGGCAGCACTAACTCAAAGGGGCTATACAAGATGATGGGGAATCACTGAGTAGGCAGGAAATAGCCCTGGGAGATGAAGCCTGAGGGTGTTGACCACAGGAACTGTCATAAATCTGTTTTTAAGAGGGTTTTTGGTGGCACGAAGCACCAGAATTTGGGGAGAATTTATGTGGCCCTGACGTAAAAGGCCCTATGCCAAATGTAAGTAGCGTTATAGGTATAGTACAGTGGTTGTTAACTTGTCCATTATTGGTGGAACAGAGAGAATTAGGAATAAACAGTTGACCAGATTTAGAAGAGTAATGGGCAAAGGCAAGGGATCAGAGCTTGAACAGAACATATAAGGGGAGACCGTGAAAGAATTTGAATGTTAGGAAGAGGATATTTAGTGACAAAAGCTTTGAGGTATAAAGACAGATATGATGTTCTGAGATGGAAAAAAAGTGGACTTGGTCAAGGATTGAAAGATTTTAAACACAGACGAGGCTCAAGTGAATGTCTCAGTTTGGAGGAGCTGTCACCAGAGAGCAGGGATGGAACTGGGACTTTGTTTGGTTACTGTAGTGCTACAGCGGTTCGTGTTTGTAATGAACGTGGCTGGACACTGTGTCTCTCACCTTCTAACCTGTACGAATCTCTTCACTATGGCCAGCTTGTTCTGCAGTCGTCCCAGTCTCTCTTCCTGCTCACTCTGACTCCGCATCTTAGCCTTTGTCATGCACTTGTATGCCTCGGTCAGGGCACCTAAAGCCTTCTCATAGTTCTGGTATTCGTCAATCTCCACCTGACAGAAACAATAATGACTGAAAATCTCAGCAGAGGAAACACACACTGGAAGTGTTCAGTCTTAAGTCCCTACATCCAATCATCCAGCACACACCAAGCTTAGGTACAGGTTGGCAAGAGACCAAAGCTTGGGGAGCCTAGAGAGTCTATTGTGGTAATACTGGAGTTTAACATCACTAGCTCTCTGCTGCTCACAATTGGAGACCACCAGAGTACCTGGTTAGCTTCTCCCCAAGCCCTCTCCCCTCACTACCCTCTCCCCTCCTCACACTGCCCTCTCCCCTTCCCAATGTCCTTCACGTCTCTCTACACTGCTGTTCCCGCCCCCCATCCAATCACTACCCTCCGCCCTCCACACACTGACCTCCCCCCTTCACATACTGCCCTCCCCACTCAATACACTGCCCCCCCCACCCCACCCCCACCCACCACTCCACACACTGCCTCTCCCCACATTGATCGCTCACCTCACCCACATTGTGTGTAAGCAGGCAAATAGAATCTGCGTACATTGGGGTTTGTATGCAGGCCACAGGCTTGTAGCTATTGGGTGAGTACACAATGGCAGTTCACTATGTACATTGGGGGTAAGCCGCTGACCTGTGCACAGGCATCATAAAAACCCGCCAGCAGATCCATGGCTCGACCTTTGGTGTAGAAACTGATAATATTCTTCATGATCTCGGGATCCTTCCGCCAGTCCAGTGACTGCAGGTAATTGGCTGCCATGATGTAAATCTCCTTCTGTCGAGAAACACCTGCAAAGAAGACGATCTTCTCCGTGTCCCCAGACTTCAGGAGAGCCCTCATGGCCTGAGGAAGAACAGAGCGATGTTTAGAGCTGCTCTGCTGTACGGTGCCCGGCGGCATCTCGAGCAACGACCCGGGTAGTGAGGTTGACTCACCTTCAGCTTGTTGCCGGCCTGTGTGTACTTTTTGGTTGCAAGGTGGTAGTTGCCCTGCCTCATGCAGCAGTCCGCGATGCGCTCTAGCAGCTCCCGGCGCACCTCCTCTGCCAGCTCCTTTGAATCCTTCGACACTGTCATCTTCTCCGCCATTTCCTCTGTGATGGTCAGGTTCTGGTCCAGGCACAGCTGCAGAGCCTCGTAGTACTGGGAGCAACGAGACACACAGCTGTGACAGCCTCTGCACAAGGGCGGGGAGCATTGTGTAACAGGCTTTCTGCACTCCCACCCGCCAGCACACACCTCACCCTCACTCTCCACACCCACCCACTCTCCATTCCCCACCTGCCAGCAGCCATCTCACGCCATTGTATGGTGGATAACTGCCATGAACATTGATATATAATAATAAATAATAACAAAACTTTGATCACTCAATCCATGACTGCTTGTGGGACACTCATGTGCGCAATTGGCAGAAGGTTTTCGCCCAGAAAACACACAGAGTATTCTGTGAAGCACTTTGAGATGTCTGGAAGGGGCTGTATCAAATACAAGGATTAATATTATTATTATTATTCATAATCTTACACTGAAAGAATGGATTTGACTCCGGTGACAGATTTGCCTTCAGTTTGGCCGCTCGTACCTTCTTTGCAATGACGAGGAGTTCCACTGCCTTTTCAAACTGTTTGTGCTCGATGAAGAAGTCAGAGCAACGAGCTAGAAGGGCTGGGTCTGATGTCTCGTCCAGCTCTTCAGCGATGAGCTGCAATGCTCCAAACTGCTGTGTAGCAAAGGCCAACTCCAGGGCCTTGGAAAAGTGACCAGCCTGCACGGGGATGGAGATAAGAACATAAGAATTAGGGGCAGGTTGATTGATGCATTACAGTACAATGTTACAATAATACAAGTTCCTCACCAAACCAGGTAGCAGCATGAATAGGTCACTGGGGTCAGTGAAAACGAGCGAGGGTTAGCGTACAACGACTTGTGTTTATATTGCTTCTCTCATGCAAGGGAACCTGTCAGACCCTCTGTGATACCTTGTGATACAGCATCACCGCCCGGTCCATTTGCTGCCCCTTCTCTTCATAATAGCGTCCAGCTTCCATCATGTCCTCGGGGGAGCTCAGCAGAGCCAAGTTCATTAGGTGATCATCCAGGCCATTGTCCTGCACAAGCAAAGCATTGCATTGGGACCAGATTGTGGGCTGTGCTGTCGTCTCCAGGAACAATCCCCATACTTTTATATGGCGAGTGTACAAATTATAATGAAGGATAAGACTAGAACATTTTCACAATTCCGACACCAGTCGGACACAGTTTAGATGCAGTCGGTCCCTTTACTCTTACCCAGCAATAAATACATCAAAGCTTCAAAGTCTAGACAGTGCCCCCTGCTGTATAAAACTGGTGCTTGCGATCCCTTTTGAATGAAGCCAATTTGTCCACAGTTTATGTTGTGGACTGATACTGATTGGGAGATGCTAAAATCATTGGCATCGGATAATTACTGTAATTGTTTTGGGGTCAGAGCCAGAAGTCTGACATGGTTGGCAAAGTATCACATGCTTATTTTTGGTCAGTCAGGTACCTGATCTGTAACATTCTCCCTGGAGTTATGCACCCTGCTTACATAATTCTGGAAAGCATGAGGTGCAAGTTGGATAGAAGCTAAGGCTTGCGGACTGCAGGGTATTCGACTAAAACCCAGAGCTGGCCATTGATGCACTGGTAGCATCAGAGAGCAACAAAGATAAATCAGGTGAACAGCAGAGGGATACAGACAAGGAGGGATAGCTCTAGTGTAAGAGATGACAGGGAGCTCAAAGCAAAGTGCTAGAGAACCCATGAAGGAAGACTTACCTTGCAGAGACGGATGGCGTTGTTGTAGGCTTGTGCGCGGGTGTAGAAATGAATGGCTTGTTTCATATTGTCCCGGCCCTCATATTGACGAGCTAGATGATAGGAGGCTGCCCTGTTCCCTGTCTCATTGGCAATTTCAGAAGCCTTAAAAGGAGTCAGAGGGTGTCACTGTCTGAACCATTGCTAAAGCCAGGACTGTAACATGCTTTCAGAAAATATCGCAACAAGAATCCAGTTCTAATGAAAGCAAATGGCTGCAATTTGAAATGGAACGGTAAGTTACTTTCCAATCCAATTCCTGCTTTGCTGCAGAGTTAAACTATCTTTACACTGTCCCATGCAACAATTGAATAGGATTCAAACCCAGGGTCCAAATCAAAGCATTGGAACCATTACACAGATTCCTATGTCCACCTTCTGGTGTAACCCAGTGTCTTTCTCCCCCAGAAATGATTGGGAGACACTTTGAATTACTTGAATAAAGAAAATGTTCCAGATACAAAGGAACACATTTCAGGAGCAATGTGACAATGCAGCAACAAGGATTATTGTGAAAAATATAATCAAACCTTTGTGGAGATGCCAGACACTCAGCCAAGCAGAAAGAAGCAGAATAATGGTGGCAATTACAGCAGATTGCTGACTGGAATAGTGCCAGCCACCTCCTCACCTTGTTTATATTGCCCAGGTAGCACTGAACTCGGACAAGCGATAGATAGTCTTGGGCCATCTCATAGTACCTCAACGCGGAATCCATTTCTGCCTGACTCTCCAGGTACTGAGCCCACCATTTCCATAGACTCCTGTAATAACAAAAACAGTGCTCAATGTGCAGAGACTGTGTGTAGCAACTCTGCACTGTGGCAGAGTAGAATAACAGCATATAGCACTAGCATATAGTTGTACACCTTACAGAAACAACGTATAGAAGCAATGTACAGTAGCTGTGTTCAGTAGTGATTTATAGGAACAACATTGAGGAGCAGTGTAGAGGAGCAGGTCAGAGAAGCAATATACAAATTTGTAGGTCAGGCACTCACTTGTCCTTTGCCTTGTTGACGTAAATCTCTAGTCCTTGCAGGTCTTCCAAGAGCATTCTGGGGACCTCGAAGCGATGTGTATCTGATTTCTCATAGCTGTTAATAGAAAACAATCCAGTTTGTCAAACTAACACCAATCCAGCTGATACTGTGCATGGACACACTGAGCAGAGAAAAAAACCACTCAGTTCAGGGGGCACATTTGGCAGGGACATAATACAGAGCCGTGACCTGCACAGTTACACTTAACAAGAGCTTCCTTTTTGATCTTGCTTACGGTGACCTCCCTGGCTCGGTGTCAGACTTCACCAATGTCAAGATCTCTGGGACGCTACCCCGTGTGCAGGATGATCTATAAATGCAAGTTGTTGTTGTTGCGTACAGACCTTCACTTAATAATAATAATAATAATCCTTGCATTTGATAAAGCGATTTTCACATCTTATCAACGTCTCAAAACGCTTCACAGAATATACTGTAAAGTATATTTGTGGGCAAAACGGACACCATTTGGAACTGGTGATATTCGTCCCATTGGTTTGGCTGAATTTTACTCCGCCCCTTAATTCCCTAATGTCCTGGGTAAAGGCACTGGCGAGTGCAGCGCTGCATCAACACTGAGTTACTGATCTCAGTTGGGGAGCTGTCAGGGAAATAAACCCTGGCCGATCACACGCTTACTTGTGGAGAGTGTACTTACTGGCTGAGTGCAAGGTGCTGCTCTCCCATGGCCTCCAGGTGCTTTGCATAGTTATAGTAAGTGGTTCTGAGGTGCACCCGGTCAGACTTCTCAGCCGTGCTGATGGCTTTCTCCCATTGCCCCGAAGCCTGGTAAAACTTGGTCAGAAGATCAAACCGCTTACAGTTGGTGTAGAGCCTTTCAGCATCCTCCTGCAGACACAGCAATAAAGTTACGTCATTCTCTCACAACTCGTTTCTTTAACATAACCAGGAGCTTGCACTTTCACATCCATTTAAGGCTCTTATACGTCATGGTGTGAGAGCTTGGAATGTTACTCTGTCAGAGTCAGGGGGTTCTGTGTTCCTCTATCAGTCCGGAGAAACTGTTTCACTGCCGGGGAGAGAGGGAAGACAAGTGTTACTCTGTGAGTGCTCTGAATGTTGCTGGAAATTCAGTGCGTATTACACAGGCATTGAGGGTAGATCATAATTGCATAGCGACTGTGTTCAGTGCTTTAAAGGAGGTTCTGGTGTGTATCTGGTGTGTGTACTTCTCCCGCAAGTCACTCTGTCCGTACCAGCATTCCTAGCTGTATTGCCAACATGGCCACTCTGGCGTCTAGCTCTGGCTCCTGCTCAGCCTCCCGCAGGGCCCTGGCTCCGCGGGCGTGACCCATGTTCCCCAGACACACTCTGGCAACATCCAAGCGTCGGGTCTTCACACACATCCTGGCCATGTTCTCCCACACAGCTTCACTGTGGGCAGAAACAAAGAGAATAGGACTGTGGCTGTTGCCATCATACAGTTCTCATACAAACTCACATCGGGCTCATTCTGAACAAGGCTAAATGGAAAAAAACACCAGGTGGACTGGGTAAATATCAGACTACTGTCTCGGAATCGATAGCAGCTTCATGATGGGTCGGGTGGCGAACACAGTCGCTATGCCCACGTTTCTCAGCCAAACCTTAGTAACATGGTGATCCATGAAATAGGAACCATTGGACAATGCCTACCAGGGGAGAGTTTGTTGATGGTTGACAAGGAAGTGGGAGCATTTGAGATGGGCTGAGGATATATTTCTTGGTTCACTACAGCTGTGCATCACAAAGGAACTGGGTTCTCAGTTGCTAACATGGAGGGAGGCAGCTATGCAGTGATTCCCAACAGCATTACCAAGACTTGAGGCTTGTACCATATCCTGAACCCTTACTGCAAGCGGCTGCCAGCTCTGCCAGTATTGGTAGCAATGCATTTCCCAGTTTCTAGCCCTTAAACACCTGAAGGAGCAAGCAAATTGGCAGATTAACATCCTTTTATCACCTCCAGGCTTGACTATGATAGCTCTTTTCCTAACGCCACAAGCTGTAGTTTATTCAACATTCTGTAGCAAATGACCTCTCCTGTTCCAAGCCTGTCACTCCATCCTCGCCCGATTACATTGTCCTCCCATTCCCATAAAAATCAATTTCAAGATCCTTGTCCTCAATTCACTGTGTATCCTGTGGAGCTTTGAGATGTCTTGGCTACGTGATAAGGCGCTATATCAAATGCAAGGATTATTATAAATTTACCACCTGCAGAACAAATACATTCAGTACCCAATGCAGACATCAAAACAGAAACACACATCATCCTGACACAGATGCACAAGGCAACTTAAAGCAGAAATACATAATATTCGAATTCAGACACCCAACATAGGCTTCAAAGCAATATAGCTACAAGAATCTGACTATTTTGGTTCAGATATGATCTCCCCACCACCCCGTCTTGACAGGCTATTGTTTATTTCGACATTTTCAAAAATTATCCATTGTTTCTAAAGAAATATTAAAATTCAAGAAGTGACAGGTAAAAAAAATAATCTTCTTCCTCACACGGTGTGGGCTGGAATCAATCAGCCAATTTACAGTATTATGTTATCCTGATGGTTTTGAAGACGTTTTAACATATTTCTTTCTCTCTGCCCCACCCCCTCCTCCAGACTGGTTTCCTGTATGTCAGAACTCCCAGCTGGGGGCTGTTGTTGCTGCTGCCGCCTGTGTGATTAGAGAGCCAGCAGCAGAGAGGCTGCAGCCTTAATCCCGGAGCCTCACACTGAAGCAAGAAGGCTGCTTGTTTATCTGGGTTGAGACCTTCTGCATGTGTAACTGCATGCTACAACACCCATCACAGCTTGTCAGGTCTCTGCATCTAGGAGGAAATCGTTGCCCGAGCTTCGTGACCTGAGCTCACTTCAGGACCACATCCCGACCAGACCCGGTAACTCTATAGCCTTTCCTTCTTGCAATCGTACAAGCTCTCTTTCTTCTGCAGCGTGGTGCTGTCTCCTGGTCACTCGGCATTCTTTGCAGCCAGTATTCTGTGGGTTAGATAGTGTTCTGTACATCAGATGAACCTCCTGTTGCTTTGAAATTTGCCCCATTCACTGGAGCAACAAAGAAAGACAGATAGCAGTAGCAAAACATAATGGCAAGCCAAATGGCCCCCATCTATGTAGAAAATTGCTGTTTCAAATACTGTGAAACTGGCATCACAACGAAACTGGTATCAGTGTCGTTAGGGCTCCGGCATCACTCACAAGGCCACTGAAGTCACTAGGACACCTATATGCTTAAGACATCATCTTAAGCATCAGGATAATAATAATCCTTTCATTTGATATAGTGTGTTATTAGATCTCTGAGATGTCTCAACGCGCTTCATAGAATATAACGTAAAGTGAATTGACTGTATATTTTGTGGGCAAAATGTTTCAGAAAGCTGGTTACTTACAGAATTCAAGAATACCATGTGCCTTTCCCCTCTGAACAAGAGCTCTGACCTTTATTTAAAAATGGAAGAAAAGCCACAATAGATACAGTATATATATAATAATATACTTTAAAATTGAGTTTCCTGCTTATACTTAGATCTCATTCTGTTACATGTTATGGTGAACATAGCCATGATCAGCAGCAAGATCAAAGCTGACTTTAGTTTGGAAGAAAATAGTCTCTGGTTTGCATTCCCCAGGTTTGCTCTGGAATATTTTGCAGTCCAAAGGGAGGACGGTTGCCAGATTGTGTAATTGAAAGCAGACGTGAAGGCTGAAAAGGAAATGCCATTCTTTAAATGGTTAAAAAACATTTGGATCCCAATGAATTATTCACAAAGTAGAATCCTCAAAAATCTGATGACTCCACAGTAAGATGAAAGGGTGACCGATGAAAGCTCCTGCATCGCTGATCGTTCACAATATTCGAGGGAAAACTGAATTATTGATCTCTAGTAGATTATTTTACATTCATACAGAGGCCAAGGGTTAACAAAGGCATCAATCGCACGCAATCAATAAACTAAACTCTTAAATTTGTTGTTTGTCTCCAGAGGCAACTAATGACATACAACATCTAGGTTTTGCGACTTAAATCAGCAGGAACCAACTCAGTCAACATCAGGTGGGGCTGTTTTGGTCAGCCTGGTGTCTGCCACAAGCAGAAACCTATTACTGTACCATGCTTAAGAGTATCCAGAGTTCCACATATGGATCAAAATTTCCGTGTCTGGAACGGAATGCACTCTCTCCCTGGAGGGCTGCACATTTCTTACCTAATTCTGGAGAGTATTAAGTGCATTTGGCAGGCACCAAGGTTTGGGGAACTCCAGAGCGTGGGCTGGCAAAATGTTTTAAAAAAAGCGTTTAATCACTGAAAACTGCACAGCTTCTCAGTCAGAGCATTCTCTTGAAAACTTCCAGCTACTGGTCCAGATAAGACCAACCTAGTGATTAAGGGCTGTGACTGGAACTGAGTAGGAATGATCCCTGGTGCCAGTCTCCCACTCCATGTACTGTCTATGAGCAAGAATAGCTAGTCAGTCATCAGCAGTGCCCTGGACTCTTGACCCACCTGGCTCAGGAATCTGACAAATAAGACCACCACTCAGGGTTAAGGGTTGCCTTAATTCCAACACGCTGTGTTAAGATCTCTCTTTGGAGTCAGTTCAGTTTCCAAGAAGCTCTCGCTTATATCTCCCCCAAGGAGGAGAGTCAAGATCAGCCGCTGGTGCTGGGATGAATGATCAAAGAAAAGATAGGGCTCCAGAGGCAACAGTAGAGCATTGCTATCCCTGATTACTGAGACCTTCTGAAAAACAGATTTTATAGGGAAAGTAAAAGTCCTGCCGTGCTGCCTCCGCCTCCTCTTCAAGGCCACATTTCCAGACTCGGAATGGAATATAAAATGGTTGTTCAGGTTTACTACGCTGGCGTATGACAGAATCGTAGAAATTTACAGCACTGAAGAAGGTCATTCAGGCCATTTGTGTCTGCTGGCTTTATTGAGAACCATCCTCTCAGCCCCATTTTACCTACCCCTTTCTCCATACCCTGCAGTTTACTCCTTTTTAATAGACTTAGAGACTGAGTACATGCAGCAGTCAAGAAGGGGAAAGAGGGATAATAATGCACCAATTAGTCAGTTGTATACAAACTTCCAGAGTTCACAATATGCAACCAAATCACTTAAAAGAGACAAGAGCCATGGGACAGCCAGGACGTGCTTGTGTAGGGGAGGTCATGTCTGGCTCATATAAATAGATTTTTTTGAGGAAATAACAGATTGTATAGATAAAGCAAATTGAGTACACGTTGTTTATATAGATTTCCAGAAGACTTTTGATAAAGTGCTATACGGGAGGCCATTTGCAAAAAAAAATCAGTACCAAAGGGATTTTGGCTGCATGGATAGAGAGATGATATTGGTCCCACCAAAGTTAGTATAATGTAATAATAATAATAAAAATAATTGCATTTGATATAGCACCTTATCGCATCTTTTAGCACTTCACAGAATAACTTGTAAAGTGAATTGACTATATATTTGGTGGTTGAAACTTGGCAACCAATTGTGAGCAGTGTCCCCACAAACAGTCATGGATTGAGTGATCAGTTTTATTTATTTTTTCTTAAGGGATTATCATTTTTTCTTAAGGGATTATCAGGCATGTGGAGTAAGGAAACTTTCCCACGGTTTCGCCCTGCTGGGAATTGAACCCAGGTTTCTCGCTTGCAAACGGAATGCTCTAATCACTGAGCTGCAGGTCTCCTCAAGTTTTGAGCCATTATACAAAGGGTAACTATAGAGTGGATGCAATTGAAATTTACTGGGATGTATATGAGAGATGAAAGGATCTGGTTATGTGTAAAGATTTGAAGATGGGCAGAGATAAGGTTAAAGAGGATGACTGGGGTTACCTTAGAATTGATAGCTGTTACTTGAGTGTTAGCAGAATGCAGAGTGTTAAACTACATGGGCTGTACAAAAGGAAGCTATATATAGGCTGCTGAGGATATGGGGAGGATTTCCATGTTCTGGACTTGATCACTGTTGTAGTGAGTTTCGCACCAGGGTGACAGAGCTATTGTAATGAGTGTACACCACAGATACACTATTATAGTGAGTTCCACAGCAGAGGTACATGATTGGCATAAATTTCACACCAGTGTTACACTATTGCTATACTACACTCTAGCAAATTTCATACCATAGGGTTAATCTACTGGAGCGAGATTCACACAAGGATACAGTATGATTGCAGTGCATTCCACACCAGAGTCACACTGTGTATTGCAGCAGATAAACTCTGCATGGCTACCGTCAGCATGTGGACAGCTTGACATTTGAAGTGGAAAGTGCCCTCAAGCCTGGTCATCCCAGAACATTTTATCCAAACCTATTTATAGCTTTCTGCTGAAGAAAGGGTTAACCCAGAGACTGGAAAATGCAGTCTCCAATGCTCCTGGTTCTTCCTGTGTTCTGACTTGCACACAATGACAAACACATGTATCTAACCTACAGGAAATAGCAACTGGGTTTTCAATGGGCAGCAGATGTGAATATTGGGCTCCGCTGACGTCCATGGCAAGCGACGGTGTAAAACGAGCTGCAGTGACTAGTGGTGGGGACAGTAACGCTCAACCACATGCAACAAGAGAATGGTTCATTGTAATCTACTAGTGGCAGTCACAAGCTCAACACAAATCATCTTGCATTACAATCCCCTCCACTTAATATAGGGCATCTACCATACAAATATTTTCTGCCTTGGTGTGCACAAGGGCTGCTATATACAGCCCGTTTATCCAGCACCCTCGGGACCTGGCCAATGCCGGTTAAAGCGCACGGTGGATATTCGGCTGAAAACGCGAATAAATAAATAATAAATTCAATGCATTTTTCCAGATAAATTCCGTAATCAAATGCAGACCGTTTGTTTGCGATGCCGGTTATACGGAAGTTACGGTGGATCGGGTGCCGGATAAACGGGCTTTACTGTATATATATGTATGCATATACATCCACACACATTTACAGTTAGCAGCCTCACAGAGGCAGCCTCAAATGTTAGCAGCCTCAAATGTTTTGAGACATCTCGATGATGTGAATAAAGTGCTATATCAGATGGAAGGGCTATTGTTATTATATTACAGCAGCAGTCCATTTCAAAGGTTCTTTATTATCTACAACTGTTCTATTACATTGGTTCCTTCCCCCTCATTGAAGCTGCTGATCTTTGCTCAGGTGAGGTTCCAAGGTAGCTGATTATAATTTGGATCTTATTGCAGCAGATTCTGTTGCAGGCTGCACTCAAAATGTGACCAACAATACTTGAGCCTATCTCTCTCCTTCAGTTGCTAAGTTACTGAACGTGAATTTTCAGCGTTTCAGATATTAATGTCTGCAAGAGTCGCAGATGTTGATAACAAAGATATTTGGGGGATTACAGTGGGGGTAGACGAACAGATAAAGTCTTGGGCCATTCTTGTGACATTCCTCATTTCCTCCACAGTGACCTTGTCCGTAGAACAGGACACAGGAGAAGAAGTCGAGCTGTTTCCATCTCACTCCAGCCAGGAGCTGGAAGCGATGCTTTGATTGTGCTCTGGGTCCCTTCCTCAAAGGAAACGCATCCTGTTAATGTTTGACTGAAGTGCCAGTGCTCAGTGTTTGTTGCAGCAGCAACGCCCTAATGCTCACCAAAACAGCCTGAAAAACAATCGTTTCCTCTGATTTCAGAACGTTTCCCGGTCCCGACAGCTCTGTGCTCAGCCTAGCACCGTGTGTACTGCGAGAAGACGCGCAGTTGCAGCTTCATAGTTTCACTGCAGCGCTTAATATTTCATTTTCCAGGGAAGGGTTGCCTCAGTGTCGGGAGTGTACACAAGGCTAATGCTTACGCTGGCCAACAGCAAGCTGCAGACAGGTGCTTGAGGCCAGCACGAACAGGATTATCAGCTTCCTTGTGGGCCCTGTAGTTGGTGAACTTGTTTCTGCCACAAAGCAATGGACCTGTGTGCACACCAGCTTCTCACTGAGGCATCTCCCGTCAAGAAAGCACAAGAGGGTGGATAAAGGCACTTGGTACTTAGGTAATCTGGAGCGGGCCGGTATAACATTTGGAATTCAATGCTGATATTGTCAGATAAGAAGATGGAAGCTCACCTGCCCTAGCACCTCCTGATGCTGCTGCACGGTCAATGCAGACGTGGTTGAGCGTGGGAATAAAAAGTGGTGCGGAGCTGTTGACTACAGAGGGCTCCAGATTAAGGTCATGGCTGTCAGAAAGCTACTAGCCACCGCTGTGGCAGTTGCACTGCTGTCTCTGATCCTGAACAATGTGGCGGCTTTCACTCCAAACTGGGTGTACCAGGCACTGGAGGATGGGAGAAAGCGCAGTGTGGGCTTGTGGAAGATGTGCTACGAGAAAGGCAAAGGGACAAACAAGCATGGACAGACGCTGGAACGCAAGTGTGAGAGCCTGAGCTGGGGATCGGACTACCCTGGATTTCAGGAATCTCGCAGTACAGTCAAACGTAAGTGTACGCAACTCCAATACAGTGGGGGCGGGAAGGGGAAACAACTACAAAGCATTATACACATACAGTATATTCTTTGAAGCACTTTGGGATGTCTCAAAGATGTGATTAAGGCGCTACATCAAATGCAAAGTATTATATTATAAGATACAGTGCTATAGCCAATGCTGGGCTGCCATAGCAAATCCTTTAACTTCACTGCAATTTGCTGCCACTTTACATGGGGGCAATGAGGGCGCAGAAACCCACTGATTGGTGTTGATTGATAAAGATCAGCCAACTGGGTTGTGACACAGTGGTTTGGGTCCATAATCTCCTGCGCTAAATCGATGTCCAAATGCATGTAAGACTTTCAGATCATGAAGTCGCCACTGATATCTTTTCTACATGCTGTGTGTTATAATAATACACTTCGCATTTGATACAGCGCCTCCGAGACTTCTCAAAGCGCTTCACCGAATATACTGCAAAGTAAATTGACTATGTTTTGGGGGTGAAACGTAGCAGCCAATTACGCATAGCAGCATCCCACAAGCAATCAAAATTATGTACAGGAAACATAGCACTTCAGCTCAATTGAACTGTTTAACAGGGAGGATGATGAATATTTGCAGGTGAGGGGATCAAGGGATAAGGTGAAAGGGTAGGGAAATGGTTTTGTTATAGAGCAGTCATGTTCTAATAAAGTGTTGGAACAGGCTTGAAAATAATAACAATCCTTTTGTTTTGCTGACAAAATTCACTTTACAGCATATACTGTGAAACACTTTGAGATGTCTCGAAGATGTGATAAGGCGCTATACCAAATGCAAGAATTCTTATTATTATAGCACCTCATCACATCATTAAGATATCTCCAAGCACTTCACAGAATATACTGTAAATTGACTGCAAGAAATGCTTGAATTAAGTTATTCGTCCCATTGCTTCTAGGAAAAAGGAAGAGTAGCTATTCGGCGGTCAAACCTGTCCCATCATTTAACAAATCACAAAATACTGCAGATGCTAGAAATCTGAAACTAAAACAGAGAGCTGGGAAAACTCAGGTCAGGCAGCATCCATGGAGAAAGGAAAGCGAGTCAACGTTTTGGGTCCATGACCTGACGGAAGGGCTTTCCTTTCTCCAGGGATGCTGCCTGACCAGCTGAGTTTTTCTAGCCCTCTGTTTCTGTCCCATCATTTTATTGGATCATGCACTGGAGTGAGCTCAAGTTTCAAAGAGGTTTTGCACACATTTCTCACTCAGAGTTTAGAGTGCTACTAACTGAGCCAAGCTGAAATCTAATAAACAGAGGCAGCTGTTCCCATCTTTCAGTGCAGGTGCCTTTGTGATGCTATTAAGGTGTCTGCAACCTCAAGGACAATTGTGCGCAATCTTCTGAGAAGCCAAGCTGTCTACTACTGGAGATCGACAACCGCTGTAGGCTATATGGCTCAGATTGGCTGGCGTTCAGTTGTAATATTTCTAACAAGGAAGGTTCCCTGTCCATTATGGGGGTTTACAGGATAATTGTGAGCTCTTCCAATGGAATCTTGCAAATACTATCCACGTGTGCTGTGATCATTAACATCAATGTTAATATACAAAATATACAGTCAATTCTGAGATAATGCTTGAGACGTCTCAAAGATGTGATAAGGTGCTATATCAAATGCAAAGATTATTATATTATTATGTGACAGCAAACTGAGGATGTCCCAAGTTAAGACCATATCATACTACAGCCACTACATAAACAAGTAAAGTACAATGGACAATCCTGCTACATAGGTCATGCATTCTGATGGTCATACCTGAACATACTGTCCCAATGTTCATCACTAATACTCCGTTGAACACAAGAGCTTTTCTGTTAGTTTCCTTCTTGTTCAATAAAACATCTTCTGATGGATAATTTGGAAATTCTACAACAAAGCTCTTTAATGCTTCGAGTCACGTGTTTTCTCACACCTCACCCAGAGTTGATTTGACCTTGTCTACACTCAAGCTACACTGAGTACTATTTACCGAGTAAAGCCATTCATCGCTTTGAAAACTATCCATGAGATGACCCCTCGTCTTTCTATTTTCTTGGGAATCCTGAAGTAAAGGATAAATGTTTCAATTATCTTTTCTCATAGAAGGATTGATTTTGTTGTTACATCATTGAAACCAAAACTATTTAACAAGATCTATAAGGACAATGTGGTCCTACAGACTTATTATTAGAAAAATATTAGAAATTAGAGCAGAGCAAAATTAGAAGAGATGTCAGAAACTTGCTTTAGTTGAAAGACCAATCAATGTTTAGGAATAATTCGCCGAGTTACTATTTACTCCAAACCATTAAAACATCCAGAATACAATTAGTATCCTTGGAACATAGCACCACCAACCACCACTGTTCCCCAGTACCACGCTCACTGTGTACCAGATCATACGCACGCTCACAGTGGGCCAGTTTTATACATACACTGGGTACCTGGTCAGGTTTCAGGGCTTGTGACCATCTCTGTTAAACCCAATTTTTAGCTGGACATAATTTCTTATATTTCATAACAGGATTGGTATCAAAAGCCCAGATTCCTATTTCAGTGATTCGTTCCTGTTAGAACATTGTATTTTCAATACTTTGCCCTGAAGTAATGGAACTACAAACTGACAAGATGGCATACTCAAGTCTTGTGTCTGTGTCCCTCTCCACAGTTCAGTTTGACATGATGCGAGCCTGTAATCTGATTGCCACAGTCGCCCTGACAGCAGGTCAGCTCATCTTCCTACTGGGGCTGGTGGAGTTGCCACTCATTACCCAGGATTCGCAGTGGTGGGAAGAGGCCATAGCAGCCCTGTTCCAGCTGTCCAGTGAGTAACTCATTTACTTTACTCTTACCTGTAAGCAGCTGGAGTGTCGGATATTGAGTGTAAGAATGGGCGCAGCCACTACTGTCCTGATTGGTGATGCAAATATAACACAGATTATAACAAAGCAGAGTAAAGAGCTGTTTAAGGATATGACTGGAGACATAATCCAATGAATAAGAGGCATGGCAAAGATAATTTGGAAGTTTATTCTAGAGGGCTTAAGGCCAGATTACTGAAGGTGGGACAGAGGGAGTAAGGAGTACAGCAGTACAACCCTTGATTTCAGTCATGCTGCTGGAGGTAGTCAACAAGTTATTGGATAGTATTGTAAGAAATCCCAGATTTCATAAATTGACAAGAAAAGAGGATGCAAAGACAGCATCAAAACAGTCACGTTTAGTGAGGCTCCATTATATTCTAGCACCGCGGGCTGTGAAGTGCTAAGAATATAGAGTAAATCTAGACCCAGGTAGCATTTCTTCACCAAAATGTTTTAAAATACAAATCCTTCCCAGTGCCTGTGCCAATCGGCTGTGAAGAGGAAACTGCCTGCATGTTTCTATGCTGCCGCAGTAACAGTGAGCTGGCCTGTCATTCTGTGTAGCTGCTAATTTTAGCTCCCAACAATCTGCACCCGCTGCCCAATGTCTGTGCGAAGTGCGATGAGCGACTGGAGGGCGCCAGGATATCCCGATCCAGAAGCAGGAAATGCCTGTTGTACCTGTTACGCAAGAGGAGCCTTGAAGCTCTGCAGAGCAGTGGGAGCTCTGCTGGTAGACAGAGCAGCGCTCTCTGCTGTACTTACAAAGTCTTCTTACACTCCTTACAATAAGCAAGATATATTAACATTAAATAGATGCAATAAAATATCTGAAGATTAAATTAATTTAGCAGACGTAAAGGCTTTGAGGATCAGGTGATTGATGTCAGCAGCCAAAGTAAAATCCCACTTTCACAATTAGCGATAATTTGCAAACACCCACCAATACATTTGATTGCAGCCTATTTCACAGGGACGCTGGCTTCAAAAACTATCCATGTCACTCACCTAGCAGTGCACCCCACCCCACCACACTGGAGGTGAAATCAATACGACATTTGCAACGTTACTACTGGGGATCAAAGAGTTTTGTCAGTATAAGAGAAGCTGCTCTGTGCCCTTTAAACTGTGGATACTCTGTGTCTGTGTCACTCTATGGGATATTTGCTGTGCTGTGTCATATTGTGTCTATGCCATGTTGTGTTGTTTTTAAACCTAGTCTCAAAATATGTTCAACACTGGTATGGCCAACATTTCTTGCCTCTCCTAGTAGTCCTGAGAAGGTTGGGGTGGTGGGGAGAGGGAGAGGGTGGCCTTCTCTGCTGTATCGATACCAAGCCCACTATTTCATTCTTAAACACACTACAATTTTATGCAAAGGAGAAAGGAACTTGTGGAGCCAAACATTTTACAGAGATGAGCACATGGGAAAGTGTCAGGCGTGTGGGAATGTAGATATTCAGTATTAGACACACGGGAATGGATAGGGTATACAAGCATGTATGGATTAAAAGAATCGTCAAAAAAGGAATTGGATGTTTTCCCTGAGCAGTAAAGATATTGAGGGTGGGAGAAATGAGTTGGAAAATGTATTCAATCAAAACAAAATTAAAATAATTATTAAATAAGTATTATTAAAAAGAAGCAATTTAGAAAAGCAGTGACACAGACACGATGAGCTATATGCCACTTGAGATTTCAAGTCCCTCATTTGAAATAGGGGGACACAAGTTTGTGTAATTGTTCATTATTTGGGCTCGGGCAGCAAATGAGCTCACCCAGTGTTCTGGTGCACACCAACACTATTTTTGCTGTTGAGAGTACAAGGGTAAAACACAAGTTAAATAGCAGGAAAGTTATCTTTTAAAAGATAATGAGATCAACACTCAACAAGGGGAATATTAAGGATGATGGGGGTGTGAACAGAAGAAGTGGGATTCAATTAGGCTCATATGGAGAAAAACATCAGCCCGGAATGGCTGCTGTGTGGTAATATTTTGTTTCCCACGCACAGTGTTGTTAGGAAGTGGAATGCCCTGTTGGGAACGATGGTTGAGAGTGAATCCAAAATTAGCTTTCAAAAGGCAACTCGAATAACTTCAACCTCCCCTCTCTTTCCAGATTAGCATCAAACCACGCTACTGTTAAACGTTCCGAGAATGCTATCTGCATGAAAGACACAATACACTAAATGCAAGTTGTTATTGTTGTAGATAAACACCTAAAAGAGAGTAAACTACAGGGTAATAGGGATGAAGAGCAGGTCAAGGGGACTGAAACGATTGTTCTTGAAAGAACCACTGCAGACCCGATGGGCCAAAATGGCCTTCTGTGCTGTGAATTTCTATATTGGCAAGATCTCTTGACTCTATATGATAAGAGAAGAGCCGTTTCTCCTGGCCAAAAAATACCATCCAGGTTAATTGGCCATTCAGCTCGAGGGCCTTTTGTGGATTAGCATTAGCGGATTGCTTTACCGGGGATAATAATTCCTTTAAAAATAAATTGGTCACTTCATTCTACAACTGTTTATGGGACGGTGTTGAGCGCAATTAGCTGCCGCGTTTTGCCCACAAAATATCCAGTCAATCACTTTAGAGTATATTGTGGAGTCCTGTAGCTCACTGGTTAGGGCACTTGCCTTGCAACAACAAAATTACATTGATAGAGGGCCTTTCACGTTGGGAGGACGTCCCAAATAAGAGACCTGGGTTGCAAATGAGAGACCTGGTTTTATTCCCGGCAGGGCAAAACCTTGGGCAAGTTTCGTTACTCCACACCCCTAATAATAATCCCTCAAAATAAAACAATAATAATTTGGCCACTCCATCCATGACTGTTTGTGAGACACTGCTGTGCGCAATTGACTGCTGTGTTTCGTCCACAAAATATAGTCAATTCACTTTGAGAAGCACTTTGAGACATCTAGAAGATGCAAAAAGCATTTCATCAAATCAAGGATTATTATTATATTCTGTGAAGCGCTTTGAGATGTCTCAAAGATGTGATAAGGCTCTGCATCAAATGCAAGGATTATTATTATTCTATGAGGTTGATCAATGAATGTTCTCAACAAGAAAAGTCACAGGGCATTGGCTGGACAGGACTCGAGTGCTTTGGTGGACAGCAGCGGTTTAGTGTGCATACAGAGTGCTGCCCAGATGATGCAGGAACCCGTGTAATTTGCAAACCCCACACAATCATTAACCTGAGGAGTGGAAATGGCGTTATTCACTGCCAATGAAATTACAACTCCAAGCACTCAACAATAATACTAATAATCCTTGCATTTGATATAGCATTTTTCATGTCTTCAAAATGGCTCAAAGCGCTTCACAGAATACACTATAAACTGAATTGACTGTATATTTGTGGGTGAAACGCGGCAGCAAATTGCATACAGCAGTGTCCCACCAAACTGTCGTGGATTGAATTGACCAAATTATTATCGTGTTTTCTTTTAGGGATTATTATTAGGCCTGTGGAGTAAGGAAACTTGCCCAAGGTTTCACTCTACCTGGAATTGAACTCAGATCTCTCGCTTGCAAGGAGAATGTTCTAATCACTGAGCCAGGGGACTCCACAACAACAAATTTATATTGAACCCTTCACATGGGGTAGCGTATTGGAGTGTTTAAACTTTCTCGGCATGCTCAATTTCTCAGATCATCTATTTCAACCAAAGAGAATAGAGCTTTTTCTATAACGTAGATGAAGTATAACCCCAAGTTTAAATAGCAGCATATAATATAATAGATCCACATATAATAGAAGGGAAGGGGACTTGGGAAAGTGTCTGCCTACTCCGGAGACAAGGGGACTGGGAATATGCATGAGTGTATATATACATACACAAACACACACGTACACAGGAGGTTATACACAAAGACACATATATATGTAAACAGGAGGGGGCTAGTAGTATATGTGTATATTATATATTTATACACACACACGCATACAGGGGGTGGGGTGGGGGGGGGCTGTTGGATCTCCACCCTGTACTTTTTCTAATTTCATAGTTCACACACAGGGCCTGTGAAGGGAAATGACTGAACTGAAATAAATGGCTATTTTGGGCCTTGGTGGAAGCTCCAAGCTGGTTTCCTGCCTTCAGCTGATGAACGATGTTCCACTGGACAGTACAGAAGGCAGGCAGCACAGGGAGGAGCAAACTAACTGGATTACACAGCTTCAGAAATATCACGGACAGGATGTGCATGATAAACCTCTGCTCTGCCATTTTATTAGACCGTGGATCATTTATAATCCCATTTAGATTTAACCTATCTCCCAACTATCTACCTATGTCTCTATTAAATATCTAAAGTCTGTCCAAATGGCCTTCTAGGGTGGTACACATGTCCATCAGTGAGCATATCAGTCAGTAACGCATTATTCATATTTGAAGAATATACAATAAACAGTATACAGTGTGTCAGGTTGTATGTGTGTGTGGGAGATGAACATGCCATGGAATGATCTGTGATGGAGAAGGTTCAGATAGGCCTATTGACCTTCTCTTATATCTAATTTTCTACGTCAATCTGTGTACGTTTGTGTGCGTCAATCATGTGCGTTGGATGTATGTTTGTGTGCGTCAATGTGTGGGCTCTGGGATTACTAAGTGTACGCTTTGAGAACTCTTGTTTTTTTCCTCTCTCCTCACTCCTAGGTTTCGTGCTGGTGATCGGGCTGGTGACATTCTACAGGATTGGTCCCTACACACACCTGTCCTGGTCCTGCTACCTGGACATTGGGGCTTGCCTCGCTGCGACCTTGGCGGCTGCCATGCTGATATGGAACATCCTGCATCGCCGGGAGGACTGCCTGGCGCCTCGCGTTATCGTAATCAGACGCTCCCTCAGCGCCCGCTTCAGGCCCCGCTTTGAAAATGATTACGTGGAGTCGCCGTGCTGAGAAGCACCAGCCCCTCACAAGCGTGAGGGATCCACACTATCTTGTTTTCCGTCATTAATTATGGATCTAACAACCACCCAATGCCAGCAGCTGGGAGGTTGGATGTGGTAGGGTGGGGGGTGGGGTGGGAGTGGATACAGTATTTGGATTTGGGTCCCAGCATGGCTTATGCACAAAGTTCTGGACGGAATAAGCTGCCGGGTCAGCAGGGACCTGCTCAGGAGCACATATTCCAAGTAAACAAATGCTCTATATCTGAGCACTCCCCCTGTTGAGATGGTGAGGGAGGAAATACTCGGGATGTTGTCATGAGATTTTCCATCTCTTGCAAGAACTGTGCATGTAACTGTGTGAAGGAGTGCCCACCTGCAGGGTGAGAGATACAAAACACAGATCACCTCACGCGCATCCTGCCTGCCAGCTCTGAGCCAAACCAGCCACTCTCACAGATGCTCGACATTCCCATCAATGAGGTCTCTGCTATTATGACCACCATTAAAGAAACCAGATGGATAATCTAAACTTTAATTTTCATAGGATATAATACTATACATATAATTTATACCTTGCATTGAAATGATGATTTGCCTAAAACCCTGTTTGTATGAGACTACTTTTTTGCTTTTTCTTCTGACATTAATGAGACAGAGAGAGCAATGCGACAGTAAGGGGCCAAATGCAATTGCTCACGGAGACGCCACAAAGCACAGAAGCGAGCAGCAGGTCTGAGGGTTAATCAATTTTAGAGATCAGATAATTATGCCCTGCTGAGTATATACTGTACCCACACCCACTCTGCACTGTGACAGCTGTGCTATACCTGTACTGAGTGCTTGTGTATCTTGCGCTGGTATTTATTTAAAACCTCAATCTTGTATCTAGTTTGCTGACTTGATTCAGAACAGCAGAGGGCAAGCAGATACCTTCGGATTATATGCACTAACTACCATCATGTAAAATGTACCACACAGAATCAGAAATATATTTGATAAGTCACTCTCACAACAACACCAACTTGCATTTATATAGCACACTTCAAGCAGGCTAGGGATCCGAAGCGCTTGTGGGCCAGCATTATGGGCCTAGAAAAAAGGGCTAAATTGTGTTTTAAAAAGCAGTGACTGTACCACAGTGGAACAGAGCATGTGTGCATTGTAATATTTTAAATATTTCCCACGCGAGCTAAATTTAAAATATGTAACATGGTTTACATTCATATAATGCCTTTCACTCCAGGATTTGATTATGCTGGTTGGCCACCTGAGGTGGGGGGTGGTGGGGTGGGGGGAGAGGGGGAGAATCAAAGGGGATATGGAGGGAAACCACTCACGTTATTATTCAATTATCATGTAAAATAGTGTTCTCCAAACTGCCCTGTCCCAATGATACACAAACTTAGTGATGCCAAACATACTGTGCCAGTGACAGAACAACTGCACAGCAAGTCTGACATTTTAACACTCTGCTTTGTCAATTTCATTTGATTCAGAAAAGAAAGCCTCACCTTTTGATGAGTTTAATAGATTTGAACGCTTCATCCATGTCCCCGATGGTGAGGTAAAAGCTGAAGTTCAGCATGGCATCTCGCGTGGTCTTGTCACAATCCTCCAGCCCAACAAAGTCTCGCAGAGCCCGCTTTGACACCATTTGTGGAATGGAAGATGAGCCTGGAGTCCCCTCAGACACATTCGCTGTCTCTCCTGACTGGAAGCAAATAAAAACAGAGATATTATCAATAAGGACGAACAAGATCAGGCTTTGAAGGGAACCACTTCTGCCTGATTTTAACAAATAGAATTTCAGCCACAGAATCTTAGAAATAACAGCACAGAAAAAGGCTATTCTGCTCAAGTCTATGTTAGTAGTACAAGCTCCCCCTTTGGAGTTCTCTAATTCTAAATCATTTTTTCTTTCTCGCACCCTTTTATATTCTTCCCTTCCAAATGTTTAGCCAATTTCCTTTTAAATGCTGCTATAGTCTTGGCCTCAATGGCTACTCGTGAAGAATAACTTTTAATAGTGTAACACCGAACCTGCAAATGTTTCTTCTGACCTCTCATTTTACTCTTCCAAAGATAATCTTGAGTTTGTAACCTTTGGTCACCAATCCACCAGCTTTCAATATTTAATATAATAATAATATCATATAATAATATTCTTTCCATATTTATATATTTTATAATATAATAATATTGAGGATTTTTTTTAACATCTCCAATTTTTTTATTCTTGGATAAAAGCTGGGAATCTGTCTTTATTATGTTCTTCCTCTTTGTTTGTTCAACCTGCATAAAGCTTGTTGCATATCCCAGGCAGCTCAATCAGATGGATTCAGAGAGTTTTTAATAAACGCATTCATTGCAAAAATACAGTGAAGGATGACATAGGACCTCTGTGGGATCCAAAACGTGAGTTCGTACCAAGAAGAATGAAGTAGCAGAATGTGTTATGGTCCACAAGAATGTCACAGCAATGCCGCAGAACCAGAATTGCACATAGCACTAGGCCGACACCGCTTGGAGTACTATGTCCACGTCAGGTGTCACATCCTGTGACTGATGAGGTATCCCTTCACCTACACACCCAAAGATCCTGTTTATCTTTACTGCTACAATGTTAATGGTTCTCGTGATATGACCATTTGTACTATTAGCACTTATTTATTCAGATTATCTATTATTCCAAGCCCCAAATGTACTCTGGACTTGGAACAAACACTTGCTTGAGCCTCTAAATACACATTCAATTATATTGGATCACATGACCTCTCATGAATGCAAATCTTATTACATATGCTGTCATTGACTGGATTTTGTCAGGAATGGATTGTGTAGCAATGGTAACATCAAGCCAACCCATCATCCTGCAGATAATCTACTGCTCCTAGGTGGTGGATAGCGTACCTTCCGGGAGAAGTAGTAATAGGGAACCTCAAGACCAAGCAGGGCTTCGTGGGCAGCCATCTTGGGGAAGCTGTCCTGTAACAGGAGGCCATGCTCCTGAGTACTGAAGAACGACACCACCAGAACCTCCACCTGCGACAGAGCAGGGAGGAAAGAGTTAAAATCCTGCAGCAATCATCAGCATCCACTCTCACGCACCCATAAGTGCGCACACACACACACACAAACTCAGCCCTTGCACAAGCTGAAGCAATGGACTCATGCACACAGCATACGCATCCTTAGGCTGTCTCAGCTCATTATATACATTTATCCCCAATTAATTCCTGGCAATGGTATTCATCTCAGTCCTCAGCTCCGTCCACCAGCTCAGCTTCTGATTTGCAGAGTGGGATTTACTTCCCAACTCCAGTAAGCGAATCGGATTGGTCTCAGCATTTCTCAAAGAACAAGTCCCACGGGAGTGTGGAAACAAAGAGGCAATGGTGGCCAACCATCCCTCCAGTACATCCCACACTTCCTGTCTGGAAAAAGAGGTCCGAGCCACCTCTTTGCTCAGTGAGCAATTATGCATTGGATTATCAACGTCAACCAATGTTCAGAGAATGCGAGTCAGTGCATATGTGGGATCAGCTTAGCAGTATTTAGCATATCAAATGCCCCCTCCTCCATGCCATTCTGAATGATAACGTCTGCAGCACCGAGCAGATTTCATTTCACTCGACAAAACGTTCAAAAATTCTTTCCAACCTCTTTCCCATCTTTTACCACTAACATTCCTGAGAATGTTAGGAATTCTCCTAACATGCCCACAAATGGGCATGTTACAAATCACTGATGACCACAAATCACTGATTTCCAACTGAAAGAATTAATCTTCCCAATTTACCCTGCCACGTCTCTTCTTTACTTTAAACACTTTTATCACATTCCCTCTATTCCGGTGGAAAAAAAACTCATTTAGGGCACAAGGCTAGTCAAGCGGACCGCTTATGCTACAGTCCTCTGGCAGTGTAAGGGTTCCAAGATTGCGTCAGGGGAAGAAACAATGAATGAGATAGCTATTTGGGGAACAAATTAATTGAGGGGTATGAGAGATTAGCATAGAATTTTTGTTTTACTTTTGAACTAGCCAGCTGGATCACAATGCTATTTTCAGTCCTCTGTTCCTGTGGAGATGTTATTTTATACTGCAGCTACTGAAGCAGTGAAAATCCAGATTGAGTTTTCAGAAAGAATATTTTGCTAATTCACTTGGCTGAGTTTCACCCACAGCCAAGTGGATATACAGTAAATTCACTTTACAAAATATTCTGCAAAGTGCTTTGAGATGTCTCAACAACGTGATAAGGCGCTATATCAAATACAAGGATTATTATCTATTAGTACATGGGGGTACACTAGTATTTAGATGGTTGTTTTAATTTGAAAGCTTGTATTTTTTTTACATTCTTGAGACGACACCCACCTTCCACTCAATGCTCTGAGTTTTCTTGCTTGCAGCCTGTTCTGGCAGTGGGATATTTAGAGCAGCCTCACACACAAACAGCTTGGGCTCATTCTGATCCCAGAAATGACTGATGGGATAGCGACCCAGAAACTCAGGCATTTCAGAGCGCCCCCTGCAAATTAAACATAAATCACAGCTCCAAACAAAGACACTGTAACAAATCGTGTGTGACAGTGAGAGGGCAGAGGCAGCAATCTCCTGGATTGTTACTGGGAATTCTATCTAGACACCCCCGCTCCACCACCCACCAACCCTCCCACACAGGCTCTCACTCCCCCAGTATAACACAAAATGACATGTGTAAAGCAGCTTTCATGTCGGGAGGACATTCCACGCCGCTGGGCAGTTAGGAATTTGGACCTGAGCTCAGGGAAGTTGGAGGGCTGGGAGGGTTAGAGGGTGGCCCGAACACTTGGTTCAAGACACATGCCTTGAAGGAGGCAATGGACTCATTAGAAAGTGTGCAGCAGATACTCACTTCTCATTATCACCATCTTCCCCTCGAGTCGCCGAGCAGCCCTCATTATTTGATTGGCCACTTTCAAAGTCAAAGTAGTTTAAAGTGTCCATCTCCACATCATAGAAATAGATCTTGGAGTCTGGTGTGCCGTCTGCCTGAATGGACACAAGAACAAAACAGAATGTGTTGGTAATAATAATAATAAAAATGATAATAATCCTACTAATCACTAAATGGTCCCCTCTTTTCAAGGCTGAATAGTTTATCTAGTGACTACCACGTTTTGCCGACAAAATAATATAAATTAACTTCACAGAATATTCGTGTTAAGGCGCTATATTAAATACAATTATTACTACAGTATATACATAACACATATGTGGATACATGTTCGCATATTCACACATAATGACACACAGCCCATCACACAAATGCTCAGTTCCACATTCCTCACTCAACACACGTACTGTCACACACGACATACCTTGTTGGTGAGAATGCTGACATTAGTACCATTTGAATTACAGCGCACAGATGAAATGCTCGCCAGGTTTGGGATCAACTCTGTCATATTCTTGGTGTTACAGTGCGGCTTTGCTTCCCTTAAGAGCACAGAAGTCTGGTTATAGTCACTATAGAACAGCTCAGTCAGTCTATAACCTGCAGCACTGTCCTATAATTCATGCACAGCAAGTTACTACAAATCATCACTTACCCTCATGTCATGGCACCATCTGGTGCAACCTTTACACAACAGGTCTCACCCACGGGTATCACATTGACTGCAATATTATAAGAGAAGCAAAGAGAGACAGCAATTGAACTCAGGGATGGGAGGACCTGTACAGGACAGTTTAAGACTTGCCAACCATCTTGTGGTTCTGAAGGTCCAAGTTCAATGTCGAATATCAGCAATAACTTCTTAATCCAGGTCCACACACTCCCGATGAGAACAGAATCCAGCCTGTTCATTCCTGATCAAAACCACAAGCCTGCAATGTGTTTGATATATACCCAGTGACTACCGAAATACTGTACCATTTTAAGATCCACTGAAATCAGCCAGATTTCTTAACAGCGCCTTGGGATGTCCTCCCGACTTGAAAGGTGCTCTATAACTGTCATTTTGTTGTTGTTGTTGTTGTTGTTGTAATAGCTCTCAGTCTCACTAGGCTTCTTGTGGAAAGATATTAGGATTCTCTTTAATACTGGAAGGTTGAGGCCTACAACCAATAGCTGGGGGAAAGGTAAAGCTCAGGTGTGTGTTCAATACCTGCGGGAAAGGTCGAAAACTTTGACATGCGCCGCATCTGTTCCCACAACCAGGAAGTTCCCAGAAATGTAAAGATGACAGGGATTTCCCTCCGACTCAGTGAAAGGCAACAGCTGCTTAACAGTACCCTGTGACAATTAGAAACAGGACAGTCACACAGAAGTAATGGTGCAACAAATGAACCCACACCAACTCTCACATACATACGCGCCTACTGACAAAATATACAGTCAATCCACTTTTTGGTATATTCTGTGAAGCGTTCAATGATGTGATAAGGCACAATATCAATTGCAAGGATTATTATTACTTATTTCACACATTCCCTCGAATGCACACACTCTCTCATATATACATGCACGAGAGCAGTACGCCCAGGTGTGCGTGTGAGTGACTGCATATTCTGCACACATACACACACACACACACCAGGTCCAGGGTGGATCTAGCATACACTACTGAGGGCGGTTACAGATTTTGGCCGAGCTGCAGATTCAGCACATGACACATACTTGCAGGGTGCGGACCTGAACCCGGTTTGGCTCCACAGTGTAAATGTTCTCCTCGTGCACTGCCAGAACAGGGGAATCGCAGGGGAAAGAGCCTGAAACAAAAATAATTCACAGAAATATACACTCACTGCAGAGCATTTTGGCAAATATCAGAGTAGACAGAAAGTTAAAACAACATTGAGAAAGAAAGGCTGCACTGCTCACTGCACAATGGCAGCTCAGTTGTTAAAAGCACTGAAGTTTCTGGTTCACTAGGTTCCCCACACCCAGCTGTTAGTTGATCTCAGCCAGAGCAGCTTTAATATTACAAACACCCTCATCAGTCTTGGACAGGGAATGGAAAGGGAATGTTAAGAGTACCCACTGTCCCTCAATGTTCGCTGAGTTCAGCATCCAGCTCAGCTCTGATGTTCTAAAGGCTCATACCATTTTGGGGAGGGACCAAAGGATGAATGCACTTCTACTGTATCCCAACTTCACCACAGGAAAGGAAAATACTGTACAGGAATGGGCTGAAAAATGTGAATGGAAACTTTACTCGTGTTTTTCATCGAAGGTCCAAATGGTTCAAAGACTGTGATGGATTTTCCGTTCCACACTGTAACCGTCTCCTACACAGACAGAGAGAAAGATTCATGAGCAGCACAGCAACATTTCCAAACTATGCTGAACAGCAGGGTCACACTTCACATCTGTCTGTACTCAATAGCAATAGCAGCACCACACTTCACATAGAGGTTATACTGAACAGCAATTGAGGGATGGATAGGGAAGAAGGTACGGATGGTGGGAGGATAGGCAGGGGGTGAATAGGTTTTCCATTTGCATCCTGTATCTGTGGATTACATCTATTATCAATACTAACTTAATCACCTTGAGATTAAGATCCTTAATATTCCTTGAACTCTGGCAACTTTTCTATGGTCCTAAGTGCAATGCTTAATTCTTTCCCCTATCCTTCCGAAATGTAAATTTCCAAATTTATCACCTCTCGGCTGGACTATTCCAACGCCCTCCTCACCACCATTCACAATTCCAGCTCATGCAAAATCCGCCGCATTCTCACCCAAACCAAACTTCACTCCCCGATTACACCAGTCCTCGCCAGACTTCACTGGCTCCCTGTCACAGAGCAGATTGATTTCAAGATCCTCATTCTTGTGTTTAAATCCCTCCACTCCTCTGCACCCCCTATCACTCTAACCTCCTCTATCCTTACAGCAGTACCCGCTGCCTCCACTCTACTGGATCTGGCCTCATCTTTGTTCCCCGAATCCTCCACTTCACCATCAGTGGCCGTGCCTTCAATCACTATGCCCCCGAAACTCTGGAACTCCCTCCCTCAATCCCTCCGCCTCACCCCCCTCCTTTTCCATTTTCAGGTCGCAGCTGAAGACCTTTCTGTTCGACCATGCCTACGGTCACTGTCCCCCTCCTTCTGGCTCAGCCTCAGCAATTGTGAAGCACTCTGAGACACCATCTGGCGTGGAGGGCGCTATATAAATCAAGTTGTTGTTGTTGTAAATCTTCCACACTGCTTTGCTGCTGTTTAACTGCTAACATTTAGCTTGCCAACTATTTTACTTTTGGACCTGAAACATGCTCGTTTCCAGTAATTTCCAGATGGTTTGTCTAACTGCACCATTGGCAATGTACTGTACCTTGGTGACGAACGTCCCTTTAACATGGATGTTGGTGCGAAGAGCTTGCTGGGTACCGGAGGTGAAAGTGGTGAGGTTTAGTAGGTTGGGTGCCACTTGCACGGCTGCGACTTGCTGATTGAAGTGGGCGGACATGACTTGCTCGCTGAGGATGAGGATTGTGCTGTCATTATTCACAGCCAGGAGATTCTTACTGCAGCCCCACTAATATAAGACACACAAGGTAAACACACACACACACAGAGTTTACTGAGAGCAGCAATGAATTAGACATCTCTTCAGTTTCACCCTTAAAACAAGTGGACGTTACCCACAGGCCA
Source organism: Hydrolagus colliei (assembly GCA_035084275.1). Taxonomy (NCBI): domain Eukaryota; kingdom Metazoa; phylum Chordata; class Chondrichthyes; order Chimaeriformes; family Chimaeridae; genus Hydrolagus; species Hydrolagus colliei. The sequence goes on along the minus strand of CM068758.1, from coordinate 4,615,338 downwards.
CATTGGCCTTCAGAAATCACATTATTGACTTTATAAAATATTCGCGTCTGTCTGCCCCCACCACATCCTGACCTCCCCGCCTCATCTGATTGTTCCCCTCGGTCCACCTCCACTACCTTAACTCGTGAGATATTTCCCTCCAGTTCTATTGGAGTCTGTAGCTTCCATCGATCTTTACCCTCCATTTTCCACGCAGATGAATTGCTGACTGCCACTTTCCGCCACATGGCAATGTGCCCCTTGTTGGTGCCGGCTGCAAGGATTCCTAGAAAGGGCAAGCAGGTCTTCTGGTCAGAACTTCCTTACAATTAACCTGCTTAAGCACCCCAAGGCGGCGTCTGGCGTGAATAGTGCCATGTAAATGCAAGTTGTTGTTGTTGTTCTATACAATATGAAAAAGATCTTTACATTTTGTTGGTAAAGTTACGCTACACACTTGGTTTGGGGGTAATCTACAAGAGTTTCTACAACTGGAGAAAACTGCAGATAACTCGATCAGGCAAGGAACTCCAGTGGAACTGCAGTTGGACACCAATCTCAGATCAATTTACAGTGAGTCCGATGATGGCTAGAGGTGACTTCCAGCAGGAAATGTGGTGTGTGGGTGAAAGGCACATCCATGTACCTGATGGAAATAAATCCTCTCCCAAATTACTACCCCCCCCACCCACAATATGTCCAACCTAGTATTGGATATGTATTGCCTTATGTGAAAAAGGTCAGAATGGGTGATGTGTGATTTAACATTGCTTGTGTTGATCTAGTTGAGGACAAGGATAAATGACACTTACCTTTACTTGCACAATATGAGATGCAATTAATGCTTTCCCCAGCTATAAAGCCCAAGTTTTCCTCCAGCATCAACACATAATTCTCGTCTCGTTCCAAATCCCAGAGTCTAAAAGAAAGAATGATAATGCACGGAATGTTACCGCATTGGAAAGTATCATTAATCCACATGTCCATCCACACATCACCCATCAAGACAACAACAAAATTACATTTGTATACCGCCTTTCATGTCAGAAGGACGTTCCCAAGGCACTGATAACCATCTCTACATACCCACATCAGGTAGCCTAGGTCCATCAGGCAGTAGACAATACAGCACTACCCCATCTCTGCTTGCCTGAGCCACATCTGAATCTGCTCTCCTACAATACAGCAGAGCACATTAGCAATCTCACCTTATAACTATCTCTCCTGTTGCTGTGAGAAGAAGTCCCTTTTCTGCCCAGATAATATCAGCTGCATGACCTGCTTTGCCACTCAGCTTCACCTACAAACAAGGAAACATGGATAGAAACCACAGAACATTTAAGGTAGTAAAACCCCCAATATACATTATACAGCAGAATGCATAATCAGTTTCTAAACCCAGGCAGGTGTGATATAATTAAATGCATATTTAATAATTGAGTCAGGAAACATTTCTCTTTGATTCAACAATGAATTACATTTGTGTATCATCTTTCATGTCAGGAGGACGTCCCAGTAAGACGTGCTTCCAACAAGCCATGGAATTTCAGGAGAAACTACGTGTACCTTTATGAGCTCCTGAGTTGTCCCGTCTGCACTGACACTGTACTGCGACAACACAAGCGTCTCAGTCACCACAACCAGGATGTCCTTGCTCTCCATGTACATGAGTTTCCTGACAGGTCCGTCCATATGGAAAGCCTGTGAGGTCTTCCCCCTTTCATCCATGTAGTATACAGAGCCTGGTACAAGAGTTAAACGTTAGTCTCATGGAAATAGAAAGGAGTTATTATTATTGATTTGAACAAATCAGGCTTGAACAGTGCATTTGCTGCAATTCAGTATCTCAATGTATTACACAGCAAGATAGAACTCTTGAGTCCACTCTGAGTCTGGTTTGCTTACCATCTGTTGCACTGATGAAGAACGCTAGTCCTTCCTGGGGTCCAACTTTGAGTGGAGCACCTCCCTTTCCAGTTTTTCTCCAGTTAAACATGTCCAGTGCACTTTCATCTCCACTAACTGCAGCTTTAGCCAACTGCACCAGGTCCCTGTGGAAGGATCGTTTATTGGTAACGCAGGAGTTAAATATCTATCTATAAAGGACAAGGAGTACTGCCATACATGGTATAGGCTCTTAACAGACTCATTTCAGTGAGAGGCAGATTCATTTGTGCGTACTTACTCTCCAAGGGCAGCCGGTCTGAATACACTGTGGGACAGATGCCTGCCGTAATCCTCCTTAAAAAGAGGCGATCCATGCATACGTCCTCGCTGATCCACCCGCCACACCAGCAGAATGCCAAGCTAACCGGGAAGAAAGCAGAACAATTCATTCTTATGGTAATAAAGAATGCAAGTGGCAAGATGTATAATAAATCCTTAGCATCTACATTTTCATTCAAGTGTGGAGTGAGTCCTCTATGCAAACTCAAGCTTCCAAATATTTGTATAGCAGTTTATGAAACAATCTTTATCCTGTCCCTTAGGTTGATAGAACCCTACTCCAATGTGAGGCGAGTATCAGAAGTGAATATGCAGAGTAACAAATGCTATTTCGCCCTCAACAATATCAGTCACCATCTCCTCTGCTTGTGGGATAACAAAAATATCTGCCATGGCTTAGCTAGTCAGGGAGCAGCAGCGAGAGATTTGGTATCACTTAGTTTCTGATTTCTATGACCAATGCTGGAAATACTTACACCAGAAAAAGAGTCCTTTGCCCTCGCATACCTTATCAGCAGAAATCAACCGGTTGCCATTGGTGCTCCATTCCAGCAAAGTGATATCAGCAGAGTGTGCTTCAGTGATTGACTGTTGTTCCTCCCCATCCTGTTCATTCCACAGTATGAGCTCTCCTGCTTCCCAGCCCATTGCCAGAATCCTTTTAGATGGATGCCAATTGATAGTTGTTGGTTGAAATAACCGTTCCAAGTGTGCGTTTGGAATATGCTCGCCCTGGAATTGGAAATTCAGAGGGTTGGTACAGGAGTGAATTGTGTTCCACATAGGTCTAAACACAATTCTCCTGGATACTGGGCAGAAGTACTTGAAATCTGCACACAATTCTTCCAGACTTTGCACAAAGATACATGGGATGGATGTATATACTATACTTACTGTTGCTCTCTAAAACATAGTATCCAAATAGAGTCTTAGGAAAGCAAACGAAAGAAGCATATGCTATTGGTGACGCAGGAATGAATACATTGGATTTCACTTTACAACTCTCTTCAACTTGCTATAAAAGGAATCTAGTTGACTCTGTCCCTAATTGTAATACCAGTGCAGAACTGAGCCATGTATAACAAAGTGGCTCCAGATTTGAAATGCCTCAAATCTCCAGACTCGTGTCCATTTCAGGTTATTTTTACAGATAAACAGATATTTTACAGATAATCTTCCTTTCACTGCAGGATTAAACAGACCTAGTGTCACCATCTCAGTTCCCATGTCCTTCACCCAGTTATGCGTAATTCAGTATACATTTGCCTTATACCATCCATCCTTGCCTCTCTGAGCTGTTAAATATGCCTGAACACTGTTCAGCATCTCTCACTCCAGCCACTTTTCCATGTTACATTAAACACAACCTCATGCAATCTATACAGTACACCATTTCACTGCACCACAGGACACCCACCTGTTCCCCATAGATGTCTACACTGCCCCCTGCAGTGCCACTGACAGAGGCAACTGCCAGCAATGGATGGCTAATGTGCCAAGCTATATGTGATGGAGCACCTGCAGTTTCTGGGGCTTCAATATGATGATCAAAGTAAACCGCCATGTCCGCACTCAGTCGCTGGTCAGTTCTGTAAGAAAATCATGACATTTTAAAGCAGCACATAAATTACCAGCAACCCAACGAGCGCTCCAGCTGCCATACTCAGTGCTGATATGCTCTTTCTTCCAATCCCACACCACCCTCAAACAAAACATTCATAGCTCCAATTATGAGAGTAATAAAGAGCACACAGAGAAATAAAACATGGAGTCATGCTTGCAAGTTTGATCCCAGCCACCCACTGAGACAGAAGAGACCTATAAAATGTAACTGCAAGTTAGACCAAGCAATCACATACAGTGTAGGTAAATAAAAGGACAGCCAATTTGCATAGAGCAAGGTCCATTGGAAAGGTTTAATTTGTACTGGAATTACCTAGAAGTGTAATTTAAAAACACAATGGACCGATGGAAGCATTATTTATAAAGCAAATGACGTTGAAAATAAATGCTGCAGTGTCCCAGAGCTCACTGACTGCAGACTGGCTGCATTCAATCCAGGAGTATTTCCTTTGAGATTATTGTATATGTTCTATTTTACCTATGATGCTACGGAGACTCATCCAGTTTTCAGCATTTCTATTTATGGAAAATGTAGTTAGGACTTTCTACCACTAGATGTGCTCAGTGGTGACTAAATGATATTGTTGCCTTTGATACAGTGCCGCATCACATCATCAAGATGTCTCAAAGCACTTCATATGGTTTTATAGGTGAAGGCATCACTAAATTTTCACAAGCAATGTTCTGCAAACAGCATGAATGTAATGACCAATTTTATCTGGAGTATTAGGAGAAACCCCCTTCTCTTCTCAAATAGTGCCATGTTTAATTAATGTCCACCTGATCAGGCAGACAGGAATCTCAACAACCCACAACAACAAGAATAAAATTCGATTTATAGAGTGTCTTTCAAGTCGGGAGGATGTCCCAAGACTCTGATCTCAGTTTAATGTCTCAACTGAAGGATGGTACCTCCAACCATGTAGCACTCCCCCAGCATCCCATTGTAGTGTCAGTGCAAGAATCACACTATACGATTTGTGTCAATGTTCTGTTGTTAAATATCTGATTAAGTAGAGAATGGAATCAGTAGCTTTTCAAACAGATAAACAGACAATGAAATAGTTGTAAAGCGATAACATTTTCAATAAAATTCTCAAGTCCTATTTCTTTAGTTATTGCAGATCACTGTCTTTCAGTGTTTCTCATTGCTCAAAAGTTTACGTTAACTTTGTTTCCTTATTTGCATTAATGACAGACAGTACCGTCCTTATTGAATTCTGGCTACGTCTTCCCAGGCATTTTTCTTCTGTGACAGCTACAGTTTACCGAGTAGTAAGATCAAATGAAAGCATAAGCACTGGTTAAACAAACCAAATAGTACCAACAGCACCATGGCTGCACAAGGTGGGTAGGTGGGGGGAATGTTCTGAACACTGTCCCAGGTTAAACGTTGCTCAGTTGCTGAGCCTTGGCAGTGTATATTCAAACAGTAATGTGGAGTCCTGTAGCTCAGTGGTTAGAGCACTGGCCTTACAAGCGAGAGACCTGGGTTCGATTCCAGGCAGGGCAAAACCTTGCGCAAGTTTCCTTACCCCACACGCCTGATAGTAATCCCTTAAAAAAACAATAATAAACCAGTCACTTCAATCCACGACTGATTGGCTGCCGCGTTTCACCCACAGACATACAGTCAAGTCACTGCGCAGTACAGTATATTCTCTTCACAAGCGCTCTGAGATGCCGCCTGGCGTGGAGGGCGCTATATAAATCCAAGTTGTTGTTGTTGTTGTTGTACATTCTGTGAAGCGCTTTGAGGCGCCTGGAAGACGCGAAAAGCTCTATACCAAAACGTGAGAATTATTATTACTATTATTAATTATGATGATGATGGATAATAATAATGAATCGGGTCACTTCAATCCGCGTGATAAGGCAGTCGCTGCTCTGTACAGGGCAACCCGGGTCAGGGGGCGCGCTTTCGAGAGGTCTGGGAGACCCGATAAAGGCCCCCTGTCAACTATAAGGATTACTATCGTTATTTATTATTACGATTCTGCTGATTAATATCATTAGCCAGTTATACTGTACATTAGGGCTCAACCGCCAAGCTGTTGCAGTTACTGCCTGAACCAGGCCCAGGCAGACATCGTACGGAGCCGGGGCCTCACTTACTTTAATCCCGCCCGCCCGCCCGCCTGGGGATTAGAGTAAGTGAGGCCGCGGCTCGGTGCGCTGTCGGCCTGGGCCTGGTTCAGGCAGCAACAGCGGCTATTACACACACTCGGCACACACCGGTCGGCGGGCACACACAGCGGGGCTGTGTTTACCTAGTTTAACTGGTCGCTGGTCGCTGTGTTAGCGGTTAACCGTTATCCGCGAGCCTGCGGGAGCTGCTTCAGCGTTCAGCGTTTCCCGCGGTTGCCCTGACAACGCCGCCGAGCGACCGCCGGAAACCAGCCGCCGCCGGCAGCCAACCGCCGCCAGCCAACCGCCGCCAGGGCCAATGAGGAACCGATGGGTCCCCGAGCGCTTGATTTTGGAGCAATCAAAATCGGATTGTGAAATGTCCAAAATATTAATGTACCGGTAGTCACAATTGGCATAACTCCCTCTATGAAGCGCTGAGCCAGACTATAATCAGGAGCAATCAGCCCCGGGCATTCTGGAGAATGAGGTGCAGCATTGAACTACAGTTCCCATCAACCAACGTGAGTCACATGTTCCGTGTGCAAAGTGTTTGATTTAGAGCTAGAAGGAATCACTAAGGCTATCACCACACTATACTGTGCCCCAGCTCGTATCATTAACTCAGAAACCGTGCTTAGAGCGTGTCATTTATTCAGATACTAGAATTAAGTGTCCAGAGTAAGGTAGTGTATTCATCCAGAGGCTGTGACCAGTGTGTGTCAGAAGCTGCTGCAGTCAGGCAGACTCAGGTCATATCACTGCTAAGGACACACATTTATTTTGAATAAATCTTGAAAGTGTGAACATGGCCAGCAGCAACACAATCCCCGAAGATGTGGACAGTGACGAGTGCTTAGTGAACTATTCCTACATTTTCAGTCCTTCTGTCTTGAAGTAAGTAATAATAATATTTAATAATAATAATCCTTGCATTCGATATAACCACTTTTCACATCTTCTAGATGTCTCAAAACACATCACGGAATATACTGTAAAGTGAATCCAGTGGGCGAAACACTATAACCGGCAATTGCGCACAGCAGCGTCCTATCAAAGAGTGGTGGATTGAAGTGATCAATTTTATTATTTTCTTCCTGAGGAATTATTACCAGGCTTGTGGAGTAAGGAAACTTGCCTGAGGTTTTGCCCAGCCGGGATTTGACTCCTGGATTTGAACTTGATTTGAATCCCGGTCTCCCGCTTGCAAGGCGAGTGCTCTAACCACTGAGCTGCAGGACTCAGAAAGTAAGATTTTAGAGCCTCAGGAATTAAGATTTTATTTACTTGCTAGGAAGTGAATAGAAGGTTGTGTGTAGGTAGATGAGGTAGGAAAGGACTGGGGTAGGGAAGAGGTTTATTTAGGTTGACATGTGTGGAAACCTATCACTGTTTAAGAATATTTGAACCAAACTAAAAGTTACATGCGTCCCACCTACACATGCTATGTGTGGAATAGAATACTCACTCACTTACTCACTCACACCCACCCATGCTTGCTTAATTCTGGAAAATATTAGGTCCATGTTGACAGGCAGAGATAGATTTTTATGTAAAAATCACAATAGCATCTGCAAACAGAAGGGCCACAATTCGGTCAGGAATACGTGGAAAAGATATACCATGTCTGTCCCCCTCAATGCCATCCAACAGCTCATTGATGAATATGTAGAATAATGTGGCTAGTGGACAGCCTTGTCAAACTCCCCCTTTCAAGAGGGTAGGCTTTGTGTGCCTTGTGTCAACCTTTACATGTATTATGGAGCTGGAATACACATTCACATTATGAATGAAATCAAACTCCCCCTTTCAAGAGGGTAGGCTTTGTCTGCCTTGTGTCAACCTTTACATGTATAATGGAGCTGGAAAACACATTCACATTATGAATGAAATCCAAAATTTGGCTTTTTTCATGATGAACTAGGTCGAAAACCTTGTGGAAATTGATGAATGCAATGTAGGTGAGTTTCCTCTGAGATTTATGATACTCCCTAATCGAAAATAAAGCCACAATCTGCCCCCATACCATTGTGATGAGAACATACCTATGGGATGGAAACGGTTGGGTGTGGAAGGGAGATTGATACAATGAATATATTATTATATTACAATTAATATAATCTTTACATTAGATATTGCGCCTTTCATATTTGTGCCTTTTTTTCATCAACCAGCATGTTTTGATACATTATGCAAACCAGTACTGGGTACATGGTTTATAATTCTGCATACAACTTTCTTTGAATGTAAATACCTTTTGAACCTTGCTGCTTCATTGCACAGGGAGAAAGTGGCATTTGTGACAGGTGGAGGTTCCGGCATTGGATTCCGAATTGCAGAGATCCTCATGAGGTAAAGTACATGCCACAGTAAGTCTTTCCGCGTTATATAAATGTTCCTTTTCAACCGTGCCTTCTGCCGCCCTCCCACTTCTCTCCCTCCCCTCCTCCCTACCCCTGCCCCTCCCCCATGCTCAGGTCCCAACCTCTGAATGTTCAGCGCCTTAGGACGTCCTCCCGATGTGTAAAGCGCTCTATAAATGTAATTTTGTTGTTGCTGTCTGTGATGAGTTTTCTTTACATCTTTGCCTTTTCTACATGGTTGAGTTTTCAGCACAGTCATCGGATTGCTTTACCATATTCTATTCAGTAGTTGAGTAGTGTCAGAACATGCTGCAAACGGGAGGTTAGAGATTAGTGATGATTGTACAGTATTTGGCATGATGCATCTCTCAACTGAAGACTAATCATGCCCCTTCTGTCACAGACATGGGTGTCAGACTGCAATTGCGAGCAGAAGCCTGGAGAGAGTGCGAGCGGTGAGTTAGAAGGAACAGTATTTGGGGGTAATCTTGAGGGAAGGACAGGGAATCTGTTTTAGTATATCTAGGTGGGATCAGATGTCAGGCTAAGTACAGTAGCTGGATTGATTGGATACCTGCAACTCTGTCTATGCTGCAGGCTGCGGAGAAGCTGATAATCGGAACAGGACAGCACTGCTTACCACTGAAGGCTGATGTCAGGCAGCCGCAAACTATTATCACTGCGGTGGAGGAGACCCTGTCGAAATTTGGAAAAATTGATATATTGATCAATAGTAAGTTTGAGGCAAAGCGGAACGTCCCTGGCACACATGGGGAGGCGTGTCATAGTACCAGATGCACAACACTGCACTTAAGCACAGCTTGTCTTTCTGTGACTAGCTGAAGAAAGAAACATTTGGGAACTATTGGAGTTAGTGTCTTCTGTTAGGATTAATGTGGCTGGGACAGTGGCTATGGTATCTGCTGCAGCAGACTGCTCTGTTCTGCCCACCCCCCTCTGTTTTGCATTTGTAGATGAACGTGGCAATCAATATTCACGTTGCAATGTCCCAAAACAGTCAGGAAGTGAATGATCAATTTAACTAGAGGATTTTTGTCCAGAATACGAGGAAAACCTCCCTCCTCTTTTCAAATAATCTTTGACATCCACTTGAACAAGCCAGGACCTTGATTTAATGGATCATCCAAAGCTTTAAGTATATTGTCAATCTTTTCAATGCTCTTCCTTGTTTGCTAGGTGCTGCAGGGAACTTCTTGAGTCCTGCCAGCGGCCTTTCATTCAATGCCTTCAAGACCGTGTTGGACATTGACACAATGGGAACCTTCAACACCAGCAAAGTGCTTTACCAAAAGTGGTTTAAGGTGAGATGCGCTCATTACAGTTTGGAAACATATCAATACTGTATTGGGCAAGTTTCCTTACTCCACTTGCCCGAGTAAGTAAAATTCCGGTTGTTACTACCTCACCCCTCAGGCCGCTGAAACTCGCGTTCGTGCCTTCATTATGTCTAGACTCGACTATGCCAATGCCCAGGTTGTTGGACTCTCAAATTCCTCCCTCCATAGGTTACAGTTCATCCAGAACTCGGCAGCCTGTGTCCTCTCCCGCACTAGTCTCTGCGAACCTATCACCCTCATTCTTTCCCAGCTCTACTAGCTTCTCACCATTGGCAGGCGAGCCTTCAGCCACTCTGCCCCCAACCTCTATATCAAATGCAATAATTATTATAGATGACTCTCCTGATGTCCAAAGTGCACAACTCATAACCTAGAAGGTGGACAACACTGGGAGTATTTCAGAATTGTGCAGATTTATATTAGACTTCTTAAACGTCTTGTTTCATAGAAAACAGAATATACTTTTTAGCACTAGCCTCATTACCTACAATACCTCATTAACTACAATTCCTCTTTCCTGGTGTCATTTGTGCAAACATATGCCACCTTTTTCATTTACTTTGATGTCCTTTCCATAGCGGGTTGCCCAGAGCTGCTGAATATCAACATCTGTAAATGAAAAATCACTTCCTTGCTTTTATTGTTATTGTCTTGATTTATTAAATAGCACTTGCCTTTTTATGGCCGTTTCTACTTGCACCGACACCTTTAAAGATCTATATTTCTGAACCTTTAGATCTCTCTGTTTCTGTACATTAAGAACTTTACTGTCAGGAGACACTTCATTTATTTGCTTATTGTTTCTTACCATTTACATTCATTTGCATCTGTTGCCTATCTGCCTATCTGCCAACTCAGCAAAGCAGATCATAATAATAATAATCCTTACATTTATACAGTATAGCGCTTTCCACGTCTTATCGACGTCTCAAAGCGCTTCACAGAATACAACAACGTCCCAAGGTTGGGACCAGAGCAGGGAGGGAGGGAGAAGACAAGAGGGAAGAAAAGGGGAAAAAGTGGTAGGGACCAGAGCAGGAGGGAGGGGTCGTGGCTGGGGGAAGGAAAGTAGGAAAATTTACTATATTGTGGGAGAAACGCGGCAGCCAAATTGTGCACAACAGTGTCCCACAAACAGTTGTGAAAGTTGGGTTTGGGGAAAAGGGGATAATGGGAGGGGCCGGGGTAGGGGGAAGGAGAGCAGAAAAAACGATTGTATATTTGTGGGAGAAAGTCTATTTCTCTTCATTTCTAAAAACAAAGGTTCCTCCTGCCCCATTGCCTAGGCATCTCAAAAATCTTTACACATGGTGAAGCATCTAATCTTATTCTCTCTAAACTGGCTTGTACATTTGTATATGGGCACAGAGTTCCTGGACATTTCCTGGACATTTAGTTCCTGAACATTTAGTTCTGATTGACATAATTAAACATTATGTTAATCACCACGAACGAGAAGGTCCTGTCCAATGTTACATGTCGCCTCTTTGTGTTACTGTAGGAACATGGTGGAGTTATCGTGAATATCACAGCTACATTGAGCTACAGAGGCCAAGCGCTGCAGGTTCACTCTGGCTCTGCGAAGGCTGCCATAGGTAAAGACTCCAGTAAATAATTGCTCTGCAGTTATAGCTGATCTCAAGGATCTCGACACAAGGTGTGAGCAGCAGGGAGACTGACTTAAGAGCTGACAAGTTAAACTACTGAGAGTTCCATACAAAATGTTTGTTTGTCTGGGATGGAGTGCACACACTTTTTACCTAATTTCTAATGGACTCACTGCTTAATAGTGTGAGACTCACTGATTAATAGTACACTCTAGCAGTCTACAAGTTGCTTCACTTCAAGTTCTTTTACCTCTGCTGACAATGTAAGATTTTTTAATGATAAAGTTCTAGAGTTTGTGGGACACCGCTGGGCACAATTGGCTGCTGCATTTTGCCCACAAAATATATAGACACTCCACTTTACAATATATACGGTGAAAAGCTTTGAGTCGTCTTGAAGATGTGATAAGGAGCTATATCAAATGCAAGGATTATTATTTCATTATCATAAATAAATTTTAAAAACCTTGCATTTGATATGGTGCCTTATCTTGTCGTTGAGATATCTGAAAGCACTTCACATGGTAGGACACATGGTAAAATGTAGCGACTGTATATTTTGTAGGCAAAACGTGGCAGCCAATTGCGCACAACAGTGTCCCCAAAACAGTCTTACCCCAGGGGGATGAGATGGTAAGCAAGGAGGGGATGGGGGGGAATTGGTACTATCACCATTGTTCATTATTATCTCTAATTGGTATTGATTTTCTGGTTGCTGTTTCAGTGTCTCTTCAGAGTAGATCCTAACCCAAAAAATAATGTTATCATCACTATAAATCTGAAGTCTTGTTGTAAAAGGTCTATCAAAACCTTTATTGTTGACCAGCGCTGGTTTGATTGTCTCATCAACTCTGTTTCTTTTCCTTGTCTATATTGAATAGAGGCAATGACAAAGCATCTGGCTGTGGAATGGGGTCCAGATAACATCCGAATCAACAGCCTGGCCCCAGGCCCTATCTCTGGTACAGAGGGCTTTCGGAAGCTCGGTAAGGATATGGGAAACTGGGTTGGTTCATGATGTTCACAAATGATTTGAGCCCCATAAGCAGATTCCACAGTCAGCTCATGCACAAACATGTCTCTATTCCTGGTTCACTTGCCCCTTGCCTCCCTAGGTGGTCTGACAGCAGATGCAGCTGAGCATTTTCAAATGATTCCTCTGCAGCGAGTGGGAAATAAAACGGAGATAGCACATGGTGTGCTATACCTGGTGAGCCCTGCAGCCTCCTATGTAACCGGCACCACCCTGGTGGCAGATGGTGGGCACTGGCTGACTGCAGCCAACAACCTGGCAGCAATGCTCATCTCCGCCAAGTTGTAAGCCATTAAAATACATGAGGAGCCTGACGCCATACCATTCAGAGGCTGCTGAGAATATCTGTACTAATGTGATAACCGTTTCTGCAATAAAGCAACTGAAACCCACTGTCACTTTCTGCTTGTTTTGTCCACCAAGTGAATAGTCAATACACTTTACTGTATAGTCTGTGAAATGCTTTGAGATGTCTGGAAGATGTGAAAAGCACTATGTCAAATGCAAGGATTATTATTATTTATTATAAATTGACCCCCTGCCACCCAAATGCTGCTGAAGTTGGGAGGGGATAGCAAACAACAAATTACACTTATACAGCACTTTTCCCATTAGGGTGGGGTGTCCCCAAAGGAATGACATAGATAAGGTGGTTCTCTCTATGGCTCAGATAGTTGCATCATTCAGGAGCGTTGCCTGTGAGCTACTAGGACCTATGACACGTAGTCTCAAGCCCTAGTACAATATCTGCCAACTCGGTGTGGGAAACACTGCCATGGCACTCTCCAGTGGAGTGACGAGCGCTGCAGAAAGCGACACTTAAAACAAGGCCTCATTACTGCTCTGGACGACAGCCACCTACAGCCAGACATGTCGGCTTGGGCTATTTATGACTATTTATTGGGCTATTTATTTATTAGGCTATTTATTGCTCATGCCCAGTATGGGCGCTCGGCAGGGGGTAGTGGCGCAGGCGCAGTGTGGGCGCTAACTGGCTCAGTCGGCAGGGGGGAGTGACGTAGGCGTAGAGTAGGCGTTCACTGACGCGATCGGCAGTGGGGAGTGGCGCAGGCGCGGTGTGGGCACTCACCGGGCTCTCTCGGCAGTGGCGCAGGCGCAGTGTCGTGCGGGTGGTTGCTATGCCTGTTTCCAAGGCTGCGGAGGCAGTGGTATCGGAGTGAGAACGCGAGGTAGGGGCCCAGGTTGGGCAGCGCTGTGTGGTAATGGAGCGCTGCCATCCTCAGTGAGAAGTGGTCCCCAAAGAACCGAGCCCGAGCCGGCCTCCATATGGAGCCGGGCCGCGAGGAGGAGGAGGAGGCGGCGGCGGCGGCGGCGGCGGCGGCGGGCTCCAGCCTAGAGCACTATGCGGGGCTGCGGCAGGTGTTTAACATGTTTGATTCTTGTGGGGAGGGCCTCATGCGGATGGAGGATTTCATCGAGATCGCCAACAGCTACGGAGCCGAGAAGGTAGGGAACCTAACCCACCCGGGCCCATTCACCCCCGGGTTTAATCTTCACTTTAGGATCGATGCGATGGGTTTCGTGTTGGCACAGTTACAGGTTTTTGTTTCCCTCCCTCCCACCAAAAAACACACACACACACAAATCAACAACAACCTGGTTATAAAACCTATCTGCGTTGAAACTTCTCTATGCCCTGGATTATGGGATTCACGTATGATTCACACCTGGCCCACCCCACCTCTCAGTGTGTCGCGCTGAATTACATTTCATTTCGTTCGAAATTGCTTTACAAAAAAAGCCACTCACTCGGTGGCTGCTTACGTGAGATTTTAGAGGCAGGAACCCAGGGTAGGCTTTACGTGGGTTGGGGACATCGCAGTGGAAATATAGATGCTCTAAAATTTCCACGGCAAATGAATCATTGGAAGGAGAATACGTTGGGTTGTTGTTGACTGTTGCTAATGTACTTTATCTAACCTCTGTATGTACAGTCTATCTGCGCACTCATTCTAAATTGTTCAGATCAATAAACTGTTGTTCAAATTGGGGCGAGAAGATTGCCTACTGCCCAGTGTTTTCACTGTGGTATCATTAAGTATGATGGTTAACGTCTGAGTGATGCTCTGTCCAGTTGAACCAACACAGTACTATTAAGATTAGATCAATGTAATCAAAAGGGTACTGGATAAGTAACTGGGGTGAACCATTAGGAGCTATGGGGAGAGAGCGAGAATGTTTATAAACGGGGTTAATGGAAAGGAGTGACCTATAACAATAGGTAGCAGTGGCATATAAGCCAAATAACCCCTTACATCCAGACAATTTCAATATTTCTAAGTGCAATCACAAATATATGTGCCCGAGGAGCGAATCTGTAGCGATGTAGATGAGGGAACAGGCTATTCGCTGTTGGGAGTGGTGTAAGAAATATGAAATCATGTGTTGAGAGCACAGAACGCCCACAAAAGCATATTGATCTAAATGCAATATTTTCTTGAAAATGTACTCATGACCTAAGTAAGACTAGAAATAAATAACTCCTGTTATTTGCAGGCTGCTTGATTTTGAGGTAGTTAACAATGGCAAGTTCGTTGAGAACCATAGTACAGGAAGGGTGGATGTCGATTGGTTCCAATATCAACATTGGAACCTAATGGATGACTTTTATTGAACTGGTGGGACGCCATCTTTCCCTATGAAGATCTAGCCATTGCTGGCAAAGTGAGCATTGCTTAAGTTGCAGATAGAGTCTAAAGTAACATCAAACGTTGTTAAATGTTGATAGTTTACTAAATATTGTTCTCTTTCTGGAAATGTATTTTGTGTGTGATGTAAGTGTTTTGTGTGTGAAATACTTTATTTAAACAGCAGTTTCCGCTCAGTGGTTTAAGGGTTGGAATTTATGCAATGTTGGAATTTATGCAATTTAGCTAAAAGTAAGGAGGGAAAAAAACAAATCTCTCTGCTTCTGAGCACATGTTCACAAGTGGCCCAGTAATGTGGTGATGTGCTATCCAGGCCCTTAACTATTTAATGTGAAAAAGTAGAGTACAGAAACCTAGTATAGTACAATCAATAGTACATCTATCCAAAGTGACTGTTGTGGAACAAGGGATGTGCTTTGGGGGTGATAAGAGAGTGTCATTTTAGTGAATTACACACAAGAGTACAGAGGTTAATATGGCTCTAAATGTCCAAATCATTTGCCTTAGGGTTAGTGCTGGAGACTTGTGCTGGAGGATTCTAGCAGTCCTAGGGTACACCCGGTGTGACCAGGTTGCTTATATTCATCTGAGTATGGGGAAAGAATGCCAATTGCAGAAGGCTGGATTTCCGTCATATATTTTTGAAATTTGTCATTAAAGTAGTAGCTCTTTGTTGGGTTGGGTTGGATTGGGCTGTCCGATTTAAAGGGAAGGTCTGATGGTTTCAGTGCAGGCTGGGTATTAGTCACTTTTAGTCACGAATCCTCACCCTGTAACGCAGTGCTTTTTCATTGTTCTGTTGGTTCTTCATGAATAATTCCGCCTATTCTCTTACCTGGCCATGTCAGTACTGGACAAGGGCAGCAGTGCAATGGGGCACACAATAAGCTTGGTATCAGTGGTGATCAATATCAATAACAACAAAATAACGTTCACAGTGTGCCCTTCACGTCGGGAGATGTCCCAAGGCGCTGAACAGTCAGGATGGGACTCGAGCAAAGGAGAGGGGCAGGGTTGTGGGGAGGGGCGGAAGAGAGTTAAGAGGGGAGGGAGAGAGTTGGGAGGGCAGCAGAAGGCATGGTCGAAGAGGAGGGTCTTGAGGTGACAGCTGCTGGAAAGCATTACCTGGAGTCCCGAGTTTGTGAACATATGCTGAGTTTGGTGGCTTCCTTGAAACAGACATGTTTGGGTCTGCATTGCAATGCATTACACTATACAAAAATTAACTGGTTAGTGCCTTGCGCAGGGAAGCGCTGCTTATGCCACTTCCATTACCCGCACCAAACTTTGTTTCCCCCATTACCCCAGTCCTTGCCAGACTTCACTGGCTCGCTTTCGCAGAGAGGAGCGACTTCAAAATCCTCACCCTTGTCTTCAAATCCCTCCACTCCTCTGCACCTCTCTACCTCTCTGACCTCCTCTCTTCTCAAACCAGCACCTGTTGCCTTCGCTGTACTGGGTCTCCATGTCCCCCAAATCCTCTGCTCCACCCTCGGCGGCCATGCCTTCAGCCACTTAACCCTAAGGATGCCCCGACGCTCTGGAATTCCCTTCCTCACTACCTTCGCCTCGCCCCCTCTTTTCCTAGCTTCAGGTCCCAGCTAAAGACCTTGCTCTTCGACCGCGCCTTTGGTCACCTTTCTACCCCTGCCCCTGGCTCGGTCCTGGGATCCGCTATTGTGAAGCGCTCTGAGACGCTGTCCAGCCTGGAGGGCTCTATATAAATCGAAGTTGCTGTTGTTGTATGCTATGCGTGCGCTTGAAGATGCCCAGTGTATTGGTATATTGCAGGCCAACTATGCAAATGCACCAAAGGCAGTCCTATGATATTTTGAGGCACCTTATAGCAATGTTTTCCTGTGCATCACACTTTTTTGGGTTGTCCCATCTGAAATCCCTTGTGTTAAACCTACTTAGCCATTCCCATTGAGACTGACCAGGCAGGAAGAAGTCTCATCAAAGGCCGCAGGGCTAATGAACAATGTTTGATATGTTTCTAATAGGACTGTGCTGCAGGGTAATCAGGAGGCTGGTGGTTTACATTTGGAATCTGCAGCAGCTCTCTTGTTCAATTGTTTTATAATCTGCCATCGGATCATAATCTGCAACCATCAAGATTAAAAATAAACCACAAAGGGTGAGAAGAGCATCCTTTCATGTTATTCAGATGTGAGACTATTCTTGGCTGTGGTTCTGAAGCAGCGCAGTATAAATTGTGTGAAGTGCAAAGCTTGTCTGACCAGTCCTCCTTCAGAACACCGGCTGTCTTTGAAATGTGTCTCATCCTAGCTCGGTGGATCACTCTCGTCTATGACTCAGAAGGTTATGGATTAAAGTCCCATGTTGGGACTTGTATAGTTTAAGATGACACTCCAATGCAACGCTGGGGGTGTGTGTTGCATTGTCGGAGGAGCTTTTGAAACAGTGGCTGTCCAGCGCCTTGGGACGTCCTCCTGATGTGAAAGATGCTATACATGTGTGATTTAGTAGTTGTTGCTGTTCTACGAATGAGATATTTGGATGAGAGGTCCTGTTCACATGGTAATCAAGGATCCCATGGCACTATTCAAAACGCTTTGAGACGTACTTCCGACGTGATAAGGCACTAGGGTCCGTAGATATTCCGGTGTGCGCACGCATTCGGATATCGACAAGGTAAGTTGAAAAAGTCCGCATTATACCGATATATCGCCAGACATGATTACCGATATTTGCGATATATCGATTTTTTTTACATATCGAATTTTTCAATATATCTATATATTTTAAATTCCGATATCGGCATATCGATATGAAAATTATATCGGATATAACCGATATATCGCCGGACCCTATAAGGCACTATACCAAATGCAAGGATTATTATTAAGCCTCCCAATTATTATAATCCTAGAGTTTTATATAGCGCCTTGTCATGTCAAAACTTTTCAAATCACTTCATATAATATTTCTGTAAAGTGCACTGAAGCAACAATATCAAAATTACACTTGTATTACGCCTTTCACGTCAAGAGGACGTCGTAGAACAGTCACTGCGTCAGACCCGAGCTGGAGACGGGGTGGGGAGGGAAGGGGGGGATTAGGAGTTGCCGATGGGAACATTGAAGAGGAGAGTTTTGAGGCGGGACTTGAAGGAGGCCAGGGAGGGGGCGAGGTGGAGGAACTGTGAGATGGATTTCCAGCGGTTGGGGGCAGAGTGGCTGAAGGCGGGCGGGATGGTAAGAGGTTAGAATGTTACAGATGTAGGGTGGGTCGGGCTGGTGGAGGGCTTTGAATGTGAGGACCAGGATCTTGAATTGGATCCTCTATACAAAGCAGCAATTATTTTGGTTGTGACAGCTTTTAAACATTTAGAAATAATTAGTTAGAATTTGTTTTTGAAACAGTAAAGTATAATTCATGGACTCTCTTGTAATACCTCTGGGTGTAGCTCTGGGTAATATCTCTGGCTTTGATGCGCTACAGAGGAGCTGAAAGTCTCTGGGAACGTTGGTGATTTGAAATTTCAACTTTGAGTGGGAAATTAAATAATCGCAGATCTGTGAGGGAGTTCTTTTGAGTTCTGGCTTGCTGAGTTGAGGAAGTTTGGGTTTTTCATCTGACCTAAGTGTTTCTGGTGAATGAAAGGAATCCACTTCATAACCTTCACATTGATGATTAGAAAAGTTGATCTTTGAAAGAAAACCTTTCTTTTATCAATGGCGCTAAGCTTGAATAACAGAAACCCCTGTTTGGGGGAAGTTCCAGAGCTCATTTTTCATGTCCCCTGTGGCTTACACTATTTAAAAAATGTACATGTGGTAGTTTAACATTTGCTATTGATAAGCTGTGTGACCAGGTGACCGATGCAGAGGAGATATGTGTCAAAGGATACTGGAAAAATTAAACAAACTGGTGTTGAACACCTAGTAAGTACATGCACTTAGTAAAATAATCGTCTTCTATACTATTAAGACAAAATGTCTGTCTGCGCTTAGGAACTCCCTTCTTCACTCTCTTCGCCTCGCCCCCTCTCTTCCCAGTCAGGTCACAGCTGAAGACCTTTCTCTTCGACCGCACTTTTGGTCACCTTTCTGCCCCTGGCTCGGTGCTGGGATCCGCTATTGTAAAGCGCTCTGAGACGCCGTCCGGCATGGAGGGCGCTATATAAATCGATGTTGTTGTTATTAGAGACATGATTTATTGTACCCCATTGGAAAGGTCTTGCATGGGGCAATGTCATGGGCATATTTTTTGGGGGGGGAGAGTGGGGGGAGGATCTCCTATTGGTGAGCTATTTAAAAAAAAATGCTTTAAGCCCCAAAATATGAGGTATGCGTGATATTCTGCGACAAAGTAGCATCAGAAGAAATCACACACCCTTCTTGAGATATACCAATACAGACAAAATAACTGTCTGTGTGTCTGTTCACCAATAATGCAACAACCGATTGATGTAGAAACATAATTTATTTCCTCCTCCAACCGCTTGTCCCTCATCATTTACCTCAGTGGGACCACGCTTGCTTGCTTGGTTCGTGTCCTACCGCACAACACGTGCACAACCTAGGCATCAGATTCGATCCCCAGCACCACTTTCTTCCACCTCTGCCACATTGCCCATCTCTGCCGATACCTCACGCCAACAAGTCTAAGTCCTTCCACTCCACTGCACCCCCCTACTTCTCTAACCTGCTCTCTCCACACAGCAGTACCCGCTCCCTCTACTGGATCAAGCCTCTTCCTTGTCCCCAAATCCTCCACTCCACCATCGTAGCCGTGCTTTCAACCACTACGCCCTCAACTGTATCTTCTCGCCCCCTCCTTACCCATCCTCACGTTGTGCCTGAAGACCTTTCTCTTCGACTGTGCTTAAGATCACCTTGCCCTCCCCCTGGATCGACCTTGTGCTCTGCCACTGAAGTGCTTTAAGACGCCGCCTAGCATAGAGGGCGCTATATAAATGCAAGCTCTTATACCTCATCGGAAAAGTCTTGCATGAGGGAGTGTCATGGTTGGATCTCCTATCAATGATGAGCTAGAATAATAATATTTGCATTTGATATAGCACTTTTCACGTCTTCTACATGTCTCAAAGTGCTTCACAGAATATACCGTAAAGTAAATTGACTGTATATATGTGGGGGAAATGCAGCAGCCAATTGTACACAGCAGTGTCCCAAAAATAGTCGTGGATTAAAATGATCAATTTATTATTTTTTGGAAGAATTATTAGTAGGCATGTAAAATAAGGAAACTTGCCCAAGTAACTAACTTTTTGAGACTGGTGTACAAGGACTCCCAAATCCCTTTGAATACTAACACTATCTAATCTCTCCCCCTCTACAAAATAATTCATTTTTTTATTTTTGTTACCTAGGTGAATAATTTCACACTTCCCCACATTAAATTCCATCTGCCACCTACCTGCCCACTCCCCTAGCCTATCTATATCTTGTTGCAATCTTTTTGCATCATCCTCAGAGTTCTACCTAGTTTAGTATTATCCGCGAATTTAGACACGTTACATTTAATGTCCTCGTCTAGATTATTGATGTAAATTGTTAATAGCTGAGGCCCAAGCACTGATCCTTGTGGCACTCCACTAGTTACATCCTGCCAATTCGAGAATTACCCATTTATCCCTACTCTCTGTTTTCTACCAGTTAGCCACTCATCTATCTATATTAATATGTTCCCATTAATCCTGTGGACCTTGATCTTGTGCAACAGCCTTTTGTGTGGCACTTTATCAAATGCCTTCTTAAAATCTAAATATACCACATCTACTGGTTCCCCTCTATCCAAACTGCTGGATACATCTTTAAAAAACTCTTAAAAGATTAGTCAAGCATGACTTCCCTTTTGTAAAGCCATGTTGGCTCTGCCTAATCTTTTTGTGGTTTTCCAGGTATCCCATAAGGATGTCTTTAATTAAGGACTCAAGAATTTTCCCTACCACTGATGTCAGACTAACTGGTCTATAGTTCCCCATATTTTTTCTCCTACCCTTCTTAAATAGTGGAGTTACGTTTGCAATCTTCCAATCAATGGGGACTTTTCCATTATTGGAGTGTCAGTGTAGACTATATAGGCTCCAAGTCCATGGGGCTTGAATCCACAGTCTTCTGACTCGGGTATTAGAGTACTACCCACTGAGCCAGATTGACGTGCATGCTTTGAGATATCCCCTTGATGTGAAAGGTGCTGTATCAGAGGACTATCATTGTCATAATGAAGTTAAGTGCTCAGAGACATTACTCTTGTGAAAGACGGTATATAAATTCATTTGATAGTGGGTAGATGGTTGTTGTTGAGAGGAGACAGAGTCCTGGTGTGAGAGAAGGAAGCGGGTTATTTAACACATCTGTGATCCAGAATTGCAGGATGGACATGCCAAATTAATGAATCCACGAAACGCATGGTGGATATGTAACCTTGACCCTTGGGAAAGACAGCTAAGCATATATCTGCTTAAAGTGAGCTGGGTAAGTAGGATTGAGAGGACTGTTAATGTAGGTTGTAAATTAACAGTGGAAGATAATGATAGGGTGGAGAGACCACAGGAATGTGGTGACTGTGAAGTTTTGTAACCTGGAGTTACTTTAGAAATTTTGGAGAACCTTGTTATAGAGGTTAAACTTTTTTTCATGTCATCTGGAATGTTCTACTGAAGTTGGAAGGAATGGATGGGTTGATGGGCTATTCAGGCCTTTTATGCTGACAGTGTTCTCCTCTTTAGTTGATGTGACCTGTTGTTTCATCTGGTATCTCAAGTCAAGATCACTGCGTATTAATTAGGAATGCAAACACTGGTCCTTATGTCCCTGAGCTGCCTGGGCACTAACCCCAATAGAAAGGAATCAAAACTGGGATCCTTTGGTTTCGATGGCACAGTACTGCACCTTGTTACAGATTTAGTGAGGCAGCCAAGCTCTTGGCTTGGCATTTAATAAGTTATTAACTGGGGGGCTTCAGATTGAAACTGAGGGCTTCATCCACTTAGAGCTGTAATCCTCTTCCTTAGTCACATAACTTTAGTCAAAAAGCTAGTAAAGTTGGAGTTAAGTTTTGTTATTATTAGTGTACAATGCTATCTGGGTTAGATGCATGATCAGTGACTTTTTTAATATATAGTTTTATTAATATATTAATAAATATATTAGTATATAGAGTTACCGATCTGAAAGAATGATTTGTTTTACTCGACACTTCATTTATTAATCCTTCTCCAAAATAGAATTGTTACCTCAGCCTATACTAATAGTATTTACAATTGCTCTCTTGTGGGGTGGAGTACCAGGCGGTCTGCCCACAAAGTAAATAAAAACCCCTCACTAATGCACATCGTGCCAAATGCAGGGAGAGAAACGGTATAAAAATAGACTCCACAACTTTACTAATAATTTGATAAGTTTTAGAAACATAATGTTTCAGTACAGAAAGAGGCCATTGAATCCATCAACATATTTATTTAGGTCATCCTTTATTATTAATTAAATTTTCAAGTTCTTTCTCCTTATCTTAACGTTTTTACTTGTCACGTGCTTATCTAGTTCCCTTTGAATTATTCTACTGATCTAGTATCAATTAAATACTTGCAGTGTTGAATTTGCACCCTACATAAGAGAGAAGGAAATAGAAGAATTAGAAAGTGTGGAGTATAACCACGGGCATGGCTAAATTGGCTAAATCGGCTGTACAATCAATGTAATTCTGAAAGTTTTATGTTGACTGTTTTGACTGTAAGGCGACTTGACATTATGGGACAGTCATATAGGGCAGGAGCATTCAAGCCTATGGTGAGTCAATTGATCTCACCGAGGGCAACAGATATCTTAATTTGCCTCAATTAGTATGCTGGGGAAGTGGAAAAATCAGCCGTGTTCTTGCTTCTATTCACAATCTGAATCTCTTGTGACAATTTGTTACGGTGTGAGAACAGCATTGGCCTCAACTGTAATCTGCTTGCGAAGAGCCTCACACACAGAACAACACAGCTACCAGAGTACATATGGTCCCTTTGGAATGGTCCACATGGAACTGTTCACAAATATGAGCCAGTGCTTTTCAGAAAGAAAGACAAAATACAATATAGCAACCTCTCTTTTAGGTGAAAGTGCAGTTGTTGCCATTAATTGGAGATGATGGTGTTTACTCACGAGACTCCAATGTTTTTCCGTGACTGGAGGTCTGCATTTCCAGTACCGTTTGTTTCTAATTAAGAGCACAGAAAAACATTGTGTCTCCTGGGCTTGACCCAGGCTGTGAGAGGTGGCAGGGTCCTGTTTGTATGGCTCAAGCTTTACGTTATTGCACATTCCATCTGTTTTAGTTCTGTGAATGAAGTACTGTTTTTTAATGGCTCCTTCATTATTAATCGCTATTCATGAACTAGATCTACTTTCTGTCTCTCCAACTACCAACCCTTGTTTTTTTACAAAAGATCATTGAAAATGGAAAATCTTAATATTTTCTGTACCTTTTCATTAGGACGCACATGTCTTATTTTACCTTTCATTAAGCAACATCCCTCTACTATAACTCTTCCCTTCTATTCCCTTCCCCCAAGCTATCTAATTTAAAGCTTCTCCCCACTTTGATGGTAAAGAATTGTATGACTGGCAACAAAAATAACAGCTGTGTACTCTGGTGGCTTTCAAGGGAATGAGTTAGTTAAAGTCTGGTTTAATCATCAGACGATAAATAACACACATTTTTATAGTGCCTTATCGTATTAAAAAATCCCAACCTATTTCACAGCAGTTACTGTCAAGTGATTATTATTGTAGGCAAATGAAGCAGCCATTTTGTCCCACAACAAGATCCCATAAATGACCATGAGGTGAAGGACCAATTCATCTGACGGATTGTTGGCCAGGATACCAAGAGAAATGTCATACTCTTTCCCAATGGAGTTATCGCACTTTCCTGACAGCGTTACAGAATCTTTGAAG
The DNA here is from genome assembly GCA_035084275.1 of Hydrolagus colliei. Taxonomy (NCBI): domain Eukaryota; kingdom Metazoa; phylum Chordata; class Chondrichthyes; order Chimaeriformes; family Chimaeridae; genus Hydrolagus; species Hydrolagus colliei. The sequence continues at coordinate 4,591,417 of CM068758.1, read as the reverse complement.
TCCATATGAAGAACGGATGGGTGCCATGGTGGGATAGGAGTGATAATATGAGCCAAGAGCAGAGTATATGCAGAGTCATGGCAGGGAGCGAGTGCACAGGAGCCAGCAAAGTGAGCTGGTGTGGAGTGAGCAGGGAGTGGGTGGGTGTGGTACTTGTACTGGAAGCTGCCAGCCTAAGTGAGATTGATAAATTTGTCAGATGAGTTGACTTGTTGCCTAGATACAGAACTGTTGTTTCTCCATGTTTCAGGATCAGTGTCTGTTTCATCAATATTTCATAACTCCTTAGCAATGTGGATCAGGGACGTATCACCTACCCTGTAAACATACCTGCACACAACAGATTTACGCGCATATCTGACAGAGAATTTTTCTGTGTCAGTTAACTATTCTGCACTACAGTATCTTGAGAGTGCTTTGTATGTAGTTGAGGTTTATTTGTAAAACAAGCTCCAAGCTTTGTGACCTCATCATCCCCATCCTCGCCTGACTCCATTGGTTCCCCATCATCCAGAGAATCCAATTCAAGATCCTGGTCCTCACATTCAAAGCCCTCCATTCTATATCCGCAACTCCTAACCCCGTACCAGCCTACTCGCTCCCCCCACTCAGCAGGCTCTAGTGTGCTCCACATCACCCGCCCCACCATTGGCGGGTGAGCCTTTAGCCACTCTGCCTCCAACCTCTGGAATTCCATCCCTCAGTCCCCCCCGCCTCCCTGGCCTCCTTCGAGTCCCGCCTCGAGACCCTCCTCTTCAACAGTCCGATTGGTCACTCCAAATCCCCCCCTTTTCCACCCACCCTGTCCCCAGCTCTGGTCTGAAACGATAACTGTCCAGCTCCTTGGGACGTCCTGCTGTCGTGAAAGGCGCTATACAAGGGTAATTTTGTTGTTGTTGTTGTATCCACCTGTCAGAGGGCTTTTCTCAGTTATAATATATTGGAGTGTCCATTTATTCACCAGGTCTTGCTTTAGTCAGGCACTGTTTTCTCTTTAAAAGTTGGGCAGGTATCTCCCGGTGGAGGTGTGCTATTCTCTTCCCTTTTTGTTTGTTCTCTAGCTTATTAAATGTAATGAGACAGCTATAGAGCATAACAAGAACAACAACAAATTACACTTGTATAGCGCCCTTCACTTCTGCAACAATTCCCAGAACACTGGACAAGTGTGGTGCAGTGACATATTCTTGTGGTTACAGTAGGCCTGGAGCAAATATTGATTCTTGACCAAGGTGGGAGAGGAAGAAAGGAAGTTATTTCATACCTCTACAGAGTGCTGGGGGTTGAGAATTATCATTGAGACATCTAGAAGATGTGAAAAGCGCTATATCAAATGCAGGATTATTATTATTACCATTTGTTGTTCATGCATCGAATCAATGTTAAAACGCTGACTTGGACTTTTTCAGGTAAAAGAACTGACCAAATACCTGGATCCTACTGGACTTGGAGTGATCGCTTTTGATGATTTCTGTCAAGGAATTGCAGCCATCAGAAGCAATGGAGGTGAGTCTTGTGCACAGTGTTGGCCACTATGCTATACTTTGATCCTCTGTGCGTTAACCTATTGCAGTATGGGTAGTGGTGGTGAGGGGGGCAATGGAAAAGACATCCTGTGAAGGTTAGCGGCCTTTGACTTATTTTCCCTTCACTGGAGTTCTTTTCCACACATGTAAGGATTAATATTAATGTTAATAATACCTCACCCGCATTGGAAGCAAGTGTTTGTCATTGTTAATGCAGGTGACAGAATTGTATTTGGCAACTACAGATTCCTTAATATGACCTGAATAATTAGAAAAATACATTTCAAATTAGCAGGTGACACAAATATAGTGGAATTGTGAAATTAGAGGAGCTAGGTTTTCTAAAATGAGCTCAATAGGCTATACGCCTGGGCTGATCACTGGCAAATGTAGTTCAATACAGTAAAAAGTCTGATATTAATAATAATCCTTGCATTTAATATAGCACTTTTCACATGTACTAGACATCTCAAAGCGCTTCACAGAATATAGTGAATTGACTGTATACTTGTGGGCGAAACGAGGCAACCAATTGTGCACAGCAGTGTCCCACAAACAGTCATGAATTGAAATGACCGATTAGAAAGAAAAAAAATTTTATGAATTATTATTAGGTGTGTGGAGTGAGAAAACTTGCCTAAGGTTTCACCCTAACTGGAATTGAATTCAGGTCTCTCGCTTTTAAGTGCTCTATTCAATGAGCTACAAGACTCCATTATTTACATTGAATACAGTTGCCTACAAAATTCACAATTCTCTGCAGTAAATACTATGAAGCACTTTGAGAATGCAGTGCCCCAGAAAGCCATGGATCCGTTGAAGATTCAAACCAGATTTATTGATACTTGGAGAGTAAAAAGAATATTAAGGTAAATTACATGTAGGTAGGATTAATGAGGTTATATTTCGTAGGTCATGACTTATTGCAAAACCTGTTTAATGGGATGAGTGGCTTTCTTCTGTCCTATTATCCATTGATCCTAAGTCCATGAATGCTTTAGAGCTGTTATGTTAAAGTAGGAATCTTCTTTGATTTAAAAAAAAACTGGAAACCGTGAGCCCCTTTTCCACCAGTAATGTAATGAATTGGATTACGATGGTTATTTGGTCCATTCAGCATCAAATCTGATATCAAGGTAAGTTATTTGAATGTGTCATTCTATCTCTCTCTCTTTCTCCCTGAGACAGTAGAACAACTGAATGTTTCAAAACAGTCATCTTGATAGACAGCTGGTAAGGAATGGAGGTCAGTCTTGTGTTTGTGCTCAGTAGATGTGGGGCAACCACTTATTTTATATAGGGAATGCCTTGAAGCATTTTACAGAGACTGTGCCAGTCACTGAGCTGGAATGGGTGGAGGAGTGAGGTGATATGATTGAAGAGCTGGATTTTAAAGACTGATGGGGGTGGGGGGAGTTGCTGATTATAGGGATGAACAGAAGATTGATCCTGGAGAAGGTTGCAGAGCTGCAGAGCATCGATAGGTGTAGGGATTCAGGTAATACCCCATTAGTCTCTTCTGCGAGTTGTTGGCTTTAACATCAATGCTTGTTCCATTGAATGAGGAACTGATTGGGTGACATTGAGGTTTGGGGAGCAGGACTGAACCTTGTTGCAATATAATATAAGTTAACAGCATTTGAAAGCATGAAGAATTCTACTTGTGGGCGATGGCCAAATTGCCAGTCTGGCATGTTTTGCAGGAGATTGTTTACACATTGTCACACCATGCACCAATGGTTTTGTGTGGCCTGAAGCTGTGCAGTATACTGTAAATGTGGCTATCTAAGCAAATTCCTTTCTATAATCCTATCTTTTGCAGTCTAAAACGGAGAAGTCGTAGCTGGGAAACCTGTTAAACTTGCATGGTAAAATATTAGCTCACAAGTCTCTTACCTGGCTTTGCTCACGACCCCAGAAGATATGAAATATGCTCAAGGCCAAAGCATTGTGCCCTCTATAAAGTCCTGTGGATCAGCGCCTTGGGACGTCCTCCCAATGTGAAGGGAGCTATATAAATGTAATTTTGTTGTTGCGGATAGACTTAATAATAGACTATTGCATAAATAGTGGTAGTGGAGGCCAGGAGATTCCCAGCTGGTTTTTTTCCCCCCAGCCTACTTGAGTTTAGGGAAAATATTATCCCCAAAGGTTCTGAAGCGTGATTGTAAGGTAATCATGCTGCTGGGGGGATGTTTAGCTGCTGGTGGCGGTACTACCTGAGGCCATATACTGTATCAGTCATAATACTGGACTAATGCATTTCTTCAGAGATGTTCAGGCAACTTCTTGAAACTGGCAGTAACAGTTATATTGGGGTTGAAATTCTGTATCCCATTTTGGTTATCCACAGTGGAATTATTGTGTAGCCTGTACTCAGTGCAGCACTGGATTGCATAGGTCACTCCCTTTAGGTAATCTATATATACACCTGCTTGGTTTTCTACTGCCACCTATTGACTAATATGAAATGTTCCCAGTGATGTCTATTAACTGATTATAACTATACCAGAGTATGTATCCTCCAGTGTTTCATCCTTGTAATTTTGTTGCGCAGATTCCGACAGCCAGACGTCCGACATTGGGTTGGGGAACGAGGAGGATGTACCAGCCTGTGCCGATGAGTTTGAGGATTTCACAGGTTTTGAGGTAAGACCGCTACAAATAAAATCTTCTGCTCAGAATCGTCCTCCTCCGATTTTCAGTGCATCTCCAGAAACTCTAGAAACAGCTGCGGTGCTGTACAGCAATATCGTATCTCCACCTAGTGTTCTTGCAGTGAGTTGCAGTCCCACTGTGCGTGCGGTTCCTCCCAGTGTTACAGTAATTTGTAGCAGTGGATGAAGTGTGCCTGACTGCCTCACAATCTCCTGCTGCATTAAACAGCTCATCCAGGAAAAAAAAAGTGCTGAAAACCTGTGTCAAACAACAATAACTTATACTTATATAGCGCTCACTATGCAGGGTAGCGTCTCTAGAGGGCTTAGAGCGTCCGGGTTGTATTGGAGAGAGTTGATTGAAGGGTATGTAGACTTAAATTTCTAAGCTTCTCTTTTTAAAACTTCACATAGATTCTACAGGCAACCATCCAAATCAGTGGCTTCAGTCAACTCTTAACATTTTGAATATCCTTTTACTTCCTTGTAAATTTATATGGAGTGATTCCTAGCCAGTAATCCTTTCCAATCCAAATTAATTCTAAAAGGTTTCAAATTAATTTTGCTACAGTATTCATTTTACTGTTTGTGGGATGTTGCTGGCACTTATTGGCTGATGTTATACTTAGAGATTCCATGTTAAATATGGGTTTATTTCCAGATTTTCATCTTTATTCCCTTTTGATTCATTAATGTAACTCCCATCTGATCTGCCTTACAGTTCTAGTGGCCATTTAATGGACATGATTCTCTTTCCTGTTTTATATTCGCACCCACAAAAATTCAAATCAGTTGGATGATTGGTAGGTGTGTGGAGGTGAGAACTGTTTCTGTACTTCAGTTGATAGCACTCTCTCGGCCCATTTGCCAGGCTGGGGTTGGAAGTGAAGGCTTTTGAGGGGGGGAAACAGGACACAAGGAGGATCAATGTTAAAGTAAATGTAGAACACTTCTTAATCATGAGAAGTTTATATAGTGGCCTGATGGTGGCTTTGTAACTATGAAAAGTTAAATAGTAATAGCTTATTTACATCGATCAGTGAGTCAATAGCATAAGAGTGGAAATGTAAGGTAATCATAACAGAAATTTAAAGGAGGTTTGAAGAAAAAGAAATCTTTATATCAAGCATGGGTGGAATATGGAATTCTCTGCCCCAAATGATTTCCTGAAATCCCTTCACCTTGCTCCTTGTCTTAAAAATGTTCTTGAAAATGTCAGGTTTCACTTTGATCAATAATTAAATTCTCTGATATCTGTGCAGCACGCTGAAACATTTCACTGAACATTTGCTATATGAATACTAGTTATTGTTTTATGATTCTATAAATCAGTAGAGGGAGAGAAAGATTATTCCTGATTGGTAAATTCTATTTAGACCATGGAGTATATATGCCTCCTATTTTATTTCCTACATCCAGAACTGGCTGCACACACTATAGTTTTGCTCTAGTCTCTGCAGCACAAATGGTACATCCTATTCTGTGGTGAATGTCTGCTCTCCTGCCCCATAACTCAGCATTCCTGTCGCTGCACCGGGTAGTTTATTCATCTGTGCTTCTACCTGTTCCGTTTTTCAGCCGAATGAGGTGAGCGACAGTGCTTACATGGGCTCTGAGAGCACCTACAGTGAGTGTGAGACATTTACCGATGAGGACACTGGGACGCTGGTGCACCCTGGAATGCACGATGATGTGGAAACAGACAGTGCTACTGATGCCACATTGAACTCGGAACACACAGACATGCTGCAGGAAACTGACAATGGGCTTCCATTTAATGGCAATAGCGGGTAAGTTGTACTGAAACATTTTCCATTCCTCTATACTAGGCTTGTCTGAAGCTGAATGTCAGTGGACTGTCTCCAAAATACAAAATACTTTCTCTGTTGGCTAAGAGACTGCATGTGAAATAGATTGAGGAATGTCCAGCAAGACCGGAGTATCAACTACCCCGAACTTAATCGCTTACTCAGAGGTGCCACAAATGGAATAAAAATGTCACACTGGAACTTTGGGTTATTTCTGGGTTGGATCGAAGATGACATGTTGAAGGGGCGACTGCTGAAGGTTGATGGGGCGATGATTGCCCAATCATGATATTATGAACAGATGGTAGGATCTTTTAGGCACTGGAGCTGCCCTTTTGGTACATCAGTAATAAGTGTCCTACTTCAATAAGGAACATTTTGACCAATGGAAGGTGTATGATCAACACACCTTTGCAATCTTGGATGCTTGTTAATCCCATCAATTTGCAAACACACTGTTCCATCAGGGATTTGTGCGATTTTTCAAAATATAATTTAAAAAGTCAGTGACAACATTTCTTAGGGTTGCATAGGTACATAACTACAGCCACTGCTAACCTGCCGCCAGTACATACCATTCCACTGATTAAGTTGCTGCCCAGAGTTTTCAACTACCGTATATCTCCGCGTATAAGGCGCACCCGCGTATAAGGCGCCCCCCCCCCCCCCCATTTTTGACCTTTTCTTGGTGAAAAAAACCGGAAGCATTTTCAATGATATTGCCGGCAGAAGGGAGGAGAGACAGGTAGGTAGGGAGAGAGAGAGGCAGGCAGCCAGGCAGCCAGCCAGGGAGGGAGAGAGGGAGGCAGGGAGAGAGAGAGGGAGAGAGGCAGGCCGGCAGCCTGGGAGAGAGAGGGAGAGAGGCAGGCTGGGAGAGAGAGAGGGAGAGAGGGAGAGAGGCAGGCCGGCAGCCTGGGAGAGAGAGAGGGAGAGAGGCAGGCCGGCACGCAGGCAGGGAGGGAGGGAGAGCGGCAGGGAGGGAGGTAGGCAGACTGGGTTCGGCAGAAGGTAAGCACAGCACTGAAGTCCGCTGCTGCTGCCGCTGCCCGGGCGGCCGAGGCCGAAGCCTCGTCACCCGCTCCTCCCAACCCTCGCCGGATACTGACCAAACCCCGGCTGACAGCGCGCCGGCCGCCCCTCCTGTTTACTGTATTTCCGAGGCTCAAAATTGCTTGTACCTGCGTATAGGGCGCACCCCCCACTTTCGAAATCTTCCGACCTGAAAAAAAGTGCGCCTTATACGCGGAGATATACGGTAATTGTTGTTTAAAAATTCCAGTTAAACCAAAGGACAACTTGTTTTGCTCCTTGTTGAATTCTACCACACAATCCCCTCTTTGGAAGGTGTATTTAGAAGGCTGTATTAGCAGATTAATGTGTGAGGAGATTACAAACAGAGGAGGGTGCAGCGGGGTCTGTCAGCTGTCCACACAAGCTGCTTATAGCTTGGCTAAGGCACTTAGCAAAGGAACTGGCTGCATTCAGCGCCTTGACATGGTGTTGTACCTGACTACGGAACAACAACCTTTAAACATGACCAGTACTCGTGTATTACAAAGGTATGTGACCTGCAGTGCCATTGCTGGTGGGGTACCAAGAGATGGGGGATTGTTAGGGGAGTTGGTAAATGGAGCAGATCATTGCATAAATTGTGAGTTTCTATGCAACCAGGTTTGGAAGAAAGGTCTGTGGATTGAGGATTGTGGTGGGTAACTATACACGATTAGAGTGGGAGGATGTGTGTTCTTGAGTAGCGTAGAAGTGAAAGTATGTGTACCAGATTCAGTAGAATGAAGGCTGTTTGTGCAGGGATTGGAAGATATGTATTTAAGCAGTTTGCCTACAGCTGGATAGTTTGTACAGTTTTGGATCACAAAAGGTTTGGATTTGTGTGGTAATAATATACATTTAATAATGATCCTTGCATTTGATACAGCGCTTTTTCACATCTACTAGACATCTCTATAAAGCGTTTCATAGAATATACTGTGAAGTGAATTGACTATATTTTGAGGGTGAAACGCAACAGTCTGTTAGGCACAGGAGTGTCTCACGAACAGTCGTGGATTGAAGTGACCAATTTATTATTGTTTTTTTCTTGAGGGATTATTATCAAGCATGTGGAGTATGGAACTTTCCGCATTTTCCCCCCTGCTGGGAATCAAACCCAGGTCTCTTGCATGCGGGCTCTAATCACTGAAAGTGTGGAACTGTACTTTGTAAATCTGAAGTTCGTCAAATGGGATCTATCTCTCTGAAGCTGTCATCCCTTATGAGGTTATGTAATACGTAAGTAATCTTCCAAGTTAGAATGCAGTGCATCTGATTGAATCTAAATCTAGGTCATCGGCTTGGATTTTAGGGTTAGTCTGGTGTTGGGCTTATTTGTGAGGTATTGCAAGGCTCTCATTTTAAAATGACTTGTGTCTGTTTCTCCAAATTGAACGTGGATGGGATCATTGTACTGCAATCCCATGTTCATAAGTATAGTGAGATTGTTTGTGGCATCTTTCTAGTTCCAGGCTACACCACAGAGTACAAAAACAGAAATTGCTGGGAACACTCAGCAGGTCAACAGGTTCTGACGAAGTGTCGTGACCCCGAAATGCTGACTTACCTTCTATTTTCCATAGCCTGAGCTGCTGAGTGTTCCCAGTGATTTCTATTTTTGTTTCAGATTTCCAGTATTTTGCCTTTGCAGTATTTTGCGTTTTTGGTTATACCACAGAGTTATACCATATTTAATTTAGAGTGTCAGATTTTTTTTAATAACGCCCCAACCTCAGAACATGCTTCCCTGCTCCCGGTATGTCCGGCTGTTGCTAGGGCACAGTGGTACCATTGGAGCCGAATTCTTGTCGATGGCAGTGTCCACATGTGAGTCTTGGCAATGAGTGTCCACAAGCCACTTGACTGTGTTTTTCCTCACCCTAATCCCGGGAAAGACAGGGCCGATTTAGACTCCTGGTACATCTCCTATTGAAGTGAGCAAACTGCACAAACCAGGATTCGAGCCAGCAGGCTCCAGTAGCTCTTGACCAAAACAGCATCGGAGCTACTCCCACAGTTTGTTTGAAATCCGAGTCTCCACTGTGATTATGCAGCACAGCATGTGGTCAGGCAGCACTGTCTATGCGCCAGTTTAATTTGATGCGACAAATGGTCATCCACCCTCTGCTGAAATTCCTACTCGACCACCCGTTGACTGTATCCCACGTGTGCCTGGGACCCACATTCTGAATCCACTTGTGTACAGACAGCTTAGTTTAATCGGCTCTGTTCTGCTCACAGCTCCTGTCCTGATGCATTAAAGACAATGAGTGATTCAAACCCCATAAAATGGCTCTTTCATTGTGGAGAACTGAGCTGCAGATCTGCTATTTGTGAGGCTAAAATTGTTGCTCTTGTATTGTGATGCAATGCTTCTTACATGATGTGAAATCCAAAGCAATGGCAGAAATATAGTAATGTCACATTTATTGTGGTGTGCACTATGTTTCGCATCCAGCTTCCACAGTCTGTGCTAATAAGAATTTATTTGATTGTTACCTTCTGTTTCTACTCCTGTAAGGGAATAACTTCCATTGCAGACAGATTAATAATAAGACAAGACTCCAACCTCAAGATTATCTCAGATTGCCCTAACGCACGCCCCCCCCCCTCCCCCCCCCCCCCCACCTGCTGTGGAGGCCCATCCAGACTGAACAGTTTTCTCTCCACCTGTAATTCCCTGGACTGAAGGAGGGGCAGCAATATAAAGTTGGATCTCCATATCCAAATTGCCTAGATATTGGAATGTAGAAGAGGAGTATTTCCACATGTCTTGAAAATTGATCTAAGAAATTGTGAAGGAATTAACACGTCCTAAGTGAGTCGAAGAAACAATGGCAGATTCAGCTTGCTTTAGTACAGTATGAATTAGTACACTCTGGATGAAAGAATAGGGGAAAGGAATATATTCTAAATGGAAATGCAGGAAGGATGGATGAACAGAGGGATCTTCATGAATCATTAAAATCCAGTTTAAAAGCTGATTGGAGGCTGGGCTTTATAACAAGGCATCTACAATATAAAAGAAAAAACGTGCTCTATTCTGGTGCTAGTAATTGTCCTCTAGATTTAAAATTTGCATAGATTAGGTTTTCTTTTAGCTAGCTGTATAATCAGGCTGTTTGGGCTTTGGCTCATTGAACAGATCTTTGTGTGAAGAATTGTTCATCCATCCTCAGCATCCAGTCGGTGTGGAGCTCCTGTGGCTCAGTGGTTAGAGCTCAGTCTTGCAAGCTGGGGAGACCAAGCTGGGGAGAACTGGGTTCGAATCCACACAGGTCAGGGTGAAACCTTGGGCAAGTTTCCTTACTCTACACGCCTAATAATAATCCCTCCCCAAAAAAAACACAATAATAAAATTGGTCATTTCAATCCACGACTGTTTGTGGGGACACTGCTGTGCGCAATTGATTGCTGCGATTTGCCCACAAATATATACAGTCAATTCACTTTACAGTATATTCTGTGAAGCTCTTTGGGACGTCGATAAGATGTGAAAAGTGCTATATCAAATGCAAGGATTATTATTACTTTAAAAGACAATTTGCAATGGTTTTCACTGCACGCAATGGGTATTGCATCATATGATGTGCGGGTTGAAACTCAAAGACTGAAGAAAAACTTTGCGGAAGTAATTGCATTTCCTTTATTAAGTGTTCAATATGTTTCTTTGTTATTTACACTTTGCTCTGGTGTTTCTTATTGAAAGGATCCACCGGCACGATTTCTTTCTGGACTCCAACATGTCGCTGGAAGGCACGGGGGAGCACTTTGAGGATTATGGAGAAAACGATGAGATTGGCTTTGCATCCAGTAGTCTCTGCCTGGACGGAGCTGAACCTATGAATGGGCACCTGGAGTGCTCAGCACTGCTGGCTCCCAGGTAAGAGCCGAAAAGTGTCTGCTATCACTATAGGCATCTCAGATTGTCCCACAAGTTCAGGGCTCAATAATCTAAACCTGAGTTCTAAATGTCTGACTGAAGTATATTGTGCTTGCCCCTTTTTGATGAGCACAACACTCATCAAACTCCACTTTGTACAAAGCCAACTTGTTCCACGGGTTTTGGTGTTTAGATCCATTAGATGAGGACTGTGGAGTAACATATGGCAATGGCAGACTATTTAGATTATAGGTTGTAACAGAAGGATCAAAGTAGGAAGTTTGTGGTTTGAATCCAATGTTAGCCTTAGAGCCAGCCCTGGGTTCTTAGAAACATGGACATCTTCTGCACAGAAGTGGGTTGTACAGTTCATCGTGTGTGTGCCAATGCCACCAGTTTTTCTAGACACGTTTTAAACCCACCGCCAGCTCTCTTTCCGTATTCCTTCATTTTTTTAAAAATAGTTTTCATGTTTATTCAGTTCCCTTTCGAATAATTCTATTTGATCCAGCCTCAATAGTCAATTAATTAGTTAAAAAAAATAACATTTCAAAGTGTTTTACAGTAATTATTGGAAGTGTATTTCTAGGTGAATGTAGCAATCAGTTAATGCACAGCGAAGTCCCACCAACAGCTAGGACATGCATAACAAAATTATCTGGCAGATTGTTGGCCAAGCCACTGGGAGGATTTGAATCCCCAACCTTTGGACCAGAAGCAAAAGTGTTGCTGATTGAGCCAGTCTTACATCAATGCGTGAGAGGAAATGCAATTCTGTATGCTCTGCATCATTTGCTTCTAGCTGAGTTGTTTCAGCTAGAAGCAATAGTGTGGCCTTATGATTAATGCTTCACTAAATCAACCTCTGCCTCTGATATTTTTGCTTAGTGTTTCTAACTTCGCCTCAACTTTGCAAAACATTATTGGGGAAGAACGGCTGGAATTTTACTGCAGTCAATGTCACAAGCAAATTAATCGTCTGGAGGATCTGACCTCGCGTCTGAACCATCTGGAAATGAATAGGTAACTGTCCATTGCTTGTAGTTGCTTTGCTACCATTGCTTTACAGGGAATGGAGTGGGAGGAACGGGTCAGTAGGTTTACAGGGGAAGGAGTGGGTAAGGACAGGGGGTTGAGAGTGGACTTGGAGGATGGGGATATAGGTGCCTGCAGCTCACTTTCACCGTTTTTCTTTTTTAGTCCCACGAAAAAGCTCAGCAGCAAGAAGGTGGCTCGGTGAGTGGATTTTGTGTACTACCTGTGGTGCTCTAGTGGAATCTGGCTGTTGCACTTGCTGTGCTGCGCGGGGGGTGGAGTGTTGTGTTATGATAGTTTGTGGTGTTGGAGGGGGAGTCATGTTGGGGGGTGGGGGCTGGAAAGGAGAAATCCTTGGTGGGAGAGACGAGAGATGAAAGAGCTCTGAAGGTGGGATGGAAGTGAAACATGGGGGAGATTGACTCTGGCATTTGTTTATGCACATTAGGATGTGTTATTAGGGTGTGTAATTGTGCCACTGTGACTGAAGCTGAAGCCAGTACACAAGAAAATTAGACAGGGAATAAAATATGAAAAGGTTTGGGGGGAAAGAGCAGGGGAATAGGATTAGAATACGTAGCTCTGGTGGGGAAGCTACAACAGTAAAGACGTACTGGGTTAACTGGCCTCCAGCTGCTGGGATCCTGAGATCCGAGCGCCTGGAGCCACAAGCTGTGCACATTGTATTTGAGCTGTGATCGCGGAGCAGGAGGTGCCTGGCACAGCTACTCCATGAGGTGGAGTATCTCCCAACATGAGTAGCTGTACAAATAGTCTTTATCTGAAACTAAAACCCGATTCTGCAATTGCAGGCATCTGCAACAGTGCAGTGCACTCGGCTTCGGTAGCATGGAAGAGCTGCCTCAGAACTTCCAGAATTTCACTCCATTGGACCTCACTGACAAGGTCAGTACTTATACTGTATAACGCTTGTTTGTGTGATCCTTGACTCCTCAGTGTACGTAATTAGCTCACACCTGGTCCATTTACGCTGTCAGGCGTTGCCTCGGCCTCAGCATTGCTCAGGAGTGATCTGTGTGAAATGTTGCGGAGACTATATTCCAGTGGGCTGTCTCGCGAGTCTCTAGATCGTGCATCTGCCAGCACAACAGGCAACGTTACCCTGCTCTGTAGCCTCTGCAGCTGCACTGTGAATGGCAGTCTCGTTCTTCGTAAAAGGACAGCGAAGAGCATATCACTCTTCTCTCAACCCACACCACTACTGGGATTCTAGTAGATTTGTACCAGGACTATCGTCCAGTCCTTAGGCTCGATGCACCCAATACTGCACTAATAACCTTTGTTTTTCCTGTGCAGGTAACATTCCTGGAGAAGCGGGTGACCGAGCTAGAGAAGGACAGTGCCACTCAGGGAGAAGCACAGAGCCGTCTGAGGCACGAGAACTTACAGCTAGTTCACAGGTAGGATCTTGAGCAGCAAGAAACGCAACTGAAAGCCTTTCCTGTTTGTTAACAGCGCTTCTAAACCCCCTGTTGGAATTGGCCATAGCTGATGAGCACTGCAAATACTTCACAGAAGTTCAGTGCTTATGAAACTAATTGCTGTCTCGATTAGGGCATATTTACACCTGGCATTGCCTGCTTATTGGGTCAGACTCTCCCAATTCCCCAACCTTCCACCTTGTTGGAATCTGCCAACTTACGCTGCCTGAATCTTCGCAGGGCAAACGCATTGGAAGAACAACTCAAGGAGCAGGAAAATCATTCAGAGCAGATGTTAGCTGATGAAATTCGAAGGCAGAAAGAAGCTCTGAGCAAAGTGGAACGAGAACGGGACATTGAGATTGAGAATCTGCAAGCGAGGTAAAGCGGAACCCTTGTTTGCATGGGATGTTGATGAACGTGAATTGTTCTGCTTGCTTGTAAATATAGTTACCACATGCTACGAAAACTCTGCGAAGCGCTTTGAGACCATCTCAACATATTGAATACGGGGCTTATAGCTGGAGAGTGGAGTGAAATTTCGTAGTGGTTCACTGCTGGAGAGTGGAGGCAAGGGCAGGTGGTGAGGAATGATGTTACATTGTGCCTTTTACCCCTGTCAGGCTTCAGCTTTTGGATGAGGAGACGGGGGAGCTGCGGGCTTGCATCCCCTGCTTTCGAGCCAACATTCAGAGGCTTGAGGAGGTGAGCAAATTTCCTTTTCCGCTGCTCTGCGCTCAGTAGTGTTAGCAGAGTCTGATTATTGACCACCATTAGATTTACGTGTTTTCCCTACTCTGTCTGTGTGTTTATGGAGCTCAGTGAATTAGCTTGATCCTAGCCGCATGTGTGATTGCCTGAGGGGTGCCAGGGCCCGTCGCTGTGCTCACTGACCGGGTTTGTGTTCCAGGAGAAGCGGAGGTTACTTGATGAAGTTGAAGAAGTGTCACAGAAACTGAGCGAGGAGCAGAAAAGCAACCAGAAACTATCAGATAAAGTGCTGAGCCAACGGCAGTTGTTCCAGAGGGAGAAGGAAGGCACTCAGGAGGTGAGCCGGTTTGCATTTGTGTGGGGGGCGTTTGTGGGTGTGGGGAGTATGGTGAGTGTTGATTTTTAAAAATAGAATTATTCTAAGGACCATACAAGTGTCTAAATGTTGTCACTACTGTCACCGTGGATTGTGTTGTTTGGTTGCATAGATCTAGAATAGTCACTGAAACATTCCTGCACCCAAGTCTGTCTGTACTCTATATCCGTGGTGATGAGCTAACGATAGCCTTACCCATTCTCCTCTCCAGCTGATCGAGGACTTGCGGAGGCAGCTGGAGCACTTGCAGCTCTTCAAGCTTGACGTGGAGCGAGGACGCAGCTATAGCGCAGGCCGCGGGCACCAAGGTATTAGAACCCGCGAGGCCGAACTTGAAAATGAAGTCAAACGGCTCAAACAGGTAGAGCAACGTTTTAATTCCCCTCTTATGTTCCTCCCCCTTGTGTAGTCTCCTGTGACCAGTCGGTCTCTTGCTTTTGCAGGATAACCGAGCTCTGAAGGAACAGAATGATGAGCTAAATGGGCAGATCATTAACCTGAGCATCCAAGGAGCAAAGAGCCTCTTTACTGCGTCTATGTCAGAGTCACTGGCTTCTGAGATCAGCTCCGTTTCCAGAGATGAGGTACGTCACAAACACTCATTGACCTGAAGCTAGCCCTGGCTTTGGGAGAAGACTAACTGAAGCTCAGTCAACAGAAATCGG
Source organism: Hydrolagus colliei (assembly GCA_035084275.1). NCBI lineage: Eukaryota > Metazoa > Chordata > Chondrichthyes > Chimaeriformes > Chimaeridae > Hydrolagus > Hydrolagus colliei. Next base: position 4,576,264 of record CM068758.1, on the reverse strand, counting down.
AAGGAGAGGTGAAGGGGCCAGAACTAACAGCAGGAGGAGATGGGGAACTCACTGAAAAGGATGAGGACAGGAACGATGGCTTATTATTTTTTCCCATTCTAACTGAGGCAGATTATAACCTTTCTCAGGCTGTTGCCTTTGGCTTAGATCAGTTCAGGCAGGGGTTGGATGCTGGGAGGCTCCTGATTCACAAATGTGCTTCATTTTTGGGAGAGTTTCCAGCTTCCTGTGAGAGCTTCCAATGGCTAACATCGTGTTGGAGCTGGGAGGGAGGTATGTGGGCGGAAAGTGCTTTGCCTGATTTGTCCTTGTGTTTAATTCCAGCTGATGGAAGCCATTCACAAACAAGAAGAGATCAACTACCGGTTGCAAGATTATATCGACCGCATCATTGTCGCCATCATGGAGACTAACCCGTCTATTTTGGAGATCAAACATATGCAGGAACGCACGTAATGCTCAACATTGATCATTTCACCTGTTGTCATCAGGGCCCCGAGGAGTGCCACATGGCTCCAGTGTGGACCGGGATCCCTCTCTTCCAAACCCGCCCTCCCTGACCCACCTCCCTGCTGGAGCAGATCCCCGGTGAGCACTTGGTTTAGGGTCTGCCCTTGTGTGCTGGACCGGAGTGTTGTTCTGGGATCCTCTAATCAATCTCTTCCCCCCGACTGACCAAAGGAAATGCCCAACATGGGAGGGTCAACTTGGTTTAATCTTGGTCTGCATACATTGAGACTTGGATCACAAGCTAGTGAGTCTCCGGCGCTGCTCTGGCCTCAGCAGGGATAGAACACTATTTGCACATGAACACTAATTATACAGCACACTTGCACGTTTATTGGCGCATTAATAGCCACCATTTTATGAAACTTTTGGCAACTCCTCGTGGTGCTCTGGGCAGGTCACCAGCCATCCACATAATAATTAAACTTGTCCTGTCCACTTCACATTCCCGGGAAACCAAGCTTGCTCTATAGGCACCAACCCAGCTTGTCTCTACCACAGTATCCCACTCTCTATCCTTCACTTCTTGGTGTATTATCACCGGATCATTGTTTAGGACTATTTAAGGTGATGGTGCTTCCCTAGTCTGTACACGCACTTGCTGCCGGTGCCCATCCACAACAGTCACAGCTGAGACTGCAGGAATCGATCAGTCTCCACTTACCCCAACCCTCACCCTGGCCAACCCCCTCCGGACATCCCACTCCCACCAGCGGGTGTGGGTTTGTGTCTTGTTTGTCTGTAGCTGCTGCGTGTCCAGAATGGATGCCGTGTGTGCCTGTAAATTCTGCTGAAGAAACTTGTGTACATTTTGAATTTTATATCCTCTCAGAGTAGAAATAGTTATTTTTATAGAACAAAGGCACCTCTGCTGGAATAGAAAGCTATCTCCAATGGAATCTTATCTGCTGAGTACAGTATATAGCCTCACGTTTGTGTGTGAGAGGAAAGTAGTTCAACGCTGATTTCTTTATGGGTGTTGAGCTGATATACTTTCCTGCCCAACTGAAGATGATGCTGTTAATTATGTTTAAAGAAAATGAAAGTCTTAAAATGCAAGTCCTATCAATGTACTGTTTTTGTGACTGAAGAAACTCGCCTCAAAGATACTGTGGTCAGAAGCAACTCATTCAGTAGTTTATATATATTATATATATAAAATATTTTGGCATGACACTCACCGGAGCTATTGCTCAACACTTGCTTGCTGGTTATACAGGAAATCACCTCCATCCCCAAGGCAGCTTGGAGAATCCCTGAGGTCTCAGTGATATGACTCCTGAGTTGACATCCTGCAACTCCAGGACTGAGCCTTAAGACACTGAATTATTTAGGAATAATTTTCACACTCGTGGTGCGAGCCAAGTTGTGAAAGCATCATTGCACTGCTGAAAAGGAATTGTCAGTGTGTGTACCTGTATAAGTAGCAGCTTGGTGTACGGGCAGGGAATGAGTGGTGTAGTGTAACTACTGGAAATGTCCAGTGATGAAGCAATTAAAATGCGGATTTAACAACCACCACAAGCCTGATTTTGTTTTTGTTTGCATTGGCCAGGGGTGCTGGGGCTCAGGGGAAAAACAAGAGAAATAGTACTCATAAAGTACAAATTGGGAGTGAATATAAATAATTTTAATTTAAAGCAAATATGAACTTCCTACTCAGTCATTCTGATCAGTTTAGAAAACACTGACTGTACAACATACATGGAGGACACAAACAATATTGAATGGTAAGCACAGAAAATGACCTACACAGCCTAAACAATACCTGTTGTGATAGCGTGATAATAATCCATTTAGTGTAGTATCTTTCATAGCGGGAAGATGTCTCAAAAGTACTTTGTGAAGTGGAGTGACTATATTTGTAAGCAAACACAGCAGCCCAATTGCACACAGCAATGTCCCGACAACTAGCCATGAAACAACGGACCAATTTATGTAGTGTAATGCTGACCCCCACACTGCTCTAGGACTAGAAGTCATTGTCACTTTCCTCCAGCGGCTCCTGCTTGTGCACTCGACGTGGTGCTTTCTCTGTCTGGATTTCAACGCTGTCATCATCATCTTCAGCCACTTCATCTTCATCCTCCTCATCCTCCACATCAATCTCACTATCATCAGAGTCATCCTAGGGAAAGGGAAAGACAGGATCTGCCATCTGGGTTTCATCCCCTTTTTCCTCCCTAGCGGTTTGGGACGTCCTCCTGACATGAAAGGTGCTATACAAGTGTAATTTTGTTGTTCTTGCTGAAAATGGATCCGATTTCTCATTTGCTTCTCAAGCTCCTCCTATTCCATATCTTTCAGCTTTATTTATAATAATAATCCTTGCATTTGATATAGCGCTTTTCACATCTTCTAGACATCTCAAAGCATTTCACAGAATATACTGTAAAGTGAATTAACTGTCTGTTTGGAGGCGAGATATGGCAGCAGTGTCCAACCAAAGTTGTGGATTGAAAATGACCAATTTTTTTTGAGGGATTATTATTAGGCATGTGGAGTAAGGAAACTTGCCATGGTTTCACACTGACCTGCCGGGAATCGAACCCAGCTTTCTTGCTTATGAATCAAGTGCTCTAACCACTGAGCTATAGGATTCCACATTTATGCCACTGTTACCTGTTATTCTAGATTTTTTAAAATTAATCCACTTTACAGATTTCCCCACACCCAGTAATGTTGCTTACTGCTCAGGTATTTATTCAGTTGCCTCTTGAACAATTCTATTATTCCAGCCTCACTTGGCATTAATGTCTTCACTAATTTTTTCACCCAAATCCCCAAATAAAGAAACGTTTTCCTACCTCTAACCATATTTCCCCTCAATTGCCTCTTCTCCGGTAGTAAAACAATATTGCCTGCCTCTCTTCACCCAAATATTGTCTCATACTCATTATTGTCCTCGTGAATCTGCACTTCCCCCTCTCCCCAGCTTACCTTCAATGAGCAGCTCAAAACTAAATGATTATTGCTAATCACTGCACCTCAATTCTACTTTAATTTCCCGACTTCGATACGCAACCTGTTTATAAATCCTGCCTCCCCAATGTAAATCTACATTAAATAACCTCCTGTCTGACACCTCAGGCCTTTGTTGGTTCAGATCATTGGCCCCAGCTATGGGAGAATTTCACCTCATTCTGCTGGTGGATCAACAACAAATGACATTAAATCAGTGAAGCAATGTGAAAATACAAAGCCCAGGCTGTCTGTCTGGAGGGCGCGTTCCAAACGGGTAAGCAAAGTAAAGTGCAGTCTTTGCCTGAGAAAACCAACCTGCTTGCTGTTCCATGAGCCCTTTTGTTTAGCAGAGAGCGGATTTTGCTTTAGAAATGCAATGATAGGAGCAACAGAAAGAGAGAGAGAGAGAGAGAGAAAAAGAGGTTACGCACTTCAAAAGAAAATATGAAAATGAAAAGCATTGAGAACAGAACCACAAGTGATGCGCAGCAGCTGAGGCCAGGAAGCCAGTGAGGGATCGGGGACAGTGAAGGGGGTCCAGAATTGCTGGGCTCAGGGTTAACGGTGCAGGAAAACGTTGGAAGAGATGGACTGGAGGGTTCCCGCAGACAGTTCACATACTCTCAACATGAGGAGGATGACAAGCAAAGATATGAAAGTGCAGGAAGTGTGAATAGTCGGTGCCTTTTACCTCGTCTTCAGTGTCGCCGCCATGCATTGTCCCAACTATTCGGCTGCCTCCTCTCCCTGTCAGTACAACAGAGCAAAGAAAATCAGGAGTGAGGGGCGACAAGGAGAACTTCAGTAATAAAACTTGCATTTTTGATACAGTGCCTTATCATGTCTTCGAGACGTCTCAAAAGTAATTCACAGAATGTAAGGTGAATTGGTTGTATATTTTGTGGACGAAACATGGCAGCCAATTGCACACAACAGTGTCACACAAATGGCGGTGGATTGAAGTGACCCAATTTATAAATTTTTAAGGAATTATTAGCCCTGGAAAAGCAAACCGTCAATCAACTAACAATCGTGTTCCTTCTTACTGTTAGATAAACAGAGGCGTGTGGAGTAAGGAAACACACCCTATTGTTTGCCCTGATGGGAATTGAACCCAGGTCTCTCGATTGTGAGGCGAGTGCTCTAACCACTGAGCTACAGGCCTCCAGTATTCTGGTTACAACACGCTAGAACAGTGTGCAAATGCATTACTGACAACATATTACTTTCTGTTTTCAGGGGAAGTGCACAGAGACCAGTGTGCCCTGTACAAGCTGAGGGATCAAACTCCTTAGAGGTTGGGTCACAGCACTAGGCTCGGAGGGTAGACATTCATACCCTGGATAGGGGGCTCCCGACTGAGCCTTGGTTTTAATGGCCGTCTGTCTTCCAAGTCACTATCTGATCCTTCATCATCCGGGATTTCCGTGTCAGAGTAATCGTCCTTCCCTGCTGTAGAGAGGAGAGTTCATCTCAATATCTGGTTAACAAAACATTAGACATTTTACATTCAAACAAGCTTAGCTTGGGTCCAAATACAATGTAGAGTGATGTCAAACACAAAGTCCCAGGTCCTATCCTCGGTCGTTGGCAAAGTTACTTTGGTGTCAGTCTGAAGTCCTTAGTCGCCCAAGGAAAATCCATGGTGACCACATAGAAAGATGCTCAAACACAGAGAGTGACATTCTGCTTGTGCTTCACCTGGGTTCTTCATCAGACGCTTTTCTTCCTCCTTTAATTTGTTTTGCATTAGACGCAGGGTGTTTTCGGTTTCCTAAGGAACAGGAGTTGAATATTGAGGCGGGGGAAAAAGATTCATAAAAAATCTGGAGAAGAATAATTCGATCGGGGACAGAAACGCAGATTCACAAATGAATTTATCGAAACGACTGAGAACATGGATTTTCTTGTGGAAGTGCTGTTGATTTTGCACAGGTGAACTTTCGGATTGAACCCCAAAAGTGCGAGATCGACAAGGTTTCCACTATTTGGTAATCTGAAAGCATGTGTTTGTGGGGTGGCGTAGGAATTCTTGAGGGGTGGGAAGAGACAAATGTACATAATGGCGTGGGGGAGGGGGAGAGAGATGCACTAGGACACTACCCAAAGCGCTATGAGATGCCACGCTGTGTGAGGCACGTGATACAAGTTGTTGTTGTTGTGCTGAGCAGAGCTGTTTGCTCTCGTACCTCAAACCGCTCCTGCTCCATGCGATGCAGGTCGTCCAGCTGCTGCTCCAAGTAGCAGAGGTTGCGGAACTTCTCCACGTAGATCTCGTAGTGACGCTGCAGCTCCTCCTCCATCTTCTCGTACTCGTCCATAAAGGCGGGCCTGCCAATCACACACACTGTGCGTAAGCCATGCGGCAATGGGCGAGGGAGACATCGGGGTTGGGGAAAGGCTAATAATAATAATCATAATAATAATCCTTGCATTTGATATAGCGCTTTCCACATCTTATCAACGTCCCAAAGCGCTTCACAGAATATACTGTAAAGTGAATTGACTGTATATATTTGTGGGCGAATCGCGGCAGCCAATTGCGCACAGCAGTGTACCACACACAATCGTGGATTGAAATGACCAATTTTATCATTGTGTTTTTTTGGAGGGATTATTATTAGGCGTGTGGAGTAAGGAAACTTGCCCAAGGTTTCGCCCTGACCTGCCTGGATTCGAACACAGGTCTCCCCAGCTTGCAAGACAAGTGCTCTAACCACTGAGCCACAGGAGCTCCACAATTGGGGTGGAGGGGAGGGGGGGGGGGGGGAGAGAAGGAGCGCCAGGGGGGAAAGAGTCACAGAGATGGAAGCAGTGGAGGGGGTGGGGCCTCACACATTGGAGACAGGAGTTGTCACAATTGCTATGTCATGGTAGCATTCTTAGACGCACCTCACGCTCTGCAGTGTCTGCAGCCGCTTCTTGCTTCTCTCTAGCTCCAGTTTTTTCTTCTCGATCTTGGCCTCCAGATTGGCTTCATCAGACGCCACGTTGTTCAGCAGCTCCTTAGTCTTTTGAACTTGTTCCTGCAGCAGAGATTCAACATTGCATGGGCGCTCTCCCTTTCTCTCTCTCTCTCACACACACACACCATCGCCTCACTGTACGTGGGCTATCTCTCTTACAAACACACGGCAAAACTGCTTTACAAGCCTTGAGTGAAAGAAGCTCCTCACCATAATACCTTTAATTCCCGCTCTCAGTGCCTTCTCCGTCTCATTGATTTCGAGAGGCCGAGCTATCGCTGCTGTCCTCATCTCCTGTAAAACATCAGAACCATTTAATCTGCTCCTCGTAGCAATTTCTCTTCATCAAACCAAAATATGGAGTTCCCTGTTCCCTATCACCAACACGCCTCATTGTTGGACTCTCCCTCACCGACAACTACCCGCTGTTTTCCACTGTTAGGGCAGATCTTTAGAACAGTAGTGGCTCTGGAATCAAGGGTATTGGTAGAAAGGTAGAGTTGGGTGTTATTAACCTTTGGGATTCCATCCCGGAACCCCTCCACCTTGCCCCCTTTAGGTCCCACCTCAGGACCCTCCTCTTTGACCATGCCAATGGTCATCACCACTTCCCTTCACCCTCCCCGACCCCAGTTCGGGTCTGAATTGGGGCGTTCTTCCGACGTGAAAGGCGCTGTACGAATGTAAGTTTGTTGTTGTACACATGTGGAACTATGCCATGCATATGTGGAAGTTTCAGTAGTTTGATTTAGATAGTCTTTAAGCGTGGTGATGGGTTCCACGTAAGGCTATCGAGATAGATTGAAGTTGGATTTGCTGCTATTAGCTGGATTTAGAGGCTCCCAGGTGTGACGAATATCTTGTGACCTCCTAGTGAATCTCCCTTCTCCTTTCCAAATAGTGTTGAGGCCAAGGGGATCTCAATTCTCATGTAAAATGATAGCTTCTATCCCTTTTCATCTAACAGGATTGTCTGTACTTACCCTCAAATCTACCTCTTTTCCAAGTAAATCAAATACTGTTGCCCCTTTGGAGGTGATTTCAGAAGCCAACTGTCTAGCAGTTTTCAGATCTGCAATCTGTAGAGGGAATGATATATGGCGTTAAACCTTCCCGTTCTGTGTCTTATTTACAAGCAAATAACCAGCTGCTGACTCAGATAGATCTCTTGCAGTCTTGTTAAGGGGAGGGGGCTGGCCACACACAGCCTGGCCGCATCATCACAGAAGCTCACCTTGGATCCCAGGTCAAATTTAAATTTGTTAGTGTCCTCCTCTGTGTCCTCACTGGCACTTTTGCCCTTGGTCTTCATTGCATTGTACAAGATGGTGGTGATTTTCAGCAACTCTTTCACTGAATATCCATCTGCCTGATACAGCTTCTTAGTGTTCAGCTTAATGTGGGCTTTGGTAGCCTGAGAATGGACACAATATAATATAAAACATACAAGCAACATAAACATTGCCGAGAAACTGTGACAATATTTTTAAATTGAAAAGCTACCATGTCTGTAAAAAATATACAGATTTATATCACGTGCAGTCAACAGTAGCAGTTGCTTCATAACCTCTGGGAGAAGTTTGAAAAAACAAAATTTGTCACATTTTGCAAACTCCTCTATTAATCTGCTAAGGCTTTGAGATTGTAAAGTAGCTAATGTCACAAGGATCGGCCTGCAGTCCGCAGCCATCTGCCCTACACTGGATGCAGGAGTTGCTTTTGGGTCACTTACCATGAACTGTGCTACAGCTTTGATGAAGAACACACGGTCCTGTTCCAGATCCACGTCTGTTGGGATATCAGTGTGTGGTTCATATCTGGTAACAAAATTAAAGTAACATCAATCACGTATTTCTTCAGAGGCAGGCAGCCTTGTATGCCCCAGTATCATAGCTCACTGACAAAGACAATTCTCCTTTTTCTAACTCACACAGAATTTTACAACACAGACTACTCAGTGTTTTCTCCATATGACCATCCAGTGTAATCCCATTGATATAAATAATCCTTTCATTTGATAGAGCAACTTATCACATTGAATGATCTCAAAGCGCTTTACAGAGGTTTCTACAAAGTACTGGACAGCGACTATATTTATAAAACAAATAGGACACCCAATTTGCCCACAGCAAAAGAATCAGAAAGAAACATATTTGATAGATCTGTGCTGTTCACTAATCATGTTAAAACTATTGATATCAGACTTCCAGTTCTCCCTTCACTACCGGCATTTAATCAACACTAACCTCTTCACAAGCCAGATGAGAATTTCTGCTACTAACGGGAAGTTGGGTGTCCTGAAGTTCTCCATGGAGATAAGCCGATGGTACCCCAGGGCTCTCATCATTTCTGTGAAGTCTGAGGACAGGAAATAATTATTGGGAAGTAAGAGCCATGCTGGAGTAAAGTGATTTTCAGTTGCCTACTCCAGAGTACACAATTAGTTTCTTCCCACACAATGCAGTGAGTTAATAATAATTATCCTTGCATTTGGTATAGCGCTTTTCACGTCTTCTGGAGGTCTCAAAGCGCTTCACAGAATATATTCACTGTAAAGTGAATTGACTGTATATTTTGTGGGCGAAACGCCGCAGCCAATTAATAGCGCACAGCAGTGTCTCCACAAACATTTGTGGGTTGAAGTGACCAATTTCTTACTGTGTGTTTTTTTTTTGTGCGTTGATGTGAGATGGGTTGTTCGGGGGGCCATCGGGATGAGTGGACACTTAGGAAAGGTAAGGAACGTATTAAGTAAAATCAAACTATAGAGGACCTGCCGGGCAAAACCAAGGCTAAGAAAATGGTCCGGTTGGTGGGTGAGATGACACCCACCAACCTGTAATAACACTCAGTGTAAAGGAGATACTCACTCCTGAGATCCCGGAAGGACATGGTGGCTGGTTGCTGTCCTCAGGCTCCCGGTCACTCTCACTCCCCGCACCCCCCACCCTCCGTCTCTCTCCTCTATCCCTGTCTCTCACTCTCTCCCCCCCCCCCCCCCCCCCCCTCCTCTCACTCTATCCCTGTCTCTCACTCTCTCCCCCCACCCCCCCCCCCTCCTCTCACTCTATCCCTGTCACTCACTCTCTCCCCCCACCCCCCCCCCCTCCTCTCACTCTATCCCTGTCTCTCACTCTCTCCCCCCACCCCACCCCCCTCCTCTCACTCTATCCCTGTCTCTCACTCTCTCCCCCCCCCCCCCCCTCCTCTCACTCTATCCCTGTCTCTCACTCTCTCCCCCCACCCCCCCCCCCCCTCTCACTCTATCCCTGTCTCTCACTCTCTCCCCCCACCCCCCCCCCCTCCTCTCACTCTATCCCTGTCTCTCACTCTCTCCCCCCACCCCCCCCCTCCTCTCACTCTATCCCTGTCTCTCACTCTCTCCCCCCACCCCCCCCCCTCTCACTCTATCCCTGTCTCTCACTCTCCCCCCCCCCCCCCCCTCCTCTCACTCTATCCCTGTCTCTCACTCTCTCCCCCCACCCACCCCCTCCTCTCACTCTATCCCTGTCTCTCACTCTCTCCCCCCCCCCCCCCCTCCTCTCACTCTATCCCTGTCTCTCACTCTCTCTCCCCCCCCCCCCCCCCTCTCTCACTCTATCCCTGTCTCTCACTCTCCCCCCCCCCCCCCCCTCCTCTCACTCTATCCCTGTCTCTCACTCTCTCCCCCCCCCCCCCCCCCCCCCCTCTCACTCTCTCCACCCCACTCCTCTCTCCCTGTCTCTTTCACTGTCCCTGTTTTCTCTCCCACTCTCCCCTTCTCCCCTCACTCAGTCCTCCCTCCCTCTGTCCTCTCTCTATCCTCCCTCTCCCCCACTGTCCCCACCCCCTGTGTCTCCGTCTCTCCCTCCCTCTGTCCCTGTTTCCTCTCCCTCCCTCTGTCCCTGTTTCCTCTCCCTCCCTCTCTGTCCCTGTTTCCTCTCCCTCCCTCTCTGTCCCTGTTTCCTCTCCCTCCCTCTCTGTCCCTGTTTCCTCTCCCTCACTCGGCCCCCACTGTTGTTCAGCTTCCGTTTCCCGTAGCAACCAGCCAAGAATTGTGGGTAGAGTGTGGGAGAGCAGGCGGGAAATTCAAACTCCCCCCCCCCCCCACCCCCTACACACACTCACAGAGGGGAGCTCAGCTCTCTGACAGACTGACAACCAGGTGTCCATGTAAAAGGGTCTTGCTGGAAAACGTGACCCTCCTCGTACCCCTGACTATTGCCATCCAACAACTTGTCCACATGTTCTTCCCCGCTGAAGCCATCGCCTCTTTCCCATTGTGAGTGTGGCGCTGCCTACCCTCCGTGACCACAGCTTCTCGAGTGGCGGGCGGGAAGACGGTGGCAAACTTCTCACACATTTCATCGTTGATGACAGGCAGGGTGGTCTTACCCGGACATAGAGCGGGATGCTTGTCAAACAGCGCTCTCCACGTTCAAGTTATGCAGTTTGACCTGTTTCAACTCCAGCAATATCCCATTGGTCATGTTGGGATCCTCAAGCCTTGGCTCTTGCCAACCTGCACTTAATACTCTTTGGATTTAGGTAAGTAGTATGTGTCCCTCTGGGCAGAGAATGCAAATTCCATTTCAGATGTGGGAATTTTCATGTGCATGTGGCGCATATCAAACTGTCTTATTTGGATATTCTTAAGCACAGTTTCCGTATTTCACCTGGCTGATCCCAAAACAAATTCAACCTCCGAAAGAACCACTTAACGTTGCTACTTAAACTTTCCTCAGTTCCAGCAGAAAGTATTATCTATGTACAGTACTTAAAGCTATAAATCTGATCCTGAAGATGAGATTTGCCTCTTCACGAGATAAAGTGATGTCCTGTAGCTCAGTGGTTAGAGCACATGCAAGTGAGAGACGTGGGTTTGATTCTTGGACAACACCGAAGTCAAGTTTTCCTTTCTCCACATGCATATTGCTTTTCCAGCTATTTGTGGGACGCTGCTGTGAGCAATTGGCTGTCGCACTTCACCCACAAATTGTACAATCAATTCACTTTGCAGTATATTCTGTGAAGTGCTTTGAGACGTCTTGAACAAGTGATTAAGATGTTATATCAATTGCAATGATTATTATTATCTTGGTGCAGTTGGTGTTGGGTACATCTGTTTGCCTCTGAATAATAAATAGGTATTTTCAAAAGGGTGTGTATGGTTGAGAGACAGGATGAGTTAGCATTTCAGGTTCTTTAATGTAGAATTAGAATCAACACCTCAGCCTGAGTGACCACACCCAGGAAAGAAAACCTCTGCAACTCTTAATTAGTTTATTAGGCAATGTTTTGATCAAGACATGTAAATATTTCGATATGTTTAATTGAGATTATAACGTATACCAAATCTGATTCACCAGATTAGGCTTGATTTGCATGTCATTTGCAAACTTGGCAAAGTATGGATCTGAGGTTATACAACATTCGCCACTTTAAACCAATGGGAATGTCAGCTGGAACGGATTTTTGCTCAGCGGGCTCTGGACTGCTCCATGTCCCCCGACCTACCATCGGTGGCGAGCCTTCAGCCAATCTGTCCCCATCCTTTGGAAATTTAATTCCACAATCCCTGCTCATCACCCCCTCCCTAGCCTCCTGCAAGTCCTGCCTCGAGAACCTCCTCTTTGTCCTCGCCACTGGTTCACCTCCACTTCCCTCCACCCACACCGATTCCGACCCAGCTCAGGCCTGAAACACTTGACTGTCCAGCACCTTGGGACGTCCTCCCAGCCTGAAAGGCGTTATACAAGTGTAATTTTGTTGTTGTTCTTTTTTGTTTGTTTTAAAAAAAAGTTCTCATTTAGTTTCTGGTGAGGTCACCTTGAGAATTGACATGTGCATTGAGATGTTTGTTCCCTAAGCCATGTGTGTGTGTGTGTGTGGGGGGGGTATTTCTGGAGGTGTGTGAGAGCTGTGGGCTTCTGAGGGTGGGCTTGTGTGTATGTGTGGAGGGGGAATGTCCCTGTGGGTGGGCTGTGTGTGTGGGGGGGAAAGAGTGGGAGGGGGGGGGGGGTGCTTCTGTGTTTGTATGAGTGGCTGATGTCTATGTGTGTGTGTTGTGGGATCGCTGGGGAGGGACTGTGTGAGTAGGCGGAGGTGCCTGGGGGTGGTGTATGGGGGGGGCGGGGGTAAAGAGAGTCCGGGGTGGGTGGGGCTGTGTGTGTGGGAGGGGCTGTGTGTGTGTGTGGGGGGGGGGGGGGGGGGGAGTGTCTCTTGAGGAGAGAGAGAGAGAGCGTGTGTGTTTGGGTGGGGGTTTGGGGGGGGGGGGGGGGAGAGCAAGGTCTGGGCATTTCGCTGTCTCAGTCAGTCAGTCAGTCAGGCAGGCAGACAGATAGACAGACTGAGAGCCAGCCGGCCAGCGTGGCGGGTGTGAGGAGCGGGGAGCCCAGGCTCAGACAGGCTGAGGGATGTACACCCATCACTCGGGGACCCAGCAGGCTGGCCACCCAGCGCAGGGACTGGTGAGTGCTGTTTACCCTGGGCTCTCACTGTCTCTCACTCACTTCACTCACTCACTCTCTCAGCAGCTGGGCCTCTCTCTCTCTCTCTCTCTCTCTGTGTCTCTCTCGCTCTCTCAATGCCCCGTCTCCGTCTCTCTACCCCCGCAGGTCCCTCCCAGCAAGATGGAAACCAAGCCGGGATGTGAGCTCAAGCAGAAGTCGGGGCCCTGGCCGGTGGGAAGGTGAGTGGCGGCGGGCGACCGGCCTTGGGGAAGGTTACAGCGGGCGGCGTGAACAGGAGGGCGCGTGCTCTGTCTCTGGGTGACGGTGACCTTCAGGCGGGAGGGAGGGAGGGAGGGGGGGCGCGGCGTTCTGTGACCTTCAGGGGGCGGAGTGAGGGGGGGGGGGGGGGGGGGGGGAGGGGGTTGGGCGTATGATAACCTTCAGGGGGCGGGGCGTGATGGTCTCGTGGATGGGGAGGAGGAGGAGGAAGTTCAGGGGCCGGGATTTGCGGAGGGGGGGGTGGGGGGGCGTGGTTTGTGACCTTCATGGGCGGGGCAGTATGTGACCTCAGCCTTGCCCCCCCCCCCTCTCCTCCACTGGCAGCGCATGCGCAGTGAGTCCGCCCTGACTGATTGCTGTCCCCCCCCCCCCCCCCCTCTCCCCTCAGTCGGCCTGTGCCAAAGCTGGTGTTCAGCAGAGTGAATGGGAAGCGGGTTCAGACCCACAACAGCAGCAGTGAACCTCAGGAGGAGCTGCCCACCCAGGCCCACGATGAAAACGTCCGGTTTGTGTACGGAGGTGAGAGGCGGTGAGGCCGTCCTTAACTAGTGACTAATAACTAACAAGTAATCCTTGCATTTGATGTAGCGCTTCTCACGTCTACGAGACGTCTCGCAGCGCTTCACGGAATATACCGTCACGTGAATTGACTGTGTATTTGTGGGCGAAACGCGCACATGCGGCGTTCCCCCCCCCCCCCCCCCCCCCCGCCAACAGTCGTGGGTTGAAAATGACCGATTTATTTGTTATCGGTGTGTGTTTTTTTCTCGAGGGATTATTCTCTGGCGTGTGGAGTAAGGAAACGTGCCCAGGGAATGGAACCCAGGTCTCTCGCTTGCGAGGCGACTGCTCTGTAGGTAGTGCCCTCAGCGACTTGGGACGTCCTCCCGACGTGATAGGCGCTCACGTAAATGTAATTTTGTTTTTGTTGTTGTCACCACTGAGCTACGAGACTCCACGTCAAAGTAGACAAGAGTGTAAAGAGTTCCATGGATTCAGCATTTGATATAGCTCTTTTCACATCTTCTAGACGTCTCAAAACGCTTCACAGCGTTTACGGTAAAGTGAATTGAATGTATATTTATGGATGAATATCATCTTAAAACAACTGCTTGGGGGCAAGTAAACCTTGAAAGTTACAGCCAAAGCTTTGTAGGACCTGGGGTATGGATGAAGCTCACACACATTACAAATGTGCATCGATTTTACATTTGCCTTTCACGTAGGGAGCATCCCAAAGGATCAGCGGGGTTGTAGGGTTTGAGGAGGTAAAAGAGGGGAAAGATCATGGGGGGATTTAACGGTTAGTATGAGGATCTTCAACTTGGTCTGCTGTGAGATGGAGAGTCAGTGTAGCCAAGGGGAAGATGGGGGTGATATGCTTGCAGAGGCCAGTGCAGAGTTCTGGATAGTCTACAGTTTATGAAGGGTAGAGGTGGGTAGTCCGGTAAACAGAGAATTGGTGTAATCTAATATGTACATGATGAATGAGTGGGGTCTCGGTGGCCTGAGGGGAGAGGTAGTGGTGGAGGTGGGAAATATTAATAGTATCCAAATTTGACAGAGCTTTGCATTTTTATACCAATTTTTATGAGCAAAGAGGTTGAGGTGGAAGGAGAAAGTGACCTAGAGGTGTTAATTCTGAGATGCCGTCCGGCGTGGAGGTCACTATATAAATCAAAGTTGTTGTAGTTGACTTGTCCCTTGCCATGTCCAAACCACGTGAATGAGGCAACAATAAAATAGGCAAACTAGATGATAGTCAGTTGCCAACATCTGGATAGATCCTACTCTCTGTTGGAGGTTTGGTGTTGCCTGTTTTGAAATGAGTATTGTCTAGTTTGTGTTTGTAACCTTCAGATGGCCGCTGTTGGCAGATTTTATGGATTTAGTACTTTAATCATTAACCACTTTGACTCCTCTGTTGGGCTGCCCATTGCGGAGGTTTTGGCATAGTTTTTGCTGCAACTTGGAAGCCTCGGAGGTAGCCTCACATAACCGTGACAGCCAAATGGCGGCTATTCATGTGGCAGCGAAATTGCCAATGCATTGGATTTTCCAGGGGTTCTTTCAGACAGTAATTGGGGAACATTCTGGGAGAATCCAGACATGAAAGTTCAGCACTTGGATTATTTACATGGAACAGGTTCCAGCAACCATATCTGTGATGGGTGTTCAGGCAGAGTTGGATCCTACCTAAATGAAAAAGCAAATCGAGGCAGTTAGTGTTTGCATACACTGCAGCTGAGAAAAAAACAATCAATCACTCAGAGGTGCGAAGCTTCGGAAGCAGTAACCCGAAGAGGCTAAGTACGATGAGCAGATAACCTAGGACTCTTTTGAGAAGAGGCATCTCAGAGGGAACCTGAGAGGTAAATGGGATACACAACTCTAAACAGGATGCGAAAGGAAATCCAGAAAAGTAATTTGGGATACGCGAGGCAGGTGGGTAGACATTCAGGTAGATATTCAAACACCAGAAAGTATAGGTAGACTTAACGCTTAACGAAGGGGTTAGGGACTCTTCGTTAAGCGAAAATTTCGTTAAGCGGGAGTTTAACCATATTACGGTATTTGGCCGCAGCCAAAACGCCGCCCCGACCCGAGCCTCCCCGCTAAAATCAGTTTAGTTCCTAGCAGTTTCTAGCGCTAACATTTTCGGTGTACAGATTGAGTGTCCAAAATCTGGAGTTCCGGAGTACGGAATATGACAAAAATTGCAATCCTACCTGCTCCAGACTAGGTCTTCACAGCCATCGCACTGAAATATCGCAATCTGGGCCCAGGCATTTCCGGACTCGTGATGCGCTTCTGGCGTTCCGAAGTCCAGAAATACCCAAACCTGGGCTCGGGCGTTTCCGGACCTCAGACATCAGAAACACGAAAACCCGCTCGGCCTCGGTCCCTGTACTAGCGAAGGCCTAAGGTAGATATAACTGCTATTGAAGGCTACACAACTTTAAATACAACGTAAAATATTAAAATGTTAGTAAATACAACAATAAACAATAAAATACAGACAGTCCTCGACTTACTATTATTGAAGCCGCAAAGCAGTACAGCCTTTACAATATGGGAGCAGCTTAAGCGCAAAATGCTGGCCAACCAGAAAATGCTGTCCACGAGAAGCTTGCGAGATTTAAAGTGTGTGTAAACATTCGTTAAAGTGAATGCAGCCTTCGTTAAGCAGATAAGTGGTACAAATAGTGTACCACTATTTATACAAATAGTGTACCACTATTTGTATAGTGAACTTTCGTTGACCGGGCGTTCGGTAAGCGGGGTCTACCTGTATTTCTTTACATGAGGCGTAATGATCAACTTGAGTGGGTTACCAGGGGAGGTGGGTGGTATAGGTAGGATACTCGCTTTGTTTAAGAACCTTGTTTGATCTATAACGGGTAGGTGGTAGGATGCGTATTCCCCAAATATGGGCCAAAGTCCCTTTTTTATCGTTTTTTTAAAAAAAAACTTGGAAAAGTACAGCTCAGTTCAGAAAAGTGTTAACATTTTCTGAGAGAACCGAGAGCTTCTTTATTTTCGCTGGTAACAACTCGCTGTAGTAATCGAGAACAGAAAGCTTCAGATTTCTGATGCCCAGGAAGAGGGATTTAGGACAACTACTGTCAGTAGAGAGATCAGGGTTAAATTGCTTTCGGAATGTGCGAGGCTGTGTTGAGTGGTGCAATTGGAAGAATCAATGAGGCAGCACAGCATATATTTGCGTATACCAGATCTCTCTGGTTTGCGTTGGACTCTTGAGTTAGTATTGTATTGTGTTGTTCTTTTAGCAACCAAATGAATTGCATCATTTTAAGGGAGACGTACACTAACCAGCCTGCATGTGTCCTGCCTGCATTGTACCTGTTCCATGTGCCTACCTTGTCTGTTTTGTTCCCACCCCACGGACAAGACACTGTGTGGCTGTACTGATAGGCAATCCAATCGTGGATTGAAATGACCAATTTTATTGTGTGTGTTTTTTTTGTAGCGTGGCAGCAGGTAGAGGAGGTGCTGGGAGCAGGTGAGGGTCCAGTCAGCAGGCACAGTGTTGTGCGGTATGTGGAGAGCATGCCCAACCCTAGCCTCAATGGTAAGTAGCAAGCGAGTCTCTCAGAGGACAACAACAACAACATTTATAGAGCGCCTTTCACGTCGGGAGAACTTCCCAAGACGCTCTCTGTCCCAAGGACAACATGAGCACCTCCTAGTGACGGATTATAGAGTCCTGTAGCTCAGTGATCAGAGCGCTCGCAAACAAGAGATCTGGCCTGGGTTCAATTCCCGGCAGGGTGAAACTTTGACCAAGTTTCCTTACTCCACATGCCTGGTAATAATCCCTCCTCCCCAAAAAACCCCAAACAATAATAAATTGGTCATTTGAATCCACAGCTGTTTGTGGGACACTGTGTGCAATTAGCTGCCACATTTTGCCCACAAATGTACACTCCATTCACTTTCCAATATATTCCATGAAGCGCTTTGAGGCGTCTAGTAGACGTGAAAAACGCTATATCAAATGTAAGGATTATTATTATGGGAGTTCAGTTGCAGTGATTACCAGATTTAGTTCCTCAGGCATAAAGGTGATTGATTCAGTTTGAATTTGTGGGGAAGGGGAGGTGGGAAACTGTCCCTTAATGTCCCAAGTCCTATCGATGAGCTGGACAGGCTACTCAGTCAGTGGCCTGAAGTGCTGTGGTGCTATCAGGTCACTGAGGCACGGAGTGTGTCTTTGCTTTACTCCCTTCGCTGGCACAATGGAGCCGAAGAGAATTGGCTAGTCACAGTTCAGTTGGAGTTATAGTAAGCCAACTCCTAGGGCGTTATAATGAGCAAAGGCTGCACATGATGTGTGATAACATGTCGCCAGCCTCCAGCCCACAGCCAGGACTCAGTGTGTGACTCAGCAGTCATAGGTGCAAAGCTTTGGAAGCAGTAATCCACAGAGTGTTTAAAACCAGAATAATCTGTCCGGTCTGTTGGCTATAAAAGCAAAAGAATCCCCTTTAATACTCCCAATCAATTGGTTCTTTCAGCAAATTTCTATCTAATTCCCTCTGTTGTCCAATCAAGTATCTGAGCACAAATCTGCCTTCACCACCTCCTTGAATAGTCTTTTCTCATGGGTTCAGTGTGTTCAGTGTAAAGACTACGTGTAAAGGCGCTCTATTAAAATGTAATTTTGTTGTTGTAATTCAGTCTGATCTTGAGTCTGTGCCTTGATAAAGTGTCCATGCTAGACATCATGGGGTTTTGTTTTATCTAACATTGCTGTACCTGACCTGCGAGTGCTGGATGGGACTGTGTAGAAGATGTTATGCTTTTCTATGATTTACAGTGTAACTCTGTGTGTGTACGTGCATTTTTGGACAGGTTTTGTCCCCATTGATTTGGAGGAGTGGTGGGCGAAGCAATTCCTGGCCAACATCGAGAACTCCTCGTGAAGTGTGAAGTGGGGAACGAACTATTTTATGTGACCTAGAGGGTGAAGTAGCTGCATGGCATTGGACTGACTGATGGCTCGCTCGGCTCAGCGCTGCTGTGAACGGAAATGAAACGGACCAGCTGGGATTCTCTGGAGGAGGGGTTGGCTTGTGAGCGGCAGGCAAAGCCCGCTGTGTGCTGAGAGCTAGGCCGTTGAGGTTGCACAGTGTCTATCAACACATGCCTTAAAGGGCCCTGACTGGCTTGTCATTGTCACCTGAGGTACGACGGTACCTTCTGAATGTAGCACAGAGAATGCACAAATAACAGGACCTCCTGTTAAACGCCAGACGCAGCGGCCCACAGCGTAGCTGGTACATTCCCACCTCTGTCCCTCTGTTAAGCACAGTGCTGCCATTTCCCTCGGTTGAAGTACAGTACAAGGGCTCGTGTTACCAGCATTTTCTGGCTTGCAAGTCGGAATTTACCCGTTTTGTAAATAAACCAAGCGATGCAGTTTGTGTTCTTGCCTCCCGAGTCTCTGTGTTTGCAGTTTCGTCCAGTGCACTGATTCAGTTGGGGGAAGGAGTGCCAACCTTTTGCCGACATTGCCTGTAACCAGCGCCTTGGGACGTCCTCCTGGCGTGAAAACCACTTTATAAGTGTAATTTTGTTGTTTGTTGTCAGTTCATGCGCAATGGTTCAGCCTTTTATCGCTTTCTGAAACCAAAACACCTTGTTCTCTCAGCTCCACAATCATGATCTCAAGTAAACTAAGTCTCCTGCAGAGCCCTGATAGATAATAATAATAATAATCCTTGCATTTGTTATCGCGCTTTTTACGTCTTCTAGAGGTCTCAAAGCGCTTCACTGATTATACTGTAAAATTAATTGACTGTATATTTGTGGGCGAAACGCAGCAGCCAATTGTGCACAGCAGCGTCCCACAAACAGTCGTGGATTGAGTGACCAAATTATTATTCCTTGGAGGGATTATTATTAGACGTGTGGAGTAAGGAAACTTGCCCAAGGTTTCACCCTGCCTGGAATCTCACCCGGGTCTCTCCCTTGCAAGTTGAGTGCTCTAACCACTGAGCTACAGGACTCTGATGGGTCTGTTGAGAGTTTAAGAACTTGAGGTTCTGAAAGTTGTGGGTTTAGATTTGCTCATGTGGCTTTGAGCTTATATTGCTGTCCAAATTAATCAGTGCACTACTGCATTGTCAGGTGGTAGAGATATTGAGGTTTGTCTGTCTGTTACAGGTGGACATTTCGCCCACAACATATTGTCAATTCACTTTACCATGTATTCCGTGAAGCGCTTTGAGATGCCTTAATGATATGATAAGGTGCTATTACCAAATGCGAGGATTATTATTATCATTATAATACATTTTAAGATCCTGGAAAGCAGAGGGGCGTTTTTCACAGACCAACAATCCTCGGGGAAATTTTTCAGTTGCCTTTCAATCAATGTTAATTTTATTTGAAGCAGTTGATAGATTTTAAGAGCCAAGCAGTGAATATAGCTCAACACAACATTACACAGCATTAAGACAGGTAAAAAACAAAAGTAAATTATCCCGTGGAATTAGAAATAAAAGTATGTTCACCACAAATCCTATGAGAAATGCTACACATAGTTCAGTATTTTATACCAATTATTCAACCCCAAAGCCATAACAGTTCTAACCTATAAATAGGTTGATTCATAATTACATAGAATATACTGCACAAAACCAGGCCATTAGGACCAACTGGTCTATGCCAATGTTTATGCTCCATATAAGCCTCCTCCTGCCCCTCCTTACTTCAGCCTACCAGCCTATCCTACACCTTTCTCCCTCATGTCCTTATCTAGCTTCCCCTTAAATGCGTGAATATTATTTACCTCCTCTACTCAAATTCCACAGGCTCACACTCTGGGTAAATGAAAGACTTCTCTATTTGATTTATTGGTGACTTACATTTATGGCCCCCGGTTTTGGTCACCCCCACAAGTGGAAACACGGATACAATCTGTGAGGGTGACCGTTTTTTTAAAAAAATTGGTAGCTGTCGATATCGGGCGATGTTCTGTAATTGGATGAAAATAAATTTCCGGCCCAAACTTTTTCACATTTTTAAAACTCTAAAATTGCTGACTTTCAAGTCATCAGATCTCTGGTTTGATTTCCTTCAAGCTGCCAACACATGCAATGTGTGTCTCACTGCTGCCTGTTTTCCTAAGTCAACTTTTAAAAAAATCTTCCACATAATACATTAAAAGAGTTTATTGGTTACATCGTTCCCTTCTGAACAATCCTACTGGATAACTACTCATGGCAATGAATTTAACCTGTAATAACAGTTGGAATTTCTGTCTTCACCTCCGCCCTAATTTTTCTGCTCGCAATCGTGACACTGGAAACCTTGCTATCCCAACCAAAGGAATTAGTTTTTCCTTATCTACCCTCTCATGTCCTTCAGTGACTCAAATATCTCAAAAGTCAGCCCTCTCTGCTCCGGTGCAATAAATTCCTTGTTTAGCTTTCTTTGTGTTATCTCCCACCCAGCATCATCCTATTGAATCTGAGCCTCACCCATTTCAACTGAGACACACTTATTTGTAATGGGGGGGGCCCCCCAAACTGAACACAACAGGAGGGGGTTAGCTTTGCAGGGTCAGCTTAGTTGAGCAATAAGCAACTTCTACAGATAAGATAAGAGGTTTGTTTTTCTCACAGTTTTAGTGCTTCCCTGTTCTGCCATCCTCAGACGAAAGAAGAGTGGATGAGTGGGGCAGACAGGGAGAGCGACTGAGCCCAGCACACAGGGAGGGTAGGGGTGTCTGTGGGGGTAGAACACCTAAACAGCAGAGACTTTGTTGTTGTTAGAGACTTGCAGCAATGTGTCGGGACTCTGGTGAGAGAGCTCCATTCCCTCGGGGTGTAGTTCATGACTGGAGCTGACCATGCTGAGAAATTCCTCATCAGTGAGGGGGGAATCCGGCTCCTCACAGGTTCTGGGCTCTTTGTGGCTCTTGGTGCCGTTTTTCTGGCAGCAGCTGGAATCAGTGGCGGGGCTGTTACGCTTCCAGCTCAGGCTTCTTGTCACCTTCCACTGGAGTACGCCCTTGCACACTTCGTTCTGTACCTGAGTGTGAAAGACGGCAAAGTGTTACTCTCTGGGCTCAGAAGGAGAAACAACCTACAACAACAACTTGCATTTGTACAGCGCCCTTCAAACCGGGCGGTGTTTCGGAGCTCATTACATCCCAGAGGTAGAGAAACCAGTTCATGGTAAACGTGGGATATACCTGCCCTAACACAACATAGCCTCACTGTTGGGTCTAGGTGAGATGCGTTGGACATGTTCCCCCACCACCTCCCAATCTTTCTTGCTAATTTCCCTCTACCCCAAGTTGCTTCTGATGGGTTAAGACAGTGGCTTCCAAACTTTAAATAGCGGCGTCTCCCCCTAACACAGCAAAGTTTTCATTGCTCCCCACAACTCCTTCACACTCGGCTCCACACGCACTCAGGTCCTCGGCTCCATATGCACTCGGGGGCTCGAGACTAAGGCTCTGAGTTTCCCTATGCATCGGTATCTACCCCACAGTTTGGAAACCACTGGGCTAAGAGAATTAACCCCTGGCCCACTTACCTCCTTGTTGATGAAACAGTAAAGAACAGCCACCAAGAAACCCTGAAAAAGGGGGTGGAAAAAACAAAGGAGTGAGGATGTCACAGTGAGGACAGGTTGATGAATGAGCCCTGACCTTAAAATTATCCTATACTATAGTTATTATCCTATAGTATACCGTATTCATTTTACTATGTATTCATGTTGTGGAGTCCTGTAGCTCAGTATTTAGAACACTCACCTTGCAAGCGAGAGACCTGGGTTCGATTCCTGGCCAGGGCGAAACCTTGGGCAAGTTTCCTTACTCCACAGACCTGATAATAATCCCTCAAAAAAACTCAATAATAAATTAGTCATTTCAATCCACCACTGTTTGTGGTACACTGCTGTGCACAATTGGTTGCTGCGTTTCACCTACAACTATACAGTCGATTCATTTTACAATGTATTCTATGAAGTGCTTTGAGACATCTAGAAGATATGAAAAGCACTGTACCAAATGCAAGGATTATTATTATTATTAATTTTATAATCCTTACATTTAATGTGGCACCTTTCACGTCGGGAGGTTTCACAGGATATTTCTGTTGAGTGTAGTGACTGTATTTCATTAGTGAATGTGACAGCCAATTTGTACACAGCAATGTCTGTCAGCCTTGTGTGCTTCAATGCACTCAGAGGTGAGGCAATATGGGACATTGAGACGGCACAGCAGAACACAGTGAGTATTGTTAAGGATATAGATGTGAAGCTCTCAGTAATTTGGTTCGGAGTTTCTTAAGCACAGTGGTGTTCTGCTGTGTGTCAATGGCGGGGCAGGCTCGAGGGGCCAAATGGCCTACTCCTGCTCCTAATTCTTACGTTCTAATTCCTCCTGATGTCTCATTCAGTCATCCGAGTGTTTCGCCCTCTGGATTTGAGCAATAATAAAGCCCACTGAGAAAGTCGGTGTGCAATAAAAGTTCAAACCTGGACAGAGCCGAAGAAGAGCTCGACAGAGAGCTTCAAGTATCGTAACGTTCCCTCGGCCATCTCATCCGTCACCACAGCCAAGACAATCTCGTGCACTCCCAACATGGGAATTAAAATGAGGGTGGATTTTGTTAGCCTGCAAAGTCAAACAATAGAAGCAATAACAAACAGTAACAGAACAGAGCATAACTATCAAATGCAGTAGCTGACCTGAGTCCTACATGGGACAGTGTAGAGCAGTGGTTCCCAACCTTTTTTTGCTGCGACCCAAATTAGCCTCCGTCCGGTCCTCCCGTCACTAGGGAACGACATCGTGACTGAAGCGAAGCTCAGCCAAACGTTATCTCCGTCTCTTTTTGGACTCAGCGTAAGCCGTAAGTACGCTCTTGCATACAAATTGGTCGGCGGTGTCGCCTCGGGGGCTTTTTTTACAGCGTTAAAAAAGCATTTTGAACAGAAACAAAATTCTGATGACCCTTTGTGACCCAACTGAGGAGCCCGCGACCCTGATTTGGTTTGATACCTGAGGTTAGGAACCACTGGTATAGAGGGAGTTATACAAGTGCTAGGTGGAGCAGTGTAGAGTGAGCTTTATTGACTAACCAATGCTGGAGCTGACCTCAGCGATCTTAAGATGCCATCCGACATGGAGGGTGCTATATAAATCCAAGTTGTTGTTGTTATTGTTGGAGCTGCCCTGGCTGTGCTGGCCAGGATTGGGCAGAGGAAGCTTCACTTTGTAGCGAAGCCATTCTGTACCTGGCTTGGGAACCCTGGGGTTACATACCCTGAAGATACTAACCTCCTAACTATAGGGCAAAATATAGCAGGCAATAGTATCAAAAGCTTGCTCACCGATATCTGACGTCTGTATTCTGCATCTGGTGAGATCTCATCTTCGAGATCAGAAGGATCATTATTCGGACAAATATTGCGACATTTATCTGAACGCAAGATTAGAATGTGTGGTTACAACAGGAGGCTACAGGACAGGCAAAGACCATTGCTGCCAGTCAGCAAATCACCATCATCAAGTCGTTGTCCACTCTGATACCATGTTAAACACAAACGTGGTACAATTATATAAAATAACTAGGGCTGCACTGTACCCGCTATATATGGGAATGTGAGTGTGTGTGTTGCTGCGGTTGGGTGTGACTATGTGAGTGTCGTTATCGTTTTGAATGCGAGAGAGTTAGCGTGCGTGGCAATGCGAGTGTGTACGAGTGGGATAGTGTGAGTTTGAGGCTTAAGGGCGTGGTTATGAGTTGCTCTCTGGGGGTCGTCACTGCGACCGGAGCTGAGTCACGAGCGTTTGGTTCAGTGTCCAGGGCAGTCACCGCTCCTCGCAGTGGCCAGTGGGTTAGTTTCAGCGCTCGGTGAGTTAAGCGATCCGGGATGGCACCTGAGGTGAGGGCGTTATATAAATGCAAGTTGTTGTTAGTGAGTTACATACACAGATCACCAGCAGGAGTGGCGCTCGCAGTATCCACCAGAATCCCATGTTGCTGTTCTGTCTCCAGCACCTACACAAACACAATCACACCGCGACGTTGGCATGACCAAGCACAGCATCAAACAGACCTACAGAATAAACGCGAGTTGTTATTGCTGTTGTACACTATCCCAGGGCAGTGTTTGCAAGCGGATGCTAAGTGACCATACCGTCCTTGTCGATCAGCGACAATGCTGTCAAGTGTTTCGCCTGTAAACCCGGGCGCTATTCGGACGCTGGGCACAGATTTCGACACTCGAGTCACTGAAACAGATTCCTTTGTTCTCATCTTGCTGTGAACAAAAACTTCAGAAAGGAACCCCCCCCTCCATCCTACACCCTCCACCCTCTCGCCCGCCAATAACCTGTTCTGAAAACGTGAGTGACCCTTTTCTTCCCATTTATTTTACAGGAGATGAGTTTGATAATTGTCCCAGGAGACTGAGTGACACTTGGGTGAATAAAGGTTGTTCACTGTGTTTAGAAGAGAGTAAAACTGTTAAGTTTCGTGATACATACATAGGCTCAGACACCCAGTGGGATTAGAGCGTTCTGCACTCACCCACTGTTTTCCTGAAAGTACTTCACAAAAGTCCAGGGTATGAGAGGGGCCAATGGCAGCCCTGTAACCAATGGAGAGATAGAGTTACAAACCAGGCCTCACCATTCCTCAGTGATCCCGTCAAGGGCAACGGGCCACTGAGTGAGACAGTATTGGCGGGAAGTGGGTGGAACAGTTGTTAATTGATTGGCGGATTGCTTTCCGGTGGGGTAATAATCCCCCTCCACACCCCACACCCCCCCCCCACCACCATAAAAATTAGTCACTCAATCCAAGGCTATTTGTGGGACACTGCTGTGCGCAATTGACTGCCATGTTTTGCCCACAAACTATACAGTCAATCCACTTTACAATATCTACACTTGTGAAGCGCTTTGAGACTTTGCCAGGACATGATAAATCGCTTTGTGAAACACAAGCATTATTATTATTATTATAATTATTATAGTACAAGTCGCTATGAGTGAGAGGGGGTAAGAGGGAAAGTATTGAGGGGAAATGGAGGGAAAGGCAAGCGCTCCAAGACGCTACCTTGCGTGAAGGGCACTGTATAAATGCAGGTTGTTGTAAATTGTACGAGGCGGAAGGATACGGGGATTGAAGGGGAAATGTGTGAGGGAGGGTACGACAAGGGGGAGGAGTGAGAAGCTATGACACTGATTCCTTCCTCCATACCCCAGCCTATCACCAGGTAAAGTCTGTAACTCTTGGTTGGTGAGAAGACAGAGAGCACGAGGAGAGTGTAGAGGAAGATTCCCTCCACCAGCAGCCAGTGCCAGGAGCTGGCTATAGAGTAATGTAACAGCAACTGTGCAGCCCGACAGGGAACCTGCAGGAACAAGATACATCAGCAGATACACAATCTTCCTCTCCCAAAGTGTCTCGCAGCTCCCTGTATAACACACGGTAATACACGCTCCCTGTGTAACACACTGTAGTACACTCTCTAAATAACACACGGTGCTACACGCTCCCTGTATAACACACGTATTACACTCTCACTGTATTACGTGCTCCCTGTGTAACACATTGGAACTCATCCACAATATCAGGCCCGAGGCAATGAAAAGCATGGGCTTCCCTCACCGTGTCAGAGCGAGTGTCGAGCGTGCCAGCTGTCGGGATGTTGTCAGAGTCAGGGCTGTCGGTGAAGCTGTCTTTCAGCAGCACAGCGATGGCTCGCAGGATGAACGAGCTGAAGAGGTTCACGTGGACGTAGTTTCTTGTGCATCGGAGCTTCCTGTGAGAGAGCAGCAAAACGACAATTGTTTAGCGCCTTCCACGTCGCGAGGACATCGCAAGACGCTGGACACATCAGTATGCCGGACACGAGCTGGGGGGTAGGGATTGGGGGTAGGGTGGAGGGCAGGGGGTGGGACACTGCTGTGCGCAATTGACTGCCATGTTTTGCCCACAAACTATATAGTCAATCCACTTTACAATATCTACACTTGTGAAGCGCTTTGAGACTTTGCCAGGACATGATAAGTCGACTAGACAAGACAAGCCGATCAGCTTTTTACCCTGTGGTCAACGTTCGGGCCTGAACTCTGCCCTTTCACCCAAGAGCTAGCCGAGGTCACGCTGTGCTAGGAACAGAACCTCACGCGTTATAAAGCAAAGTAGAAAAACTCACCGCAATGAGATGAGTGTGAGGTTCGCTGCCACGAGAGAGACGAGGGAAAGTGTGTAGCCCGCTGTGTACATAAACCGTAGCTTGCGCTGGAGGCTGCTCCTTAGAGCCTGTAGAGAAGGGTACACCTGAGGTCACCTGAGGCTCAAGAAATGTGTCCGTCCCAGGCCCCTGCCCGTCTGCTTACCTGCTGCTGTAGAAAAGCATCATCTTCAGCGCACTGCGAGTTGTCAGCCCACGGCTCTTGTGAGACCAAATCCAGCAGCCAACTCCCATTATCACCGCAGTACCGGAAAGCGGAGCCACCAGCAACTGCAAGCAAGGGCACAGACTTTACTCGGTGAACTCGGTGCACAGAGCTGTGCTGACCCACCCACGAGGCTTGGAGACGGAGACGGGGTGACTTGGGGGTACACGGATTGTGGGGTCGCAACCTGGTAAGGACTGAATCAAACTCTGTACGGTTACCTCGACTCCGCCAAGGGAGGTACCACGGACATGAAACATTCACCGTCGTTCCAGGAGAACCATCAGGCCAACAAATGTACATATCAAATGTGCGGTTGCAGAACGCTCCTGAGCAAAAGAAAAAGACCTAGTTTAGGACGGGCTGAATCAGAGGCAGTTTGTTATGATACGAAGCCCCCAAAAAATAATTCTTATATCTATCCGTCCCAGAAGAGATATTACATTTGTTGGTGAGTTGAACTTATCTAATGCCCTCAGTAATTGCTTCATTTCTAAGCGGTCTAGTTCTTTTTAATTGCACCCAAACATATTTTCTTCACGAGCTTATGCTGATTCCCGTGGTACAAATGTTCTGGACGTGTCTTTCTTAGTCTGTTAAATGCGGAGACGAAATACCGACAATGTTGTCGCAGGCTGTAAAATGTTGTTCAAATACAAGTTTCTTTAATTCTTACAGATAAGTTAATCAGTTGCCACCCAAGTGCAGTTCAGATGCAGTTCAAGTCCATTCACTGCAGTTTCACATAGTCAGCTCTTGTTTCTCTCTCTCTCTCTCTCTCTCCGCTCCCTCTCTCTTGCACTTGGGAGTTAAGCCATTACCTTTCTTCTCTCTGGGAGAGAATATTCTATAATATTTAATAGAGTGCTCATAACATCCAAATGTCTCGAAGCTCTTCGCGGGTAATCGTTGTCCACTGTAGTGACTGTGTACCTGACACCAATTTGCACTCTGTGATGTCTAACGAACAGTGAATGACAAATTTACCGAGTTAATGAGTGAGTGCGTTAGTCAGTGTATGCCTGACAGTGAGTGTGTTACTCATTGTTAGCTATAGACAGTCACTACAATTTACAGTAAATACTGTGAAGCACGTTGAGACGTTTCGGTGACTTGATAAGCACTATATCAAATAAGAACATAAGAAATGCTACATGAAAAAAGACCAATGTCCAGCTAGTGTGCCTTCCATGCGAGGGCTATTTTGATTTCCCTGTCGGTTAGTGAGTTAGTTAATATTCCTGGGTGGCAGGCTGTTAATATTTGTTACCTGTCAGTGGATAAGGCTCAGATATCATCCTTTGGATGCACTCATTGCGATACTGCCACCACTTCTGGACAGTGTCCTCATAGAGTGAAAACGACGCAGCCTGAAAGAAGATAGAACTTGCTAATCACATCTAATGATTGCGTTTTTATAGGCAAATATGGCAGGTGTTTTATACAAAAGATCCCACAATCAGTGCGTGTGTGTGAGTTGGTTTGGGAGTGTGTGGGTTTGTGTGTGTGTGTGTCTGAATCTCTTGATTCGACTCCAACCAGCAATCTATACTCAGAACCTGTTATTCTATATTTATCTAGAATAAACCATCTAAACACTCGATTAGACTCCATTCTGTAAGTAACTCCTAGGGTTACCTTATTGTATATACGGTAGCAACTAACATTTCATTAGATTCAACTCTCTGTACCTGGCTCCACTTATAGGGAACATTGGTCCAGAGTTCACCATCAATTCACCATCAGGAGTCCAAGCCCTTGTTTAAACAACTCCAGCCCCTTAATCCACATAAAATCCTATAAAATATTAATTACATTCAGAGCTGGCAGGCAGACCACTCAAAATAACCAGAGCTGGATGAGCGCAAATTTCCTTCGGTTATGTTGACAAGGCGGAAGCCATACTCTTTGGCTCTTGTCGTTGTCTTCAATCCCACGGCTCTCATCTCCTCCACCTATCCGATCAGCCCCTAAGACTCTACGAACCCGTACGCAACCTACAATGTCCCAACACTGCTGTCGATTCTGTCAAACCAAGTGTTTGGATGGGCATTAACTTCCTACACCCAACTGTCAACAAGACCAATGGGTTCTTGCCTGTATCTTACATTTCCTCGTTTCTGGGCTCATTAACGTCACTCCAGTTCACTGAGGCTACATGTGTTCTCGGCATTTTGTTCAACCGTTAGTTCACTCTCAAACTGTATATCAGGTCTTTGACTGGGGCGGGGCGGGGGGGGGGGGGGGGGGCTGCTGTGTTACTTCCTCTGGTAAACCCTGCCACCTCCCCACTCTCCACCTTTCAGTGTTAAACCTCGTTCCTCCCTCGGCACCACTTATACTTGATCTTCTTCACTGCTCTCCTTGCCGGCCTCACTCTAGCTCCACGAGCACTAGCTCATCCGGAACTCGACAGCTGTTGTCCACTCTCCCTCACTTGCCCGCCACCTGCGTGCACCTCTGTCCTCGCAAGGCTTCAGAGACTCACTATTTCCCAGCAGTTTGATTTCAAGATCCTCACGTTGACCTTTACATCCCGTCCATGTCCTTGCCCCAGCTCTGCAATCTCCTTTTACATCCGGCTTCATAAACACAGGCGCCTCGCGATCCCCTCGCTCCCTCTGACCCAACACTAAGTGGCCAAACTATCAGCAATTGTGTGTAACTCCCTCTCGCTGGGGAAAGGGGGGTAGGGGAGGGTGGCAGACACCTGTGGCTGAGCAGCACAGTAACTTTCTTATAGACCAGGCTTGTTAAACACCAGCTCCAGCTTGTTAAACATTGGCTCCCGGACACCTTCGGATGATAAGGTCATCAACCAGATGGCAGTGGGGCTGATGGAAAGATGACCAGGAGGGAGCAGGTGGGACCCCCCCCACCCCACCCTAGCAGGGCCAGGGTATGGGCAGCAAGGACTGGCTCCTAAATTGAGCTACAGCATTGCCACTCTTTGGTTAAGATGCTCCGACTGAGATTTTCAGGCAAATTGACGTGAGCTCGTGCCAACTATAAGAAAAGAATGTCAATATTGTCAGTACCCAAAGACGTCCAGCTTATCTATAC
Source organism: Hydrolagus colliei (assembly GCA_035084275.1). NCBI lineage: Eukaryota > Metazoa > Chordata > Chondrichthyes > Chimaeriformes > Chimaeridae > Hydrolagus > Hydrolagus colliei. The sequence goes on along the minus strand of CM068758.1, from coordinate 4,546,094 downwards.
AAGGGAGTTTTTACAGTGTGCTCACATCATAACTGGTGCTTGTCCCAAACTGCAAGATAAGCTGCAGACAGGGCAGGACAGGACAAGGGATAGGAGAGGATAGGACAGGACAAGGCAAAGGCTGACAAGGCCAGCCCCCCACAGAGACTGGGGTACGGTCCAGACTGCAGAGAACATACGTCATTATTATATCATATGGAAATAATAATCCTTTGACAGACGGCCTATAAAGTTGAAACAAATCAAAATGCTTCACAGGAAATTGCTGTCAAATGTAAAGGATGTGTGTTTTGTAGGCAAACACAGCCGCCAATTTTGCACACAGAGGGGTCCCAATAAACATCCATGAGACGCAGGTCTGCACGACAAGTGCTATATAAATGCAAGTTGTTGTTGAGATGAATAATCAATTGGAATAGTGTCATGAAATCTACAATATTCACTTGAACTGGCTGACCTCAGATTAACATCGGCGACATGGAGTCCTGTAGCTCAGTCGTTAGAGCACTCGCCTTACAAATGTGAGACCTGTGTTTCGAATCCAGGCAGGTCAGGGAGAAACCTTGGGCAAGTTTCCTTACTCCACACGCCTAATAATAATCTGTCCAAAATAAACGTTTAATAAAATTGGTCATTTAAATCCACGACTGTTTGTGGGACACTGCTGTGCGTATTTGGCTGCTGCGTTTCATCCACAAATATACAGTCAATTCAGTTTACCAGTACATTCTGTGAAGCGCTTTGAGACATCTAGAAGACGTGAAAAGTGCTATATCAAAATGCAAGGATTAGTATTAATATCTCACTTTAAAACACCTCGAATGATTCTGCTCACACAGCAATTGAATTCTCACCAGCCTCTGTATGAATAAGTATTTTCTCATCTCTCGTCTAACCAGCGGAGTTCTATCTTCCCCTCATTTTGGATCCCACTACCAGAGGGAGATGTTGAACGCAATATTCCGACTGAGATTTGACCAGCGTCCGCTTGACTAGACGGTGATTCTGTCCTATTTCTGAGAAATGTCATCTCTTTTACCAAATCTTTCTGATTTGTGAGACATTTATCCAATTACTCAGTTCCTAATGATGGGCGGGAATCATTTTGCAAACACCTGAAACTCTCCAGAAATCAGTTTGGAAACTCGGGTCCAGCTGATTAAAGAAAGGCATTAAAACTTGCGAAGTTTTCATAATAATAATAATACTAATAATCCTTGCATTTATAGATAGATAGATAGATAGATAGATAGATAGATAGATAGATAGATAGATAGATAGATAGATAGATAGATAGATAGATAGATAGATAGATAGATAGATAGATAGATAGATAGATAGATAGATAGATAGATAGATAGATAGATAGATAGATAGATAGATAGATAGATAGATAGATAGATAGGAAGGCTATGGATTATATCAATAGATGTATTGACCTCAGTCACTTTAACATATAATATTTGATATATGTTTACACCTTATACATACATTTATATATTACAGTTCTATGTACTATGCTATGATCCTGAATGGGATCAGACTCCAGCCTAAAGCCCCTTAATACTGGATTCTGATTCAAAACCCCACACAGGCAAGTAAGTATTGCCTTGTTTTGAAAGGTGCCTTTTTTCTGCCCACACACAAGCACAAGGTGGGTTCAATGTTACTGCTCACCTGCCGGGGAGAAGCCATCAGACACCACAGTGACAAAACACCATACAGCCACATGCAGTGAGGAGGTGAGGCTGGAGCAGGCAATGCCTGGGACATGGTGACAGGGAAAGTCCTGGGGGTGAGACTGACAGTCCCCACACTGCAAACTGGGAGGGAACATTCTCACTCTCACCTTTGAGGGAGACAGACAGCAAGTGATGGGGGGGGGGGGGGGGGGGGGGGTCAGTCACTAGGTCCCTCCTTCAGTGGCTCACATTAACAGCAGCACTCCTACTTAACTAACACTTTGCAATGGGGACACCCCCAGACACTAACCCGGAAACAGGCACCCACCAAATGATCCAAGAATTCTCTTCCAATTTGCATTTCTCTTCCACAATTGCTTCCAAACTGACAAGAGAGGAAATGTGATAAGGTGATGCTCAGCAATTTTTTTCTCCTTCCCTCCCCATTCCCCCACCCAGACTACAGTGCAGGAAAACCTGGAACGAACTAAGTTTCAATAGTATCCACACGTCAAAGGAGAAATCATTTCTCCTTGTTACTGAATTTACTAAATCTGTGTGTTTTCAGGTGTCCCTTTGATCTCTTTCTTTTAAAAAGTTTAGCATAATAATAATTAATAAGAAGAATAATCCTTGGACTTGATATAGCTCTTTTCATGTCTTCTAGAATATACAGTACAGTATTCGTCACAGAATATACAGTACAGTACTGTAAAGTGAACTGACTGTATATTTGTGGGTGAAACGCAGCAGCCAATTGTGTACAGCAGTGTCCCAGAACCAGTCGTGGATTGAAATGACCAATTATTTTTTTTTGGGGGTATTATTGTCAAGCGTGTGGAGTAAGGAAACTTGCCCAAGGTTTCGCCCTGACCTGCCTGGAATCCAACCCAGATCTCTTGCTTTTAAGGCGAGTGCTCTAACCGCTGAGCTACAGAATCTCACGCCTAGAACCAAGATGAATGTAGGAGGAGGAATGGCAGCTGGTGTATCTCATAGTTCACAGCGAGAAGGAAAGTGTTGTATGAATTTGATGAAACCTGCACTTTTATTATTGATAATAAATATAATCCTTGCATTTGATATAGCACATTATCACATCATTGAGGCACCTCGAAGTGCTTCACGGGGTATACTGTAAAATGAATTGACTGTACATTTTGTGGGCGAAACGTGACAGCTAATTGCGCACCGCAGTGTCCCACAAACAATTGTGGATTGAGTGACCAAATTAATATTTTAAAATATTTTTTGAAGGGATTATTACCCCTGGAAAAGCAATCTGCCGTGCCACCGTTAAGGTTTAACAGCTTTTAGTGCCTCTTCCATTGACCTGCCTATTGTAAGCCTTCTGTGTGTCCTGCAAGCCAATGGGTGCTGTGTGACCTGTCTACTTATGCATAAAACATGGCAATATGATGGGTATCTCTGAGCAGTCTCCGAATTATGTTTTCAGCATGTGTGCAATGGGAGGAACTATGATGGGAGATTTGACCCTGGGCAGAGAGGCTGAAAGCCTGGCCATTGATGGTTGGGTGGCGGACATGGAGCAGATCACTCCACTGAACAGAGTGGGTGCGCAGGTTCATAGGGAGACAGCAGGTCGGAGAGTAGTTGGGGGCAAGGCCGTGAATGACCTTGAAAGTGAGGACGAGGATCCAATAATAATCCTTGCATTTGATATAGCGGCTTTTCACATCTTCTAGACGTCTTAAAGCGCTTCACAGAATATACTGTAAAGTGAATTGACTGTATATTTGTGGGCGAAACGCGGCAGCCAATTGCGCACAGCGGCGTCTCACAAACAGTCGTGGATTGAAATGACCGATTTAACTATTGTGGTTTTCTTTGGAGGGATTATTATTAGGCGTGTGGAGTTAAGGAAACTTGTCCAAGGTTTCGCCCTGACCTGCCTGGATTCGAACACAGGTCTCACGCTTGTAAGGCGAGCGCTCTAACCACTGAGGCGAGTGCTCTAACCAGTGAGGTACCCAATGGGGTCGGAGCAAGGGATTCTCGAAATCTACAATCCAAAGGCAATGGATAAAAAAATGACACAGCCCATCATTGTACCTTATGCAATAGCGTACAGTACACACAGAGGTCATTGAAGGAGTGGTAACACTAGACGCCTCACCAACCCACACTCACCGCAGTTTGTCCTGTCTGCTGAGATCACTTCCCACACTCTGTTTATCATAATAATAATAATAATAATCCTTGCATTTGATATTGCACTTTCCTCATCTTCTAGACGTCTCAAAGCACTTCACAAAAACAGAATATGCTGGAAAATGAATTGATTGTGTGTTTGCGGATGAAACCCGACAGCCAATTGCGCCCAGCGGTGTCTCACAAAGAGCCGTGGATTGAAATGACCAATTTATTATTGGGTTTTGTTTGGTTGGGGTGGGGGTGGGGTTACTATCAGGCTTGTGGAGTAAGGAAACTTGCCCAAGGTTTTTCCCTGCCCGGGAATTGAACCTCGTTCTCTCGCTCGCCTGTAAGGCGAGTGCTCTAACCCGCTGAGCTCTAACCCGCTGAGCTGCCGTGTCTCTCTCCGCCTTCCTCCTTTTCCTTCAGAGCTCGGAACTGTTGCAAGAATTTCTTTTTCTTTCTTTTTTTTCCTGTAAACTAATAATAAAAGAGAGAACACAGTTGCTTGCTAACAGTGCACACTGAGAAGACATAAGAGTAAATAACTCAAAGGGCTTTCCAGTTCAATAAAGAGGTCAATAATATTAAATTACACCAATAGAAAAATCTCTTTTGTATTATGTTTAATAAAGGGGGTGGGGGGGGGGTTAGGACACCTTTGTAACCAGGGAACAGTAGGAACAGTAAGTTGGACTATCAGTGTCTTAACAGGAGCGTTAGCCAAGTAATAACTTAAGAGGGTTTTTTTTTCCTTTTGCTCGACACTCGATCCAAGCCCTTTAGAAAAGGATCTGACATTGAGTGTTGTAATGTTGGGGAGATCTTAGCAACAGGGAAACGGTAGCTGTTGGCAACAGTGTGTGTGTCCATGCGATACACCCACCATCTTTACCAGCCTAGGTCCTCTCCCCCCCCACCCCCCCCCCCCCACACACACACACAACTGACCAGGAGGGTGTTGGGGGTGTAGACAACCAATGTGGGGATTAGAATGAATGTAAAATTCTTCTCTCTAGCAAACCACTCACTCACTCCCTCCACTCACTCACTCTCTCCCTCGACTCACTCACTCCCTCACTCACTCAGTTGCAGGGGAAGGGAAATGGATGCAGTGAGTTGGATTTAAACGCCTTGTTTGAGGGGGTGGGTGGGTGAGGGGTGTTGAGGGTTATTATATAAGGCGAGGTGACCTGTTTGCAGAGACGCAAATGTGCAAGTTTCTGTGACGGAACAAGTAGCTATTGTTTCTGCCCTCCTCTCTCTCTCTCTCTCCCTCTCCTCTCCTCTCCTCTCTCAGTCCTGTGATAATCTGACTCAGGTTTATGTAGAAAGTCTTGCACAGTGTATCTGTCAGGTCCCTGCTAACCCAGTGTCTTTTTTTTTAAAATCATTATTACTACAGTACTTTTGTTTAAAAAACAAAGCAAAGATGGAAGAACGGAAGGTAGGAAACAAACTGTCCACTCTGTGAGATGTAACATGAACATTGATATCATAGAATGATATAATATATAATTTGCACACACACATACACACACACCCACAAAAAATAAGAATTATTGATTGAAATGAAAGCAAAGCAAGTCAGTCAGTGGTTAGCAGGATTAATCCTGATTTTTCTCTTCTGTGTGTGAATTTCTTAGGTCACCTTCAACTATTATTGCCTGTGTTTGAAACTTTTTTTTTACACAGTTTTTTACTGTTCAGTGGGTTAAAATGTTTTTGTCCCCCCCCCCCCCCCCCCCCTCACACACACACACACACACAGCAGAGAGGACCTTAGTGAAGTAAATTTAAAGACTCCCATTAATCTACAGAATCCATTACCTGGTCTTTTAAAAAACATAACGTTGACTTTTTGTTTGTTATATCAATATTTGATCATCTAGAGTACCTTAAAAACTGTATAAATCTTGCAGTAATCTAGTTACATGGTGAAATTAATAAGTGTTGACTTAATTGACAGAACAATGATTGACTTGTGTTTTGCTTTTAAAAGATTCAAACCACTTTGAAAAGCTGATTTGTTTTGAAAATATGTATACTGCATATCAATATATATATATATATATCCTGGAGTCCTGTAGCTCAGTGGTTAGAGCACTTGCCTTACAAGCGTGAGACCTGTGTTCGAATCCAGGCAGGTCAAGGCAAAAAAGCTTGGGCAAGTTACCTTACACCACACGCCTAATAATAATCCATCCCCAAAAAACCACAATAACAAAATTGGTCATTTTAATCCACGACTGTTTGTGGGGACACTGCTATCCGCAATTGGCTGCCGCGTTTCGCCTATCAATATAATAATAATCCTTGCATTTGATATAGCGTTTTCCACATCTTATCGACGTCTCAAAGTACTTCACAGAATATACTGTAAAGTGAATTGACTGTATATATTTGTGGGCGAATCGCGGCAGTCAATTGCGCACAGCAGTGTCCCACAAACAGTCGTGGATTGAAATGAGCAATTTTTTTATTATTGGTTTTTTTTTGGACGGATTATTTACATTTGATCATTGGCCATTTTGATTCCCCCAAAATTTACCAACAACTGGAACTCAGACAAACCTGGGCTCTCTTCAGGTCAGTTATTGAAAATTCTCTTTTGCGAATCATAAATGTTCGGGTCGATTTACTAGTTACACAGGATGAATGAATGCCCTTTGCCATGGCATTGGTGAGATCAAATAACTCTATGTCATTAACTTCAGCTACAGGATGACCATATAATTCCCAGTAGTTATACCAGAGGGATACCTGGTTTACCACCTCTGCCTCCAGTTATCATTGAAGGAGCTTCAGATCTGTATCAGGTAACATTTTTGGAGCTAGAAGCATTCAATTACAATACAAGTTCCAAAGGTATGAGTCCCATTGGTGCACGGCAGTGAAGTCAGTACCGAGTCAAAGTGCTTCAAAAGTCTATTGCTCTATCGGTTATCTAAAAAGTAACAACAACAACAACAACTTGGATTTACCACATTTACATTTGCTTCATTTTGTTTTCGAAATAGTTGGCGTAAGAAATCATTAAAAACGCGCTCGTTGTTTAATGAAGTGTGATTTTTCCCTAAGCCTATTGCTAATAAACTGTATTGAAAAGAGTAGTGAGTTGGCCTCTGGATTGTTCAGCAGTGGACCTGGCTTTGATGGGATATACACACACTCACCAAACAAACAGTCAGAAATGTTACATTGAGTGTGGTCATTTCTTACTAGAATTACTGCAGAATTTGGGAATCACTCCTTTGTCAGATGTGATCAGCCTTTTGTAAAAAAAAATTACAATAATAATAATCAAAGTTTAATACAAAGGATCAGAAAGGTTTTTCCCCGATAATACTGAAGACTGAATGGATCATGAGAATATATTGAATTGATTATACTAGGTAATACTAGGTAATCCTTACCCACCCTATTACCCAGCCTTTCCCTGCATCCCTCAAGCTAACAAATAGCTATCCAGCTCCATCTTGAAGTAGAATTGCCGTGGATTGTCCTGTAACCACAACTTATTACTTTTCAGACTGTGCTTCAAAACAGCCAGGCCCCTCCCATAATGCAAGACATTTCATGGCCGTTGGCGATCCCATACAAAGAGCAACGGTACTTCAGGAGCCCGAGCGAATCGATCGGCAACAACTACACACCGTCAGCAAACAACATCAAAATAAAAGATTTGCAAAGTAAATTCCCGATTCGTAAGGAGATCAAAGTCATTTCGTCCTGCATACCTCAGAATCAACCCCGTATCTTTTGAATGGAAGATACATGTGTCTTGCTTTCTCTTTGAAGGCATTTTGCTTAATGCTGCAGCGAAGGATGGGGGAGTGGGGAGATGGGGGTGGGGTGGGGGAAGGAGAACTGGGGTCTGACGTGATGTGATTTTGGCTGTTCCAATGTTGGGTTTGGGTGGAGGGGAGAACATGGTTTGGCTTTAAAATGTGGCTTCTCCACAGCTGATAAAGAAAAGGTGATTTACCACAGTCTACTGATTATTTGGCTTCTTTTTGGAAACGGCCTTGACTGCGTTATTCAGCCGGGGAACCGTCTTCTCCACCTGCTCCGAAAAAGCGAAGAATTATTCCAAGAAAGGTATCGTTCCTGGACAGGTAATGTGAAACCTCCGCTAGTTCTGCTGGCTGTTTTTGAAATCTGGACACACCTAGACAGAGAGCCAAGGCCTGAATTCCAGGTTTCTGAATGTGTGACAGCAATTACCTAGAAAGCAGTCTAACTTACTTCCACGTTCTAGGTGCTATATCAAGTGGAAATATCATTGTTATTCACTCTCTGGCACCTCCCTATCTCTCCGACCTCCCTCACTCCCCAATCCACCACCCTCCGCCCCACCATCGGAAGTTGTGTCTTCAGCCACTGCGCCCCCAAACTCTGGAACATTCTCTTGCAGTCCCTCCACCTCGCCCCCTCTCTCCCCCTTTTCAAGTCCCGCCCAAAAACCTTCCTCCTTGACTGTGCTTAACGGCCACTCCCCACACCTCCCACCCCTAGCTCAAATCAGATTCCAGCACTCTGAGACACAGCAAGGGGGGGGTATATATATAAGTGCAATTTGTTGTCGATGTTATCCGGACTAGTTTAATTCCACCTGAAATTAGCTGGCTCTGTGTGTGAAATGCTTTCCTGCAATCGTGTAAAATGTCGTGGATTTGGCGTGTCTCTTGCGAAAATCAGCTTCATGTCAAATTCTGACGATAACCGTACGCAAGGTTCTTCTGAAAGTTCCCTTCCGTTCGGTGCACAGTTTGAAAACGTGCAATGTTCATTTCAGTAACTTGATGAATTGGAACCAGTCCGCTGCCTTTGAGTGTGACACGTGTGACCTCCAGGTGGATTTTCATCGAAGTCGGCCAATGACCCCAATGGAGCAGATGAATATCATCATCGACCAAGAGGAAGATATTGCTGAAATTATAGGAAAGCCTTCTCGGAGAGATTATGAGGTTACCACATTTCCCTGTTTTACCTGTAAAACAGTTGCTTCCGTGTTCCAGGCTGTCATCCCCCCCTGTTTCGATTTGTGCGCACCAGACTAGTACGGACCTGGGCTGAATTGGCCCAAACTATCAGGGGAGGTTCATGGAAGTTTACAGCACAGAAGGAATTCATTAGGCCCATTGCGTCTGTGCCGGCTCTTTGAAAAGTGCTGTCCAAATCAATCCCACCCACCCGTGCTCTCCCTCTAGCCCCGCAAACTTATCCTCCTCAAATAATCACCTACTTCTTAGATTCATAGATTCATAGAATTCGACGGCACAAAAGGAGGCCATTCGGCCCATCTAGTCTGTGCCAGCTCTTTGAAAAGAGCGATTCAATCCCACTGCCCTGCCCGCTCCCCATAGCCTAATAGACCTGTTCTCCCTAAATAAAGATCTAATTCCCTTTTAAAAGTTGTGGAATGCTGTGACATTTTGCAGACATTTGCACACCGTGATGTTTCTTTTGCTTTTGTTTTGCAGAGATACCTTCATTATATTGAATACGGAATCCAAAATCACATGCTGGAACCACAAGACCCAGAACAGATCAATCGCATACAACAACTTTTATCGAGCGAACTGAAAACTGCTGCATCCTTGCAGGAATTGCGCACTGAGTTGATTGAAGAAATTCACAACGATTATGTTTATAGCCTTAGGAAAAGCATCGGTAGGAATACGATTATTAATTATTAACTGGGACGACCTCCCGATGCTGCACTAATGTCATTTTGTTGTTTTTGTTGTAATTAATTAATGGAGAAGAAACCAGATCTTTACTCCAGCGTTACCTTTTAACTGGTCACTTTGAATCCATTTACGAAAGTTTTCCACAACTGTCTGGTGTTTGCTTACACTTTCTCTGTGATATCCTTTGGTTTTTAGTTGACTACATCCTAAGGGATCCTTCTGAAAGAATGAGGCTTTTTGTTTGTTGCATCCCTCGCTCGTTCCCTCGTAGAATAATTCGTGCCCCAGTCCCTTGGCACCAAACCTACAATGAAGCTAAGACATGGAATGGATATCATCTCTTCAGTATCAATCCAATGATGCTTTATCTACAGGATCTCTGGTTTTCACAGTAAGACAATCTAGTACAGAACAATTTTGAGCCTGAATACACAATCCTAAATTAGTATACAAGTGTAATTTTGTTGTTGTTGTTGTTTTTAAAAGGGATTATATATATATCACGGATGGGGCACCAGAATGTTAAAGCAATACATTGTTCGCCATGATCATTTGGGTTATTCCTATTTCACTTTGCTTTATATTTAACAATAAATATTTGATAAATGCTAACTACAGGTTTATTACCAGAATATTTCTCACACTATTTTGTGATGCATTGGTTTCCCTGTCTAGGACTGACTAGTTCTCACATTTGTTCATTTTGCTGTTTATGCCACTTTGTTTATGCATCAGAACTGTAACTACAGTTGAGGTATCGCTTGTGCTAAAAAAAATCATTTGGATGTAAAACTCCAATATTTTCATAACCTTCATATATACACATATATATATATGTCCTGTTCAAAAGTGCACTAATGTATATTAATCACTGGCAAGGATCCAATGCTTTTTGCACGTTTGTTGGTCTGTCCCTCCAGCCAAGACTCAGGTTTGACTTCTTAATAACGTTTGATTTGAAGCCTGATTTGAATGGTTGTTTTTAATGCTGGGATGAAATTCTAAGAGTCAATTAAAACAATTGATATGAAGCAATGAGAGGCTTTCAGCCTCTCTGTCCCCACAATCCGGAACTGCATCCTATAGTCCTCTTTCCTCGCTTCCTCCCTTGCCTCCTTCAAGGCCAGTCTCAAGACCCTCCTTTATTGATTGTGCCTTCTGCAGCCCTCCCACCTCTCTCTCTCTCTCTCTCCTCACCCTTCCCCTGGCCCCTCTCCCATGCTCGGGTCCTGAACCCTGAGTGTTCAGCGCCTTGGGACGTCCTCCCGATCTAAAGGGCGCTCTATAAATGCAATTGTTGTTCGTTGTTGGTTTTCTGAGAGGCGACATTCTGTAGCATTCACCAATAACCATTTGCTTTGTCCAGGTTCAGTGATGTGCGTTTTATTCGACTCAATGAATTGCATGTAGCCAGTCTTCCCCTGCTTCCCGAGGAGTTTGAGACTCTTATTCAAACTCAGTGCTTGGAGGCTCGAAATATCTTTCAAGACAGGTCAGAAAGTCATAACAGCACTAATGTGGATGTGAAAATATGCCCGAACAGCTTTATATTTCATTGCGCATTTACCTGTAATGATTTAGCTTTCAAATAGGATCAAATACGAGCAAAATCGTTCAAATAAGTTAACTCTTTGGCTAATGGTAGCGTGGATTTTATAATAATAATACTAATAAAATAATAATAAACCTCACGTTTTGATGTAAACCGTATTTTGCAGCATAAATGATTGATTATTTCACACTTTAGTTGTTTGGTGAGATCAGTGAATGCCTCTTTTCACTTATTACAGAGGAAGCTCCCAATGCCTGTTTGATTACGTCAGTACCGCCGACATGTTACATTCAAGGCCCTTCTCAAGACCCTCCTCTTTGACCGCGCCATTGGTCACCCGCCTTATCCCTACCCAACCTACTCTCCACCATTCCTGATCCCAACCCCCCACTCTCCCCCCCACCCCACCCCACCCACCCCGGGCTCGGGTCCAAATCCCTGGCTCGGGACATCATCCGTGATGTGAAAAGCGCTGTGTGAATGTAACTTGTTGTGGCTTCTGCAGGAAACCGTCCGTGCATTTCGAGTCTCGTGCATTTGTGTCCGTAGGTGGGTGCCGGCCTGCGCCTCTGTGTTCCTCTCACACAAAGAAAACTGGATACACTTGGTGCCCCTGAACGACTGTGATTCTACTCAGCAAGTCAGGGAATTCTTTGCTTGCGCCGCCTCTCTCATGTCTCTGCAGCTCAGGGAGGCCGTGATCAACTCCCTGCAGGATCTCCTCTCGTTTTTCTTCGTGCACAAGGTAGTCCACAGATGTTTTGTCCAAGCAACTGGAGTTGCAAGGGGCCCCACGGCGCGGACGCAAACCGTGCGGGTGGTCGTATAATAATGATGATGATGATGATAATAAGCCTCGCATTTGATACGGCGCCTTATCACGTCTTCAAGACGTCTCGTAGCTCTCCGCAGAGCATACTGTAAAGTGAATGGACTATAACATTTGTGGGCGTAACGTGGCAGCCAATTGCGCGCAAAGCGTCTCGCAAACAGATGCGGAAATTCATATTTCCCTTTCCCATGGCTTCCCTCTCCCGTGGCTTCCCTCGATTGCTTTCTGCCTTAGGTTTGCACCAGCACACACTTGTGCACTCTGTTTGATATCTCAGATGACTCCAATGTGCTCCTCGCCGGTCTCCCTAGCTCCTCACTCCCTCCAAGGCCTTGCACCCCCCTAACCCCCCTCCCCACCCCTCCACCTACCACCACAACTCTAACCTGCTGAACCCCTACCAATCTATCCACTCCCTCCGCCCGACCTGCCCAACCATCGGCGGCAGGGCTTTCATCCTCTCTGCCCCCACCCTATGGAACTCACAATCCCTTTGCCTTGCTCCCTCCCTTGGCCCCTTCAATGTACAATTCAAGGCCCTCCTTTTTGCTTCAGCCGCCCTCCTACTCTCTCTGCTCTCCCTCATCCCAACCTTGCCCTCCCTCATCCCAAACCTGCCCCGCCACACTCGGGTTCTGATTCCTGACTGTTCAGGGCCCTGGGATACCCTCCCAACATGAAAGGCTACTCTACAAATGTAATTTGGTTGTTGTTCTTGTATTTGAATCAAAGTCTGGCTGTATCCTTTAGTGGAACAGACTGTGAAAGTGCTATTGTTCTACTGAGTCCACATGATACAGTGATAAGTAAAAATTCAAACTAATAGTGTTGCGTCTTGATAGTTTTGAAAGTGAAGTCGACCTTTTTCGTCCAACACCCAATCTTACATGGATGCGATATTGATACTAATTCTGAATAAATGTGTATTAGTGTGCGCTTTTGGCATAATCTGTGATGTAATGTGATATTATTTTCTGCGATGGATTGGAATAGGCCGGGAATGATTTCGGAAAGGAATACAATGAACTTCAGTACGTCTTTCCCCAAATCATGATCGTCAAACTGAAAGTGGAGGAACCGAAAATCGTTTTTGAACCGAACCTGAACAAATGCTGGGATCTGATCAAAAGAGCCTTCATGGAGATTCTAAGCAATGCCGAGGGAATCCCCAGGGTATGTGAACTGAAATCTTGCGTCCAAAGAGGTTAGCAATCCATCTGCTGTTATCACTGGCGAATCACTCTGATTCAAAGTCTCCCGGATGCACCAGGGTTTAACATTTATTGTCTGAACGTTTCCACAGAGTTGGCACGCATGAGTTGTGATCCATGATTTGGCCAACTAGTCCGTGAGTGTGCTGATACAATAATTATAATTATTATAATAGTCCTTGTATAATATCCAATAATCCTTGCATTTGGTATAGCATCTTATGTCTTTGAGACGTCCCAAAGCGCTTCACGGAATATCCTGTAAAGAGAATTGACTGTATATTTGCTGGCGAAACTTGGCAGCCAATTGCGCACAGCAGTGGCCCACAAACGGCCGTGGATTGAAATGACCAATCTATTAGTTTTTTTTCCTTGAGGGATTATTATTGGGCATGTGGTGTAAGGAAACTTACTCAAGGTTTCGCACTGACCGGGAATTGAACCCAGGTCTCTCGCTTGGCAAGGCGAGTACTCTAACCACTGCGCCACAAAACTCTAGAATATACTGTAAAATGAATTGACTGCATATTTTGTGATGGCGAAATTCACTATCAGAGACAATAGACTCGTTCTCAGGTCTTTGCTGTAAGATTATATTTGCGAGGCAACTGACCTTAGATTATTACACCACAGTATTGGTTGTCTCCCTTCGAACATCTTATACTGCTGAGCTGGTTTGTCTAGTTACAATCGAGTTTATGAGAGCATCGCTGGCTGAAATATGTGTCCTTCCAAAATGCACTTAAAAGAAGGACATTCACCCTTTTCTCTCCCAAGGGAAGCATGTGGCCTCTCATAATCTGTGCCTCACTCTTCCAAATGAAAACAATTCAAGTATTCAAAAGGGTCAATAAATTATTGGTGAGTTGGGAGGAGTTATGGGGAGAGAGCCAGGGAGTGGGATTGACTTTGAATGACTCTTTGCAAAGAGCCGGCGCAGACACGATGGGCCGAACGGCCTCCTTTTGTGCTGTAAAATTCGATGACTCTACATGGTGTTTCCCTCTTACCCAACAGGTGGAATGTGAACTCTTCCCAGAAATTCCGGGTGAAAAACTTGTACTCCGAACAGTGAGAGCAGAGGAATCTCTTGTCACCAATTTTGTCAACAGTGCCTTGGAAACTTTTCACGTCAATACCATTGGTCCACAAAAGTAAGCCTGCTTCTGCTTATAAACTGTAAACCTATAGAGGATAAACTCGAACTTGCAGTTCTCCAATGATGGATAGTGAGTGATAATAATTATTATTATTATGATGATTGAATGTTTTCCGACTGTGAAATAATCTCAATTATCAAACCAATCTGGATCCGGGCGACTTTATTCTAATTGCGTCTTTCAATCAACGACTGTTTGTGGGGACACTGCTGTGCGCAATTGGCTGCCGCGTTTCGCTCGCAAATAGACAGCAAATTCACTTTAAGAGTATATTCTGTGAAGCGCTTTGTGACGTCTAGAAGACGTGGAAAGCGCTATTTCAAATGCAAGGATTATTATTTAGATTATTATCGTTGTTGTTATATGCGCTGGATTCATCCGCTGGAGTTTCGACCCCACTGTTTGAACCATTTGCCTTTCTCTTCCTTTCGTTCAAATGTAGATATCTCAACGTGTACAAGATCTACAACTCTCTTCTGAACAAAGCGGCGGAACAAGACATTGATAATTTTCTGAAGGAGAAACATTCCTTGGAAGCATTTGTCAAGGTGCGTGTATCGGTTTCTGCAACAAAAAAAAGCCTTGAAGGGAATTGGCAGCTTTTCACAGAGAATCCAAACCCTCCCAATGTAGCAATTGCTGCCTTTCTGTAAGTATCGCTACCAGGAACGATTTGCATGTAACCTGATGTAATGCGTAAGTACAAGTTGGGTTCTTGATGCATTTAATTTTAGTAACTGGGCAACACAACCTGACTTTAATTTTGAGTTCTTTAATAGTAGAAATGCAGGCTCCATGTTTTTTCCCCTCCCCCACATATCCACTGCCCTACCATTAGTCAAGCCTTCAGCCTTTCTACCCCAATCCTGCGGAACTCCATCCCCAAAATCCCTTAGATTCGCCTCAATCGGTCAGTCGGTCGGTCAGTCAATCAATCAAACTTACATTTCATTCTGGTCCAAGACTGTCCGGTGCCTTGGGATGTCCTCCCAAAATGAAAGTTGCTTTACAAATGTAATTTTTTTTTTACGTAGTGGAAAGGAGAGAGGGAGCAACATCAAAGCAAATTTTTTTGTAATACTTTTTTTTATTTTGCTAACCGCTCCTGTCTTCTTGTTGCCAGAAAATCGAGAGTTTACAGAATCTAAGGAATGAAATAGCTTCGATGCACATTACGGTCCCGCTTGCCATGTTTTGCCTGGACGCTATTAACCTGAACGCAGACCTCTGCTCTCGTGCTGAGAAACTAAAGGAGCGTTTGATCCTGTCTGTAGTGGAGGAAAATCGCAATCTCAATAGCAGGTACGTCAAACCCCTCACCCCTCTCTACTTTGATAATCTTGATGTCTGATAACTCAACAGGTCTCTTAATTTGAGTGCTTGACTAACTGTGGGCAGAAGATTTTCAGATGTAAAAGCTTTACAGCGCGGAAGAAGGCCAATCACCTATCATGTCCACAAATATACAGTCAATTACACTTAACAGTCTATTCTGTGAAGTGCTTTGAGTTGATAAGATGTTGAGCTGAAAGATTCTGGCCTCGAGGGCATAAAGGAACATTAGAGTGTAACATGCGATTGTTGCCCTCTTCCAGTATATGTCAGCGTTATGAAGAGATCGCCAATCGCATCAGTGAAATACCAGAGACCACAGAAGAGCTGGTCATTCTTGACCAATACCTGAAGAAAGCCAGCGAGGTCACTGTGTACAAGCTGAAAGATGAGATCTATGAAGCGGCAGAGAGACTGGATTTTCTCCTGGACTACGCAACACTAGTGTGTAAGTCAGAGACGCTCAACCCCTGTGTGCTTTAAGATGACGTGAGCATTTTGTGTAGTGTTTTCAAAAAGCATCGGGAAATACTGAGCAAATGCAACGCTTGGCTTTTCGGGCACTAAGCACCCACTGGTCGAATGCATTTGGGGTTAAGAAATGCCGTGAACCGCCCTCCTCTGTGCTCCAAACCATTTGGCTTCCACTATACCACTCCAAGCAATGATCTTGTGTCAAATTCAGAACAGTTTTGTGTTATCATCCCCTACACACACACACCACACCCCACACACCCACACTCCCCACAAAATTCACCACAAAAAATCTGTCTCAAAAAAGATGTCCATTCCACATGACTGCAATATTGTCCATTTTGTGATGTGAGTAAATAAAGTAAGAGTCTAATGAGGATAATCTTCACACGATTAACTGAACGGGAACCTTAAGGTTGATCTGGAATTCCAGGCGCATTTGTGATTGCTTGTCTATTCCTTGCCAGTGCAGGACCTTTGAATGCCTTGCGATGTCCTCCCGATGTGAAAGGCGCTGTAGGAACGTACATTCAATATAGTGCCTTATCACGTCCTCGAGATGTCTCAAAGCGCTTCACAGAATATACTGTAAAGTGAACTGTGTATATTTTGTGGGCGACACTGGAAGGGAGAACATGCAATTTTCCAAGGTAATTTGCTGTTGTTGTTGTTGGGGTCCTTGCCCACCTTTCACAGACGAGGATATCAAGCTGAACAGCCAGGTGTTTCATTGGCCCGAACAAATCTACAACCTGCTGGACTTCCACCGCAACCGCTTGATGAACCGGAGAGACCACGCGGAGGAGGAGCTGAGGAAACAGTGAGTAATTGGCCGCCGAGTTTCACCCACAAATTGCGTGTTCGATCCACTTTACAGTGTACGGCTATCCTGTCATAGCCTTTCACAAGGCGCTGTATCAGATGCAAGCGTTTGTTATTACTGTTAAATCGTCAAAAGTAAATCCGGAACCCGTGCCGTCTGTCCATTCATGCGTTTGTCCGTCCGTCCGTCTGTCCCTTTGTCTCTCTCCGTCTCTCGGTCTCTCTGTCTCTCTGTCTCTTGGTCTCTCTGGCTCTTGGTCTCTCTGCCTGTCTCTGCGTCTGTCTCTTGGTCTCTCTGCCTGTCCCTGTGTCTGTCTCTTGGTCTCTCTCTCAAGTGCAAAGGCAACAGAGAAACTTGGTCATAAATTCACGAGGCCAGCCGTGGCAAGCCGAAATTTGCAGAAGCAATGGACAGAGTGTTCTCAGACCCTGATTGCCCAATTTTTTAGTTTTGTTTATTTCTCTCTTAGTGTAATTTGTGGTGGAGATCACACATATCAGGGCAATAATTGCATTTCCTTCCTCCATGGAAATTAATCCCTTAATTTGTGTTGCGACATTCTCCATCGCAGCTAATCTATCATTTAGCCGAGCCTTTTGTGTCTATTGTTTGCCTTTCAGTGTAACACAGCAGCGCATTTCAAATAATCCCTGCGTTTTCGAACAACTTTAGGATTGATGGATGGATTCAAAACAAAATTCGGACTTTATAGGCGTTCAGTAAAACAAACTGAACACGAGCAGAGTTACTTGTGGTGTGTTTGTGCTTAGCAACAGTTCCCACTCTGTTCTCAGGGACACGCAAATAATAAATCATTTAAACAACAGTTGATCTGATTTGTATCTGAAGCTATTTCATATTTTAATGTCATTGGGAGTTAGGAAGCGGTAGTCAATTTGGTCACAGCCACGTCCCGCAAAAGTGAATGACCAATTTTATTTGGAGGATTACTGGCCAGGACAGGGCTGAGACTACAATTTGACATCTTATCCAAAGGACGGCATCTCCATCAATGCAACACTCGTGTAGTATTGCTCTCGAGTATCATACCAATATACTGTAACACAGGGGTTGGGGTGTGGGGGGGGGGAGAAGGAATCGATTTCATTTTGTTAAAGTAATTCGAGATTTGCACGTGACGTTTAAAAAAAAACTTTTTACTGTATTATTAACTAACCGTGTGACGTTTTGCCTTTAGAATCAAAGAATTCGAGAAGAAGCTTACCATGTACAACAAAGAAGTCGATAGCTTCAAGAAAAAAGAAGTGATAACCACGGAGGAAATGAGGAACAATGTGGAAAAACTCAGCGAATTGACAAAGAATCTGGACGCAGCCTTGGAAGAGCTAGAGGTTTGTCCATGGTAGCCTCTTGGTGCAGATAATGACAGACTGTACGGCACTGGGCTTTCCAAAAGTCTTTTGCTTCCCAGGCGGGTCTTGGAAATTTGCTGTGTTTTGGAAATTTCCTTAGGCCTGCCACCGGAGAATATTTGGTTTCCGTGGTATCTGGCTTTAATATTGTTGTCTCTCCGCTAATTTACGAAACCTTGTAAATATATCACAAGCACTCAGCACCACTCAGCTCACAGGTAGAGTGCGGGGGAATCAACGCCTGGCGAAATACTCAAGGACTCTTATGACAGCAGCAAATATTTGTTATCAGTCAAGTAGCGGAAACCAAAACGCACGCGGAAACCCATCACAGGGCTCAGGATGTTCAAACACAAACCACTGGGGGTTTCCATTCTAATAATATATAATACCAATCCTTGCATTTGATATGGCACTTTTCACGTCTTCTAGACGTCTCAAAGCGCTTCACAGAATATACTGTCATGTGAATTGACTGTGTATATGTGAGTGAAATGCGGTAGCCGATTGCGCACAGCAGCGTCCCACAGTGTCACACAAACAGTTGTGGATTGAAATGAACAATTGGTTACTTTTTTTAGTTGAGGGATTATTATTAGAAGTGTGGAGTGAGAAAACTTGCCAAAGGTTTAGCCCTGACCTGCCTGGAATCGAACTCGGGTCTCTCGCTTGTAAGGCGAGTGCTCTAACCACTGAGCTACAGGAGTATCCATACATTACAGCCAGCCGTCGCCTTACAGTTTGATGCTTTTTCTTTCACACAGAGATCTTAAGCAGATCGACCCAGGCAGGCGGGACACTTGCCCAAAGGAGTGATTGCGTTCATCACCCGAGTTTGCTTTTGTGTTTCCGCACAGGCCATCAATAGAGAGGAGGAGTTGCTGGAACACCAGCTGACCCATTTCCCCATGCTCCTGACCACCATCAGTAACAAACAACCGTACGACCAGCTGTGGAAGACGGCATATAACTTCTACACCAAATCAGAAATGTGGCTGAACGGTGAGTTTCACAACGAGAGAATAAAATACGCTTCGAATCGAAGCTGGTGGAAATATACGGAGGCAACCTTCCGGCCCGCTCCCACCTCCCCATTGCAAACAAAAGGAAATAATTGGCGTTTTCATTTGAACCAGAAATAAAACACCAATTAGGTCAAAGGAAATGGATTGAAATGACAGTTTTCATTGATACGACCCGAGTAGTTTCGATCGTTTGAATGACTCCCTGATAACCTCGCTGTTTCCCCAGGACCGTTTCAAAAGTTAAACGCCGAAGAAATTATTGAAGAGGTGGCCACGATGTGGAGAACGATGTACAAACTGACAAAGACGTTCGCTGACCAGGCTGGGCCCAAACGGGTGGCGGAGAATGCGAAACTTAAGATCGAGAAATTTAAGCCGCATCTACCGATTCTCTCCACCATCTGCAATCCTGGCATCAAGGAACGACACTGGATGCAGGTGAAGCTCGATTAAACGGATCATTAATAACAGAGGTGGTGCTAGGAATACGAGTTTTCCTCCTTTCCTCTTTACATGGACACCCCCTGCCCTACATCTAATTTCCAGGCAATTTGCTTTCTAGGTCTGGATAATCTGTCCAGTTCAGTGAGCTGTCATTTCAGCCTGTGGCAACAACGACGACAACAACAACAACAAAATTGCCTTTCACGTCGGGACATCCCAAAGTCTGGTTGGGACCCAAGCGGTGGGGGGGGGGAGTGGGGGGGGGGAGCGGAGAGAGGGTTGAAGTAGGGGGAAGGAGAGTGGGAGAGGGGGAAGAGTTAGTGGGGCAGCCAAAGGCGTGGTCGAAGAGGAAGGTCTTGAGACCGGCCTTGAAGGGGGAAAGGGAGGAAGCGAGGGGGAGTGGTTGCGGGATGGAGTTCCACAGTGTGGGAGCAGAGAGGCTGAAAGCCCGGCCACTGATGGTTGGGCGGTTAGGGCAGTGGATGCAGAGTCTGCTGAACGGAGGGTGCGGGCACAGGCTGATAGGGAGACTGTAGGTCAGAGAGATAGGCGGGGGCAAGACCGTGAATGGCCTTCAATTGTAAGATGCTTTCTCGCATTCCTTCTCTCTGTTCCCTGTCTGACAGGGTGTAACTGGAGACTTACATATTCTTCTGCTCTGTCTGCCTGCCTGCCTGCCTGCCTATCTGTCTGTCTGTCTTTGCTGAACCGATGAATGTATTTTCAGATTAGCACCATTGTTGGGCAAGACGTCAAACCTACAGAAAACACCACCTTGATGGACATGTTGGAACTTGGATTCGCAAACTTCAACGAACAGTGAGCAGTGGATAGAGTTGTTTGCTGTATTTGGCATGCGTGGGCATGTATGTGTGTTTGGTTGTGTGTGTGGGTGTGTGTGGGAGCTTGTGGGTGGGTTTGTGTGGGTGGATTAATGTGTGTGTGTGGGAGGGGACGGGGTGGTGGGGGGACTCTCTTCCTTCCGATAACTTTTTCCCCACTCAGGAAATGCCAGTCAGGGCATCAGTTGGTGATGATATGAAACTCATCCCGTGTAGAGTGTAGAGTGTCTTTGGCAGGTGCTACTTGGGGCAGTGAGCTGGGATGCAGGCATGTCTCTTCACTGAGCCACCTACTTTGAACCTTCATTCAGACAGTCATCAAAGCTACACTAAAATAACCCCTTCATTATTTCCTTCGCAAAAGCTTGAAGAAGAAACAATATTTTATTGTGAATATTTAACAATAACAGATTGCACTTACACAGCGCCTTTCGCGTCAGGAGGATGACCCAATGGACAATGATGGCTTCGCATCTGAGGGCAAGTGGGGTGCTATTGGAGGGATAGGGTGGGTGGGTGAGGGGGGTTGGGGGCGGGTGGGGAGGCAGGAGGGAAGATGGCCAAAGGCACAGTCGAAAAGGAAGGTCTTAAATTTAAATTTGTTCTCCACTGCTTGATAAAATAGTCAAATAACTCAAGCCCTCTGCGTCTAGACTGGAGGAGATTGGAATAGCAGCCACTAAAGAGTATTCGCTGGAGAAATCTCTCGAAAAGATGAAGTCAGAATGGCTGGAGCTCTCCTTCAATTTCATCAAATACCGAGAGACAGTGAGTACACAAGGCCAAAGGAACTGAAACAATTATCCTTTTTCACCTGCAAAGTACAGGAGATGTCTGTCCTGGAGGATGGAATATATTTCCATCTTTGATGTGCAATGGTAGTGGACAGAGCAGAGGCCAGAGAGAGCAAATCTCTCTCCGCTCTATTCCCGATAATGTACCACAGAGTACTGGTGTACATGACTCCAATTCACACAGCAGCCAACTGGGAATGGAATCCTATCCCGAGTACTTGCAGGTCAAAGACCACTGTCTTCATCTGGCACAAATAAATCCCTTGAGCTTCACTGAATCTTCCCAGTCAGTCAGTAAGATGCTGTAACACAGCTTTCTGCTTTCAGAACATCAGCATTCTGTCTGCGGTAGATGATATCCAAATGCTACTGGATGATCATATCATTAAAGTACAGACGATGTGTGGATCCCCATTCATCAAAGCAATTGAAGTAGAGTGTAAGGTAAGGAGAAAAAAAACACATGAACAAAGCCATCACTGTGATCACTCAGCTCTAACAATACAACTACAACATTAAACTTGCATTTGTCTAGCGCCTTTCACATCGGGAGGATGTCCCAAGGCACTGGACATTCAAATGTTTTGGACCAGAGCTGGAGCTCGGGATCAGGGAGGGAGGGTGGAGGGCAGTGGGGGAAGGAGTGTGACTGAAGGCATAGTCGAAGAGGAGGGTCTTGAGACGGGTCTTGAAGGAGGCAAGTGAGGGGTTGAGGTAGAGGTACTGCGGGATAGAGTTCCAGTGGGAGGGGGCAGAGTGTCAGAAGGCTCGCCTGCTGAAGGTGGAGTGGGCGAGGCGGGGGAAAGTGAAGCAGGCTGGAGCCCACTGAGCGGAAGGAACGGGCAGCTTGTTAAAGTTGATATTGGGAGAGGAGGAATAGGGAGGGGAACAACGAGCAAAGGCATGGCTAAGACATACATCTTGAGATGGATTGTGAAAGAAGTGAGAGAGGAAACCAGTCGGAGGGATGGTTTGCCATCGATGAGGGCAAAATACACCACTAAATGTGGGTGGTAAATTTGGAGCCCGTTCCATGTGGTTTCAGGCCAATGTTCTGATGAGTTTCTGCTGTGTATCATTTAGCAATGGGAGGTGAAAGTCACCACCATGCAGAACATTTTAGATGCCTGGTTAAAGTGCCAGGCCACCTGGCTGTACCTGGAGCCGATCTTCAGCTCCGAAGACATCATCGCTCAGATGCCCGAGGAAGGTCGGAAGTTTGGGATTGTGGACAGGTACTGGAAGGATATCATGACGGAAGCGGTAAGTGAGAGGCGCCCATCGAGTGAGTTAACCGTAAATTCTGTTGAGAATGTACTGTCGAGCTTGATTTCTCACTTGATTTAACCAGTGACGTGTCTCACCTTCGCTCACCAAGTTTGCAATGCACTTGTGTATATTTTGACAAAGGTGAAAGATACAAGGGTTTTGGTCGCGACAGATCAGTCAAACATGTTTGAAAGGCTTCAGGAGTCGAACCTACTTTTGGACGAGATCCAGAAAGGACTCAATTTATACCTGGAAAAGAAACGACTTTATTTCCCAAGGTGAGAGATATCTGATCTTTTTCTTCAGAATATGTTAAATACAGTATACTGTACAGGACTTTCAGGCATGTAACTTGAGTCAGAATTTGTTTTTAAAGAAATCTGAAAGATAGGTATCAAATGTTAAGCCCTGTATTGTTAGAAAGATATTCAACCATGTGTTACATCTGTGCTTGAAAATAGTGGAGATTTATTATTAAAATAATAAGTATTATTATATCTGGGCTTTGGAAGAGTTTCATTTTGACCTTGTAGCTCAGTGGTTAGAGCACTCACCTTACAAGTGTGAGACTTGCGTTTGAAGTCAGGCAGGTCAGGGTGAAACCTTCGGCAAGTTTCCTTACGCCACACGCCTAATAATAATCCGCCCCAAAAAAACCACAATAATAAAGTTGGTTATTTCAATCAACGACTGTTTGTGGGACACTGCTGTGCGCAATTGGCTGCCGCTTTTCGCCCACAAAATATAAAGGCAATTCACTTTACAGTATAACA
Organism: Hydrolagus colliei; assembly: GCA_035084275.1. NCBI lineage: Eukaryota > Metazoa > Chordata > Chondrichthyes > Chimaeriformes > Chimaeridae > Hydrolagus > Hydrolagus colliei. The sequence continues at coordinate 4,522,658 of CM068758.1, read as the reverse complement.
ACAACAACAATGATTTATATAGTGCCCTCCACGCCGGACGGCGTCTCAGAGCGCTCTCAGAATATATTGTGTGAAGTGCTTTGAGACGTCGATAAGGCGTGAGACTACATCAAATGCAAGAATTATTATATTATTGTTATTGAGGTTAGAGTGCTTGAGTTCAAATCCCTTCAGTCTCTGGCACCTCCCTACCTCACCGACCTCCTCACTCCCCAATCCTCCACCCACGTCTCCGCTCCACTGGCGACAGTCTCCTGCTCATCCCTCGCACCCAACACCACACCATTGAAGGCCATGCCACTATGCCCTGAAACTCTGGAACACTCTTCCTCAATCCCTCCACTTTTTGCCCCCTCTCCCCCATTTCATGTCCCGCCTAAAAACTTTCCACTTCGATCGTTCTTAGGCCACCTCACCCTCACCGCCCGGCTCGGATTCAGGCTCCACAACTGTTAAACCCATTAAGATGCTACCCTATTGGGAGGGCACTATATAAGTGTAGAGCATGAAAGGAACCATTGAGTTGGGTGGTGAAGAGTTACAAAGATTTAAACATGATCATAATAAATATTCCTCGTAGCTCGTCTCTCCTTTGCTCGCTCCTACTCACGAACTCGCATCTCTTCACAGGTTCTTCTTCTTGTCCAACGACGAGCTGTTGGAGATTCTCTCAGAAACCAAGGACCCGCTTCGAGTTCAGCCCCATCTGAAAAAATGCTTTGAAGGAATAGCAAAGCTCGAGTTCACCGACCAACTTGAGATAACGGGCATGGTCAGCTCTGAGAAGGAAACGGTACCGTTTGTTAAGAAAATCTTCCCAGCGAGAGCAAAGGTACGCAAACGCGTCTTATCTAAACAGCAACCGCAATACCTTCCTCTTCGACCATGTCTATGGCCCCCTACCCCTGGCTTGGCTTGGCATCGCACTCTGCCACTGTCAAGTGCTCTGTGACTCTACCCTGCATCAGGGGCACTATATACCTGCCAGTTGTAGTTGGCCTAAAGTTAATGACTGATTACTCTCCGGCAATAATGTGTGTGTGGCGGGTGGGCGGGCGGGTGGGTGGGTGCAGAGATTCTCTCAGTGTCATACCAACATAACAATACCTCAAATCCTATCAGAACATTTTGAAGAGACTGCAACTCGTGATTTGTTTGGTTATAGGGGATGGTGGAAAAATGGCTGCTGCAGGTGGAGGGGATGATGCTTGACAGTGTGAAGCACGTGCTACAGCAAGGTGTGGGGAACTATGTTCAGGTAACAGGAATTCATCATCCAGTGTATTAGATAGCGGGCAGTATTATTATTATAATAATCATCATCTTTTGATAGAGCGTTTTCCATTTTGGGAGAATATCCCAAAGCGCTTCACAACATACACCTTGGAGTCCTGTAGCTCAGTGGTTAGAGCACTCGCCTTACAACCGTGAGATCTGTGTTCGAATCCAGGCAGGTCAGGGCGAAACCTTGGGCAAGTTTCCTTACTCCACACACACGCCTAATAATAATCCATTCATAAAAAACCACAATAATAAAAAAAATTGTTCATTTCAATCCATGACTGTTTGTGGGACACCAAGAGTAACACGCATCCCATCCATACATGAAAACTCCAGAGAAGTTTATTGGAAAGGACAGTGCACTCTCTCCCTGGAGGGACGCACCCCATCCTGCTTGCCTAATTCCAGAAAGTATTAGGTGCAGGTCGGCCAAAGCCAAGGCAGTTTACCCGACTAAAACACATTACACTTGAAAGTGTAGTGACTGTGCGTGTTTTGCGGGTGAATGTGACAGGCAATTTGCACACAGCAATGCCCCACAAACAGCAATGAAGTGAATGGCCACGAGAGATCATGAGAAGTTTACTGCTGAATGAGAGCTTTACTGTTGAATGCTTCCACAGAACTTGAAAGAACTCCAGTATAGAACTTCTTGAACACCCCCCTCACCTCCCGATGTCTTTACTCTCACCACAAATAGAAATACATCCTAAAGATCCTAGTAGAGCGTAGCTTCAGTGATGGCTGAGCCAAACGTGTTTGCTGTCCGTTGTACGCTTTGCTGCTGCTGGTGATTGTGAATGATTGGTTTGTTTGTTTGACGTGTGTGACGTGTGTTGCCAATTGACAGGTTCATCGTAAGAAATGGGTTCTCCAGTGGCCTGGACAGGTGGTCATCTGTGTGTCTACAATCTACTGGACCAGTGAGGTCTCCGAAGCGATTAGGGACGGGACGCTATCAGTAAGTTCCGACACCCCCAGAGTGTCTGCCCTGTGCCTGGCGCTCAGCGTCGCGCTGACGTATAAAAGCAAAATCGATTGCTTGCTTATTAATAATAATAATAAAATAGTCCTTGGGTTTGACATACAGCGCCTTTTACAGCAAGAGGACGTCTCAAAGTGCTTCATAGGTAGTGGCTGTATTGTTTTTGCAGTATTGTTGTGGCGTTATCACTCATTTGTGGAGTCCTGTAGCTCACTGGTTAGAGCACTCGCCTAACAAGTGAGAGACCTGGGTTCACTTCCCGCCAGGGCGAAATCTTGGGCAAGTTTTCATACTCCACAAGCCTGATAATAATCCCTCAAAATGAAAAGAAACCTGAATAAATTGTTCATTTCAATCCACGACCGTTTGTGCTGTGCGCAATTGACTGTCGTGTTTCGCCCACAAATATACAGTCAATTCACTTTACAGTATATTCTGTGAAGCGCTTTGAGATGTCTTGAAGATGTGAAAAGTGCTATAACAAATGCAAGGATTATTATCATTATTATTAGTATTAACAGGACTGTTAGCTGGACTACACAGACTCTCCCATAACATAGCATAATGCTTTTTTGGGGTGGGTGGGGTGGGTGGGGGAAAAGTTATTGATCCATTTCCAGCACCATTAAGTAACCCTTTGATGGCAATTTTTGAAGGACTATCTGAAGAAAAGCAACGATCAGATCAGTGAAATCGTGGAGCTGGTGCGTGGGAAGCTGTCCAGTGGAGCACGCCTGACTCTCGGAGCTCTTACTGTTATTGACGTACACGGTAATTATTTGTCTGTGCCATCCTCAAGGTCAACAAAGAAATAACAAGGCTTGTTCCACTCCTCAGTTGAATAAACTAGGGCTCTTCAGTCTCGGGACGAGGTATCTCAGAGTGGGGAGGGAATTGATGGGGATTAGGATTTGCCGATGGGACCATCGAAGAGGAGAGGTTTGAGGCGGGACTTGAATGAGGCCAGGGAGGGGGAAGGCGGAAGAACTATGGGATGGAGTTCCAGAAGTTGGGGACAGAGTGGCTAAAGGCTCACCCACCAATGGTGGGGCGGATGGGTCGGGGGACGTGGAGCAGGCCACAACCTGCTGAGCGGAGCAGGTTGGTATGGGGTTAGAATGTTACAGATGTAGGGTGGGGGCGAGGTTGTTGAGGGCTTTGAATGTGAGGACCAGAATCTTGAATTGGATCCTCTGGGCGATGGGGAGCAACACTTTACAATGCACCAACAGTAGAATTTGGAGTTGCAGGACTGACACTGTAAAGTGTTTCTTTGAGTGGAGGATAAATGAGGCCAATGCACACAAATGGGTTAAGATCAAATGGGTCGAGGGCCTTTTTCATCCAAACCAATCTTGGGATCTGATTTTTGAAATTTTGAAGGGCTCCTCTAGGGCCCTTTCACGTAGCGTGAACCGTAGAGCGGTAAGGCAAGGAAACTGGCCATTGGACCAAACTGGTCTCCCTCTTATGCTGTGTCCCCGCAGCTCGTGATGTGGTAGCTCTGCTCAACAAGGAAAAGATCTCCAACCTGAATGATTTCCAGTGGATTTCCCAACTGAGATATTACTGGGAAGAGAACGATGTGTCTGTGCGCATGATCACCACAGCGCTGAAATACGGCTATGAGTATCTGGGCAATTCTCCACGGCTTGTCATTACGCCTCTCACCGATAGATGCTACAGGTAATGGATACATTGTCTTACCGGCTAAGCCGAGGTACGAGTCTCCTTGTGTTCAAAACTAAAGCCAGTGTTTTACCAGTAGCGATAATGCAATTGCATTTCAATCAATCAATCGGTTGGTCAATCAATCCAAACAATTCTAACCATATGGCAACTGCTGCAGAGGTGCTGGATGAATTTTAACACAGTTGCCCTTCCAGGCTCAGTTGTGAATAAGAATTAACACCAATAATAATCCTTGCTTTTGATACAGCGCCTTTCATATTACCTGGATACCTCCCAATCCTTCACGGGTTGTACTGTAAAGTGGTGAGACTGTATTTTTAGGCAAACACAGCAAACACAGTTGATTTGCACACAGCCAGTGCCCTACAGACAGCAGTGAAGTGAATGACCAATTTTGCATGGGGGAAGTGGACCGCATAGAGGTGTATAAAACTTGAACTGGGATCGATCAACACTTAACAATGCACCAACGCAGTAAGGGCAGTGTTAGCGAGGTCTTTCCACCACTCTACAGAATGCTGGCTCATATAGTGTCTGCTCTGAACGCACACCCCCCCCTCCCAACAACTTTCCTCTTGTTTGTAGAAGTTGACCCCTCCACACAGCCTTGCTCATACCATAGCAATTGAGAGAAATGTAGACAAGGTCATCTTAAAGAATCTTTGACATTTGGATATGAAAGGACCTTCAGCCTTTTTGCTCTGCCTGGGTTGCTGTGCTAAATTATTTTCTGTCCTGTATCTAGGACCTTGATGGGGGCCTTAAAGTTAAGTCTCGGGGGAGCCCCAGAGGGGCCTGCAGGAACTGGCAAAACAGAAACAACAAAAGATTTGGCAAAAGCTGTAGCCAAGCAGGTAAAACTACTCAGGTGGAATCCTTCGCTGGACAGTCAAGGATGTTTGGCAGTGGGGATCAGGAGGGGTGGAGGGCAGGGACGGTAGTGGTATGAGGGTGACCGAAGGCGTGGTCAAAATGGAGGGTCTTGAGACAGGCCTTGAAGGAGGTAAGGGAGAGTGCGAGGCGAAGGGACTGGCGGGCTGGAATTCCAAAGGGTGGTGGCAGTCTGCAGTGAGGGCGAGTGTTGAATTGTGAACTTTGTTTTATCGTTTATGTTTCCTCTCTCTCTCTTCACAGTGCGTTGTTTTCAACTGCTCAGATGGGCTAGATTATAAAGCCATGGGGAAATTTTTCAAAGGCCTGGCACAAGCTGGAGCTTGGGCTTGCTTTGACGAGTTCAACAGAATCGAGGTAATAAAACAGTGGATACCCAGGCCCGAACTGCACATTCCTCAAATTTTCATTGAATATTGAAAACCTCCAAACTCCTCAGTGGTTTGCTATCTCACTAACGCAATAGTCATGGACCAATATAACTTGAGACAACATAATAACACCAAAGGTTATTGTTGGTGGGTTTTTTTGACAACTGGTGACCAACATTGTCCCACATCCCAGGCACACTTTTGAGATGTCTCCATGTGATAAAGCACAAATGCAAGGATTATTAATAATTATTCTACCAAATGCAGCAATTGGCCAGCTCCCCGTCCAAACAAAACTCCACAGCTGTTATTTGGTTACAGTCTTTTATTATTGTCTGACTGGAAGTGTTAGCTCTGTTGATTTTTGCTGAATTATCTCGACAGGTTGAGGTGCTATCTGTAGTTGCACAACAGATTCTCAGCATTCAACAAGCTATTGTTCGCAAACTCAAGAGATTCAACTTTGAGGGCACGGAGCTTTCTTTAAACCCCACGTGTTCAGTCTTTATTACCATGAATCCCGGCTACGCGGGCAGGGCCGAACTACCTGACAACCTGAAGGTAAAGGCTCAAATCTTTCGTCTGATATCTATTGGTGAATCGGTACGCTGAAGGAAGTGATTGTTAAATTAAGTGTGTGAACTTCAGTATAAAATATTACATGTCAGTTGTCATAAATCCTGTTAAACACGCCCCATTTGGATCATAATGTATATTATCCGATTAACTTGATGATAGTCTGGCCATGTAAATCACACAAAAATGTTTGTATACCAGGCTGGCGATCATTTGAAGGTTGAGACCTTCTGTTTTAAAGCCCTATACGTCCAAATGATTCGCTTCTGCCTCACACAAAAGGACTGCAGTACCTCCTTAATATCATCTACATCAAAGCAGCTTTTGGGAAACAGTAATAGGACAGAACCTCAAAGGGTCAAAGAATTATTCTGACTCCATTGGAGTCAGGGTGAATGCCAACGTCCTATTCTTTCTATTGGGTTCCACACTGTCTTTGAGTGCTGAGTGCTTGGCTCACGCGGCTTTGCCTGTGTTTTCCAAAGGCTCTGTTCCGCACAGTTGCGATGATGGTGCCAGACTATGCCCTGATCGGTGAAATTTCTCTTTACTCGATGGGATTTATCGACTCCCGAAGGTAAAAGAACATCCTTTTTAGAGAACTCTTACTGCGAATGCTCTGCCGTTTGCATCGTTTTTAAAACAAAATTTCTTTCTATCTTTCAGTTTGTGTAAGATATAATTTTTATAGAAATAAGATATTTCCCCCCCCTCCCCCCCCACCCCCACTCCCTCCCCCCACATTTCCTTCCTCCTTGACCCAGTCTTGCCCAGAAGATTGTAGCTACTTACCGGCTGTGCTCGGAGCAGCTCTCATCGCAGCATCACTACGACTATGGGATGCGAGCGGTCAAATCCGTCCTGACCGCAGCCGGCAACCTGAAGCTGAAGTACCAGGAAGAGAACGAGAGCGTCCTGTTGCTGCGAGCTCTGTTGGACGTCAACTTGGCCAAGTTTTTGGCCCAGGATGTGCCTCTCTTTCAGGTACAGTGTGTCTCAGCGCTCCGAGACGCTGTCCGGCATGTAGGGGTGCTACATAAATCGCCGTTGCTGTTTCCAATAAGGAAAATCGCGTCCACTGAGAGGCCGCTGAGCGTCAGGTGTGCCAGTTTACTGTATAAATCACTGTATAATGAGATATAATTATACAATGATTTATAATGATTATTACAAATTCATAATTATTCATTTAAATTAATTATAATTAAGATTATAATTGAGATATAATTAGTCTTGTATTTAATTAAAATCAATTAGCTGACGCAAGCTGGAACATCTTTACGGTTGGACCCACGAGTGTTATTTATTGTTCCTGCTTGATAAAAACACAGTATTTGAAATCCTGTAGCTCAGTGGTTAGAGCACTCGCCTAACAAGCGAGAGACCTAGGTTCAATTCCAGCTAGGGCGCAACCTGTTTCCTTACTCCATATGCCTAATAATAATTTTTAAATTATTTGGTCACTTCAATGTGGGACACTGCTGTGTGCTGTTGGCTGCTGCGTTTTGCCCACATATATACAATCAATTCAATTTACAATATATTATAATTATTGATTGATTCTGTGAAGCGTTTTGAGATGTCTAGAAGACGTGAAAGGCGCTATATGAGATGCTTTTATTGTTGTTGTTATTATTATATTGGTGGTTTAGGTTTTCAAGTCAGCAATTAAAAAAAAAGTTTAATTATATCCTCACATAACAGTCATTACAACCTTGCCTCTTTTTGTAGGGAATTATATCTGACCTGTTCCCTGGAGTGGTGCTGCCCGAACCAGATTACGTAGTCTTCCTCCAGGCCCTGAATGCAAACGTCAGGAAATTGAAGCTTCAACCTGTTCCGTGGTTTATTGGGAAGATCATTCAGGTCACTTGTAGTTGCACCACACTGTCTATAAAGCCTCCATGGCCTCTGTCCCACCCTACCACTATGGTCTCCTAACCCCCTCTACCAACCTGTCCGCTCCCTCTGCTCAACGGGCTCTGGCCTGCTCCATGTACCCAACCCACCCACCATTTAGCCTCCTTCAAGTCCTGCCTCAAGATCCCCCTCTTCGACTGTGCCATCGGTCATCTCCCCTTCCCCTCTCTTCCACCCTCCCTCCCTGATCCCGTCCCCTGCTTGCAAGAGATGTTAAGTCTTCTGTTGCTTGATTGATAGGCTCCTGTCAGGTTAATTAAAGGTTCTGCTTTGGTTTTACTACCTCAGATTTATGAGATGATGATGGTGCGTCATGGATTTATGATCGTTGGGGATCCGCTGAGTGGTAAATCCTCTGCCTACAAAGTGTTGGCCGGAGCCCTTGGTGATCTGTTTTTAGGTAATTATTTAACACTGTGACCTAACCAGTCTAGTTATATAAACAGTGTCATAGCTTCCTAGCTGGTGTATGGCTCCCCCCCCTGTCCTCAGCTCGGGTCTGAAGCAGTGACTGTCCAGTGCTTTGGGACGTCCTCCTGAAATGAAAGGCGCGATACAAGTATAACTTGTTGTTATTGTGCTCCTTTACCACCAACTGGGAGGTGTGCAAAAGTGACTTTATGATGCTCCGTGACCTCTGAATCAGAAGGGTGTGGGTTCAAATCTCACATCGGGACTTGAACTCACACAGTCTTAGCTGATACTCCAGTGCAGGGGGTGGGTGGAGGGGGTGTGGGGGGTTTGCATTATCGGAGGCACAGTTCTTAGGATGAGATGTTAAACTGCGTCTTTGTTTGCCTGGTCAGGAGGAGTATAAAGCTCCCACAGTACTATTCGAAAAAGAGAAGGGAGTTTCTCAGTTGTACGTGGGTTGTATGTGCATTTGTTCACAGTTGCACAGTCACTCCATTTCACAGCGAATCCTGTGAAGCACTTGCAAGGCATCCTACCGACTCTATAAACCAAATGCCAGGATTATTATTATAACAGTATCATTATTATGATGATGAAGCTACATTTAGGCATAGCTCGCCCTGTGTTTATCTTTCAGGTGGGCAAATGGAGGAGTTTTCTGTTCAATACCGGGTAATAAACCCCAAGGCTATCACCATGGGGCAGCTGTACGGCTGTTTTGACCCCGTAAGCCATGAGTGGACGGACGGAGTCCTCGCTACCACCTTCCGCGAGCAGGCGGTGTCCATCACTGACAAGCGCAAGTGGATTATATTTGACGGACCTGTGGACGCCGTCTGGATCGAAAATATGAACACCGTGTTAGACGACAACAAGAAAGTACGTGGCGAGCTTTTCCTCTACCTATTTCGGCTCAATAATTGACCCTTCCCTACAGAGCTCCTGTAGCACAGTGGTTAGAGAGCGCTCGCCTGACGAGTGTGAGACCTGTGTTTCGAATCCAGGCAGGTCAGGGTGAAAGCTTAGGCAAGTTTCCTTACTTCACACATGCTCCTAATGATAATCTGTCCCCCCCCCCCCCAAAAAAATGCAATAATAAAATTGGTCATTTCAATCCACGACTGTTTGTGGGGACTCTGCTGTAATTGGCTGCCGCGTTTTCGCCCACAAGAAATGCAGTCAATTCACTTTACAGTATGTTCCGTGAAGCGCTTTGGGACGTCGATAAGATGTGAAAAGCGCTATATCAAATGCAAGGATTATTATTGTCTAACATGATTATTTACAAGTCTGAACGGATCACGATCATGAGATCACGAGAGGTCATGTTATGTTCACGTAAGTGTGTTTTACGAGTTAAACCGCAGTACGAGGCGTTTGCTTCACCAGACCTTGCGCCAGCGTGTTTTTTTGCGTGCTGTTTTTCTGCTTCCAGTTATGCCTGATGAGCGGTGAAATTATCCAGATGAATTCCAAGATGAGTTTAATCTTTGAGCCGGCTGATCTAGAGCAGGCGTCTCCTGCCACTGTCAGCAGGTAACGGGGTTCACCATTTGTTGAGTGTTGGGAGTTTACAGCATTTTGTTTTTTGCAGCCACTTGTAGTCAAGTGTTTCGCTTCTCACCTTGTGTGCACAGATGTGGCATGATTTACATGGAGCCTCACCAATTGGGTTGGGTACCTCTGAAGGATTCGTACATGGACACGTTACCGGAGTCTCTCACCCCTGAACACAAAGAACTGGTAAATCTGCACACTGTATGAATAGTTACTATTTATATCAGTGAACCTAATCTCGGTGTGTGTCAGTGTATGCGTGTGTCTGCGTGTGTATGAGTGTGTGTTTTTATGTGTGTGTGTGTGTGCACGTGTGTGTGTGATTTCAAGATCCTCACTCTTGTCTTCAAATCTCTCCACTCCTCTGCGCTTCCCTACCTCTCTGACCGCCTCTCTCCCCAAAACAGCAACCGTTGCCTTCGCTCCTCTGGTTCTGGTCTCCTCCTTGTCCCCCGAATCCTCCGCTCCACCATCGGCGGCCGTGCCTTCAGCCACTACTCCCCGAAGCTTTGGAATTCCCTTCCTCACTCCCTTCGCCTGGCTCCCTCTCTTCCTAGTTTCAGGTCTCGGCAAAAGACCTTTCTGTTCGACCGCGCCTTCGGTCACCTTTTCCCCCCCCCTCCCCCTGGTTCGGGCCCAGGATCCGTTATTGTGACGCGCTCTGAGATGCCGTCTGGGCTTGGAGGGCACACTATATAAATTGAAGTTGTTGTTGTTGTCTCGAAGTATATATCGAACGCAAGGGATTATCAGCATTTAACAATCCTAACGAAACAATGCAAATGGTTGAAAATTCCCAAGAAGCTCAGTATCGATGTGTTGTGTTTTACAATCTCGCCGGGTGTGAAATGCCTGTTCAGGTTGTTGGCTGGGTTGTTGTGACGACTCTGTTTTCAGATCCGCGACATGTTCCACTGGCTGATGACTCCCTGCTTGGACTTCATCCGCCTGCATTGCAAGTTCTTTGTGCAGACGTCTCCCATGCATCTAGCCTTCACCATGATGCAGCTCTACACTTGTTTAATGGGTAGGTGGGCTGGCTGCTCTTTCCAGAGCCTGGCCTGGAGATTACGCTCCCAAGTTCAGAGTTGACACTGTTTCAAAACGCTCTTGATCCTAGTCCCGTCAAATTTAGCGTCTTCGCCGTTTAAACCGAGCTGTTCGCTAACATGACTCCGTGTGCGTTCGGCTGCTCCGCAGATGAAATCGCTGAATCGGGAAACGAGGAGAAGGAGAGTATGTCTAGCCAGCAGATTACCCTGTGGCTTCAGGGTCTGTTCCTCTTTGTGATGGTGTGGACTGTGGCTGCCACAATCACTGGGGAGAGTCGCAAGAAGTTTGATGTTTTCTACCGTAACCTGATTTTGGGGATGGACGACAATAATCCCCGGCCAAGGAGCGTCAAACTGACCAAGAACAATATCTTTCCCGAAAGAGGTCAGGTTCAAAATGGAATAACAGAAATTTAAGGGCGACAGTTTTAAGATGAAGGGGTCAGTCTTTTCACACAGAGTTGAAAAATGTCTTCACTCAGAGGGTGATGAATTTATGGAATTTCTACCTCAAAAGGCTGTAGATGCTCAGACCTTGAACATATTCGAAATTGAGATTGATAGATTTCTTATGGATAAAGGGATTAGGGGATATGGGGATAAGGCGGGCAAGTGGAGTTAGATTAGAAGATGAGCCATGATCTTATTGAATGGCAGGGCAGGCTTGAGGGGCTGAATGGCCTACTCCTGCTCCAAATCCTTATGTTCTTATGTAAACCCGTGTTAATAATCCTTGCATTTGATACAGCGCCTTGGCATCGGGAGGATGTCTCAAAACACTTCATGGGATTCACATGGAGTGACTGTGCATTGCGTAGGCGGTAATATACAACTGAAGGTATATGGGAAATAACACAGATCGCCTTAGTTTAAAATCAACTAACCATTTATTTTCGAAGGTGCAGTATTCCTTGTGACTTTTAGTTGCTTGTTGAATTGAAGAACATTCTTCACTGTCAATGAAATGTCTGGGAAATTCCTCAACACAACAGGTTTGGGAAAATTGAGTTAGAGGCAGTGCTAAACAATGCTGCATCTCTCACCCAGTTGTGGTTGCATTGTTTTTAAGGAGCTCCTGTAGCTCAGTGAGTGATTAGAGCACTCGCCTTACAAGCGTGAGACCTGTGTTCGAATCTAGGTAGATCAGGACAAAACCCTTGGGCAAGTTTCCTTTCTGCAAACACTTGATAATAATCCGTCCAAAAAAACACAATGATAAAAAAAATGGGTAATTTCAATCCACGACTGTTTGTGGGGACGCTGCTGTGCGCAATTGACGTTACGCCCACAAATATACAGTCAATTCCCTTTGCAGTATATTCTGTGAAGCACTTTGAGACGTCGATAAGATGTGAAAAGCGCTATGTCAAATGCAAGGATTATTATTATTATTATTATTATTTTACAGTCCTTGATTTGTTTTCTCTTTAAACAGGATCAGTCTACGACTATTATTTCCACAAGCACGCCAGCGGGCAGTGGAACATGTGGACCGATTACATCAGCAACGAATCTGAGGCTATCCCCAACAATGCAAAGGTGAAGGAAACTGACACGGAACAATGGACCGTCTTTCGAGTCTGGGAGCTTATGTTTTTTCGCCGGTGGCTGATTTCCCCCGAGATTGTCGCAACAAAATATTTGCTGCAAGAATTACAATGGGGGGGGGGGGGGAAGCTTCATCCTTTGGGCTGAGTTAACAACAGCGTATATTTTTTGGCGTTAATTCACGTTCCCTCGTGAATGGTGGCGGCTTCTCCAATCATTGCACAGAAATGAACGTGTAGCGTATGAATTATAGAATTGAACTGTAAAAGATTGAAAGGAAAGGAAAGCTAGGTGCTTAGTTTTAATTTTTTTTTCATTTCAAAAAAATGTACTACAATCTTACACAGTATTTGCTGTAAGAATCTTGATGTTTGTCCCTGTTGAATTGCCAGGTGTCGGATCTCATTATTCAGACCATGGAAACCGCCAGACAGAGTTTCTTCCTGAGCACCTATGTAAAACACAGAATCCCTATGTTGTTTGTGGGCCCTACTGGCACGGGGAAATCTGCCATGACCAACAAATTCCTCATGCTTCTGCCCAAAGAGAAATACATTCCCAACTGCATCAACCTCTCTGCCCAAACGTCCGCAAATCAAACGCAGGACATCATCATGTCCAAACTAGACAGGAGAAGGAAGGGAGTCTATGGCCCACCTATGGGAAAGGAATCCATTGTGTTTGTAGGTAAGACCTTTGAGATGCTGGTGATAATCAAATGAATAATTGTGCTTAAATTTGATATGGAGCCTTAGCACGTCACTGAGACGTCTCAAAATGATTGACAGAATATACTGTAAAGTGAATTGACTATATATTTTGTGGTATATTATTGAGTTAGAATTTTTCTTCCAACAAACAGTTTTGATGAGGCTGTTTTTTTTTTAAAAAGGTGAACTTGTTCTTATTTAATAATGTATTTTAAACAGTGGTTCGCTTGCCTCCCCTCTTTCGTGGCTTTCTGATGACTGAGTTAAACTTTAAAAAAAAACGATAAAGCAGAATCCATCAACCGAAGACTTGAGTGTCAGTGTCAGAGAACAAAACTAAATATAATTTCCTTTAGTCTAATGTGATATCCGAGAACGGTAGAATTTATCAGTTGTTTATTGGCTGTTTTTAAATTGCAAAGCAATCTTTATAATTTCAACAGCAACTTGCATTTGTATAGTAAGTAGTCCAGTGCGCAATTATAATAATAATTGCATTTGATATAGTTTTTCACATCGTTTAGACGTCTCAAAGCGCTTGTCAGAATATACTGAGCGAAACACGGCAGCCAATTGCACACAGCAGTGTCCCACAAACAGTCGCGGACTGAAGTGACCAATTTATTAGTGTGTTGTTTTTTCCATGAGGAATTATTATCAGGCGTGTGGAGTAAGAAAACTTGTCCAAGGCTTCGCCCTGGCTGGGAATCGTACCCAATCGTACGAGGCGAGTGCTCTAAGCAGTGAGCTCCGGTGGTTAAGACTCCAATTTCATATCGTGCACAAATGAAACTTATCCAGAAGCGTTTTTATGTGTTCTTTCCAGATGATCTGAACATGCCTGCAAAAGAGATCTATGGCGCACAGCCGCCTATCGAGCTCCTTCGCCAATGGCTTGACCAGGGCCACTGGTACGACAGGAAAGACACATCAAAGCTTCACATCACGGACGTATTGTTCATATCAGCAATGGGGCCACCTGGTGGTGGCAGGAATGACATCACTGGTAAGGAAAGTGTGACTCTCTCTGAATTCAGAATTCGCTAAGAGAATGATCGAGAGGAATTATTGTACGAGAGAGCAGAGTGGCAGCAGCAGAAGGAGGATTTTGCTTGTTTTAATATTTAAAAAATCATTGTCGGCATTTTATTTGCAAGTCAATTCCAGTAAATTAGCTTCACTATTGTAGTTTGAGATCCTCAACGATGGTCTGTGAATATATTCTCTGACGCACTTTGGGACGTCTCAATGACTTGACCTGTTCTTATTCAATAATGTATTTAAATATATATTTCTATGTCCAACTCTGTGTAAATTGCCACTCATCTGTCATCTGTTCTCTGCCATCACCTAGAGGATTCAATTCAAGATCCTGATACTTAGAGTCAAATGAGGACTCAATTCATCTCTAAAAGTTCTGTCAGGGTTTCTTCTGCTTTAATTGACAGGTCGCTTCACTCGCCATCTGAACATAATCTCCATTGATGCATTTGACGATGAAACGATGATAAAGATTTTTACTTCCATCACAGATTGGCATTTTAATCAAGGGTTTGATCCCACCTTTCTCCGGTAAGTTCTACACCTTCTAGTCAAATTCAATCAAAATCACATTCTTCAAGGGGACTAATGCTACCAATTATCTAATAACAATAATAATCCTTGTGTTTTGATGTAGGGCCTTATCACATTGTTAAGACGTCCCAAAGCGCTTCACAGAGTATATTTACAGAAGTCCTGTAGCTCAGTGGTTAGAGCACATGCGTTACAAGGCATGAGACCAATGTTGAAATCCAGACAGGGCAAAACCTTGGGCAAGTTGACTTACTCCATTTGCCTAATAATAATCACTCAAAAAAAATCTATAATAAATTGGTCATTTCAATCCACGACCATTTGTGGGACGCTGCTGTGCGCAATTCACTGCTGCGTTCTGCCCACAAATATACAGTCAACTCACTTTACAGTATATTCTGTGAAGTGCTTTGAGATGTTTAGAAGACGTGAAAAGCGCTGTATCAAATGCAAGGATTATTTTTGTTGTATTTCAAAGCGAATTGACTGTATATTTTGTGGATGAAATATTGGTTTTGTGTGGCTGTTCTAAATTGTTCTGTGTCTCAGATTGGGTAAGATAATGGTGCAAGCTACCACCTCGGTTTACAAGGCTGCCATGGAGAATTTTCTTCCAACTCCGTCCAAATCGCATTACGTATTTAATCTCCGAGATTTCTCTCGAGTCATCAGAGGGGTGCTGCTCTGTCCGGGGTCTCATCTGAAGGTGGGTAGTGAAGATCTCCCGAGAGTTATTTTGAACGTCAAACACATTGCGTGTTCTAGTTGAAGTGGCCTTGAGCTATCATTTTTGTATTAAAAAAGGTTTGCATTTTGGGGAAAGTATATGTGTGTGTGTGGTGGGTGGGTGGGTGGGGTGGAGGTTTATAAGGAAACGCTTATAATAAATAAACTGGCAGGATTTGTTGGAGGTGCTGTGCTTTGGATAAGACATAACATGTGCTCAGGACGCTTGCCTGTTCAGGTGGACGTTTTAAGATCTTACGGCTCTCAGTATTGTTGCCAACAAAACCTTCAGATGAATTTGGTCATTGGCTTTGTAGCTGTTTGTAGTACATTCCTTTCTGCATAACCCAAGACTTCAGAGACTCTTCCCACATGTTGAATGTGGACGAGGGAGTGATATTGGCCGGGCCAGATCCGTAGGCGCAACATTCTATTTGCAAACTGCCGGAGTTACACGCTATGAATATTTTCCTTTGCTAGGAGGGAGAGAAACTAATCCGTCTCTGGATTCATGAAGTTTACAGAGTGTTTTATGACCGGTTGATTGAAGAGCAGGACCGAGAAACTTTCTTCCAAATAATTAAAGAAACAACATCGAGTTGCTTCAAACAGTCTGTGGACAAGGTACCTGCACATCTCTTTTTCCCTCACTTGCTGAAAATGTATTTTTGTGAAAGGTAAAACAGAAAGGGAGTTCTTACTACCAGTGTGCAAGCCCATTGATCAGTCAGCCAATGACGAGTGTCCAATTCCGGCATTAAAGTGTGTCCAGCAGGGATGGCTGAATAGCAATCAGAAGGGACTGAGTTGGAGTATTTTCTTCTCCATGGCGATGCTTGCTTGGCAATGCTAAGGATAGTTGTAATAAACTCCCAATGCTACCATCCCACGAAGATGAAACTATCCCAGGATGTGTGATTCCACCGTAGATCGTGTGATGCCTTTACTCATAGGAGGAACATTTTACTTTATTTAGTGTTTTTTTTTACAAAAAGTCGTCCATCAAACTCCTTACATCCTCTGTTTATATCCTGTTATGCTGTAGGTTTTAAGCCATTTGACTCCTTCGGGGAAAGTGACCGATGACAATATCCGCAGCCTGTTCTTTGGAGATTACCTGACCCCAGACGTGACCGTGAAGGCCTACGATGAGATCGTGGACCTCAAGCAACTTATGTCGATCATGGAATTTTACCTGTCTGAGTACAACAATGTTAGCAGGACTCCGATGGCTTTGGTAATGTTCAAGTTTGCCATCGAGCACGTCTCACGGATATGCCGGGTGCTTAAGCAGGACAACGGCCACCTGCTTCTGGTTGGCCTCGGTGGCACGGGAAGGCAGAGCGCTTCCAAACTGGCCACTTACATGAACGACTTCAACCTCTTCCAGATCGAGATCACGAAGAGCTACGGCAAGAACGAGTGGCACGAAGATCTCAAACGCATCATGGTGAAGACCGGCGTGGAGTCCAAACCCACCGTCTTTCTGTTCAGCGACAGTCAGATCAAGGACGAGTCCTACGTGGAAGACATCAACATGCTGCTGAACACGGGAGACATCCCAAACATCTTCCCGGCCGACGAGAAGGCCGAGATCCTCGAAAAGATGCAAGGCGTGGCCCGAGCAGAAGGGAAGAGAATCGAGGCCAGTCCGCTGGCACTGTACAGTTACTTCATTGAGAAAGTACGAATTAATCTGCACATTGTGTTGGGTAAGGGCTTCCATTTATTTACTGATTGCTAATCGAAGGCAGACATTAAAGCATCCTTTCCTAAAAAAAAAGTTGTTAAAATATACACCTCTAATCTCAGATCATAGAGTTAATCCAAATCCGTAGGTAACTTGGTGGCTACTCATTAAAATGTATGCCTTGCTATTGCAGCAAGTGTCCAATGCTAATGTTCATGGCCACATAACATTAAAGAAATAACTTAAATAAATAATTTAGGCTGTTAAATAAATAACCTAAAATAATGTTGGCAGTTGAAATAGTACCTCGTTACGTCGTTAAGATGTTTCAAAGATCTTTTTACAAGATTTACTGTCGTGTGTCATGACTGTGTATTTTGTGGCTGACCATGGAAAGCCAATTTGTGGACAGCAATGTCCGACAATTAGCCATGAAGAGAGTTGAGTCTTAAGGCGCCAAGGCACCTTACTCCAATGTGTATGAAGAAACTTCCAAAAACTGGGCAAACAGTGCCACAGATTCCATGCATTGCTGCTGCAAATAAAAAAATAAATGATTGGTGTCCACTTTCATAGAAATTCAATCAATTGGGCGGGAAAGGGCTATACACAGACTGGATTGTTGATCTGAGAAATTAAATGGAATCTCTTTGTCCTCACAGCGAGGAAAGGTGGTTGTGGGATGCAGAGGGGGAACAGGTATCAATGCTCCCCCTCTGCATGGAGTGACTATATTTATAACATTAAATGATATGGATTTTGGATTCTAAACCTAATTGTTTCGGTTGTGCTCCTGTTGTATCAAAGCCCTAACCATTGAAGGTACTTTACCTTATTTTGCAGCTATGAGTCCAATTGGAGATGCCTTTCGGAATCGTTTACGGATGTTTCCGTCGCTTATAAATTGCTGCACTATTGATTGGTTCCAAGACTGGCCACGAGATGCTTTAGAAATGGTGGCCTATAAATTTTTGGAAGATGTGGATTTAGATTATGATGTCAGGAAAGAGTAAGTTTTTTCCCCCCCACCCCCAAAGTTTCAAAGCTTCATTACCCTTCCTAGATCATGTTCAATCTCCTGTTCGTATCCCTTTTATGATTTATGTTTCTTCCGTGCGTAATTTGATGTTATTTTGTCTGGGCAGAGTTGTTTCATTGTGCAAGTATTTTCAAGAGAGTGCAAGGAAACTTTCAGAAAAGTATTTTTCCACATTACGGAGACCTAACTATGTGACTCCGACCTCCTATCTGGAACTAATTCTGACTTTCAAACATCTGATTACCATGAAGAGGCATGAAGTTGAACTGATGAAAAACCGGTATCTTGTTGGTCTTGAGAAGCTGCAGTTTGCATCTTCACAGGTTGGTTTCGCTGCACACCATTTATTACTGTTCAAAACTATACGTAAGAGAAGATAATAATAATAATCTTTTGATTTGATTATAGTGATTTCGGACGTCGTTGATATATCGCAAAGCGCTTCCCAGAATATATTGTAAAGTGTATTTTGTGGGAGATTATTCACAAGAGATTGTATCGAAGGAAGATTTTAAAATTTACAGCCAATAAGATGTTATTCTGAGATGTTTAAACCCTGTTTATGCAGTAGAATGGTTCAGTCATGATGGCAACTTTTAAGTTATCCTTTCATTTAGAGAAATGCTTGAGAGTCACAAGACTTCATATTTTTCGACAAACAAAAAGTAAAGCTTTTTTAAATCTCGTACTGCGATGCACCACTATTTCATACCACAGAACAAACCAAGTTTGGATATACCAATCCTTTAAGGTGATTTTTAATACTATTAGGAAGTATTCAAATTCCTCATTCCTAATATTTAAAAAATCCAGTTGTTAGTTGATTGACGGATCACTTTACGGGCTAATAATCCCTCTAACCCCCCAAAAAAAAATTGGTCACTCAATCCATGACTGTTTGACACTGCCGTACGCAATTGGCTGCCACAATATATTCTGTGAAGTGTTTTGAGACGTCTCAACAATGTGATAAGGCGCAATATCAAATGTACATATTAATATGATTGATTATTATTCGTTAATAACTATTATTATTACTAACCATGTGTCTCCTATCCACCGCAGGTGTCTGTAATGCAGAAGGAGCTGACGGACTTGCAGCCAGAGCTGATTAAAACATCTGCGGAGACCGAGAGGATGATGGTAAAAATTGAAGAGGAAACGGTTGAAGTCGATGCCAAGAGAGAACTTGTGTCGGGAGATGAACAGATAGCGAACGTGGCTGCAGCTGCCGCCAAAGAGATCAAGGTATGAAAACCCGAGAGTCAGTAACTAGAAACGGGCTGTCTGAACAGTACTGGCTGTTTGTGGCAGAAAAAGTGGATCGTGAGTAGGATTTGATATTAAAATCAAATCTCAGTTTATTTTCACTCCACCTCTCAAAGCACCTGTAAATCTGAAACCTAAATTTAGCCAGCGCTTTATCATGTTCTTTGAGACATTTCAAAAGCCCTTCACAGAATATGCCCTAAAGTGAATCGCCGGTAAAGGGAATTAAACTCTCAGAGACGCCATCTGGCATGAAGAGATGATATGTGGATAGCAAGTTGTTATTGTCGACCTCATATCTTGTGGGCAAAATGAAACGCCTGTGTATGTTGTCCAGCCTGTGGAGGTTGCAGCTTTGTAGATATTTTATTGAAGCGTGCTCCTCGTGAGAACCTGAGGGGGTCTTGTTTGCTCGTGGAGCTCTTGTAGCTCAGTGGTTAGAGCACTCGCCTTACAAGCATGAGACCTGTGTTCTAATCCAGGTAGATCAGGGCGAAACTATGGGCAAATTTCCTTACTCCACACACCTAATAATAATCCGTCCCAAAAAACACAGTAATAAAAATTGGCCATTTCAATCCACGACTGTTTGTGGGACCCTGCTGTGCGCAATTAGCTGCTGCCTTTCTCCCACAAAATCTATAGTCAATTCGCTTTACAGTGTATTCTGTGAAGAGCACTGATAAGACGTGAAAAGCGCTATATCAAATGCAAGGATTATTATATATTATTATTGTATGCGTGGGATGTGTTTCCAGGATGAATGCGAGGGTGACTTGGCTGAAGCCATGCCAGCATTGGAGGCTGCTGTAGGAGCTCTGGACACCTTGAAACCTGCTGACATCACTGTCGTGAAGACTATGCAGAATCCGCCAGGTCCAATCAAGCTGGTGATGGAGAGTATCTGCGTCATGAAAGGAGTAAAACCAGAGAGAAAACCAGATCCAAGTGGTTCAGGTGCAGTATTGACTTAATCATCAGGTCACATTAAGAATTCATCGTCTGACTCTCTACCCTAAATTAAGGGAGGGAAGGGGTGAAGCAGAGATACTCCAGGATGGAGCTACAGAGTTGGACGACTGAAAGCTTTCCTACTGATGGCAGAGCAGATTGGGCAGGGGACCGGAAGCAGTCTGGTATGCACTGAGTCGAGGGAGAAGACGAGGCAATAAGATAGTAAAAGGCTATAGAGCGAGTTAAACCTGTGGAGGGATTTGAAAGTGGGACAAAATTCACTGGGGGATTGGGAGCTTTCCAGATAATATTTTCACTTTGATAACATAAATCTAGATAATATATTGATACTGTATATTGATTGGTATTTAGCAGTAAAATGACTCACTACAATCACTTGGATGAAGAATAAAATTCAAGCCCAAATGTTTTTCACGCAGGCAAAATGATTGAAGACTACTGGGGCCCTTCTAAAAAGGTTCTCGGTGACTTGAAGTTCCTTGAAAGCCTAAAGACTTATGACAAGGATAATATTCCACCTGCCGTCATGAAGCGGATTCGAGAAAAGTTTATAGATCATTCCGATTTTCAGCCCGCCGTCATCAAAAATGTGTCGTCCGCTTGCGAAGGGCTGTGCAAGTGGGTCCGAGCCATGGAAGTGTACGAGCGGGTAATCAAAGTGGTCGGACCGAAGCGAGAGCGTCTGAGACTAGCAGAAGCAGAGCTTGCCGTCCAGATGGACAAGCTGAACATCAAACGAGGGGAGCTGAAGGAAGTGGAAGACAAACTGCAGAAGCTAAATGACGAATTTGACGTGATGAATGGCAAAAAAAAGGACTTAGAAAACAGCATAGAGCTCTGTTCACAGAAGTTGGTGCGTGCCGAGAAACTGATAGGTGGGCTAGGCGGAGAAAAGTCCAGATGGACCGAAGCCGCCCACGATTTGGAAGTGATTTACAGAGACCTAACCGGAGATGTGCTTCTATCATCGAGCACTGTAGCCTACCTGGGAGCGTTCACTGTCGATTATCGTATCCAGTGTCAGGACGAGTGGCACTCGTTGTGTCGGCAGAAGAAGATCCCTTGCTCCGAATTCTTCTCCTTGAATCATACGTTGGGAGACCCCGTGAAGATCCGCGCCTGGCAGATCGCGGGACTGCCCATCGACTCTTTCTCCATCGACAACGGTATCATCACGTCACAGTCTCGCCGATGGCCTTTGATGATCGATCCCCAAGGTCAGGCAAACAAATGGGTCAAAAATATGGAGAAATCCAATCGGATCGGAGTAATAAAACTCTCTGACATTAACTACGTGAGGACTTTAGAAAATGCTATTCAGTTTGGTACCCCTGTCCTGCTGGAAAATGTTGGTGAGGAACTTGATGCACTGCTTGAGCCCGTGTTGCTAAAGCAGACGTTCAGACACCAGGGAATAGAATGCATGCGTCTAGGGGAAAACATCATTGAGTACTCGCACGACTTCAAATTCTACATTACCACTCGTTTGAGGAACCCGCACTATCTCCCCGAAGTGGCGGTAAAAGTCTGTCTCTTGAACTTCATGATCACGCCACTGGGTCTCGAAGATCAACTGCTGGGAACCGTGGCCGCCAAAGAGAAGCCGGAACTGGAGGAGAAGAAGAATATTTTGATCTTGGAGAGCGCCGAGAACAAAAAGCAGCTCAAGGAGATAGAGGACAAAATTCTTGAAGTCCTATCGACGTCCCAGGGAAATATCTTAGAGGATGAAACCGCCATCAAAGTGTTGTCCTCTTCAAAATTGCTCTCGCAAGAAATATCTGAAAAGCAAAAGATCGCGACCGCCACAGAGAAAGAAATCGACGCCACTCGATTGGGTTACAAGCCCGTGGCTGTCCACTCATCCATTGTCTTCTTTTGCATCACAGAATTGGCCAATATTGAACCAATGTATCAATATTCATTGACGTGGTTCATTAACCTGTACATGGTGTCCATTGCAAACAGTGCAAAAAGCGAAGTCTTGGAAGAAAGGATCGTGAGCATCATCGACCACTTCACATTGGGTATCTATAACAACGTCTGTCGCTCTCTGTTTGAAAAGGACAAGCTGCTGTTTTCGCTGCTTCTCACAGTGGGGATAATGAAGGGCAAAGAGAACATTGACGAACAGTTGTGGTACTTCCTACTAACCGGCGGCGTGGCTCTTGAAAATCCCTATCCAAACCCCGCTCCTGAGTGGCTGTTGGAAAAATCCTGGTCCGAGATCGTCCGGGCAAGCAACATGCGAAACCTTAACGGTTTTATGGAGCACGTACAGGAAAATGTACAGAGTTGGAAGGAAATCTATGACTCGGCCAAACCTCATGAGGAGAATCTGCCAGATGAGTGGAACTTCTTAACTGGGATGGACCACTTGGTGGTTCTGAGGTGCTTCAGACCCGACAAGATCATCCCAGCGATGCAAGACTTCATTTCTAATGAAATGGGAAGTACGTATATTGAACCCCCAACGTTTGACCTCGGAGGCAGCTACATGGATTCCCATTGCTGTGCACCTTTAATATTCATCCTGTCGCCTGGCGCTGATCCCATGGCAGGTAAAGTACTCATTCTGAATATTTAATCATTGCTTTACTGTTACATTCTATTGTTAAGAATTACTACTATAGGACGAGGGTTACAGAATTGAGATTAGAAACTATAATAGTTTTGTCTATCGATTCGCTAGTTTGTTGCATGCAACAATATCAGGCAATATTAGATAACTGTTATCAGTGATAACTACTGTTTGTGATAACTAATACAATTTGTAGTTTTGTTGAAGTAATCTATTGATCACTGCTTTCAAGTTAGCTAAGGTTGCTCAAAGTTTTAGTTTAAACACTCTTAATATAAATCTGCCAAACTTAAGATTTTAAAATATGATATTTAGTATTTTAAAAAAAACATTTTATCCACATTTTGTTTGCAAGTGATGTGCTTCAGCCTGCTGTTCATTTTGTTTAAAATGATTTGATCTATTCATTTCTAAACAAAAAGAAACATTTAATAAATTCTTAATGCGAAGGTGTGTGAAATTATTAGGTGTCAAAAGGGAACTAGCTAAATAAGGAGTAAGCTATGGGATAAAAGAGAAGGTAAATATGACAGTTGTTTTTAGAAGAGTCAGCACATACTAATGGGCCGAATAGCTTTCTTCTATGCTATAAATTTCTAGGGTTCTATTCATTGCTATGTATGCTTCTTGCAATCCATTTCTCGTTGCTTTCTGCTATGCTCACAGGCTTGCTGAAGTTTGCAGATGATCTTGGGATGGGTGGTGGAAACACTCAAACAATCTCGCTTGGTCAGGGCCAAGGACCCATTGCAGCAAAAATGATCGAGCATGCTCTTATAGCAGGAACATGGGTTGTGTTACAGAACTGCCATCTTGCAACGAGTTGGATGCCTGCTCTGGAGAAAATCTGCGAGGAAGTAATAATCCCAGAAAACACCAAAACTTCCTTCAGGTCCACACTTTTTCTAATTCTGTTTAATATTTACAATATTCCTTGCATTTGATATAGACTCAAAATGCCTCAATGCGCTTCGCAGAATTTCGTAACAAATAAAAAGTGACTGTGTAGGTGGAAATAATGTTTTTTGGACTTTTCATTGATGTAGGAAAGGTTTTCTTCGTCAATGTTCCAAGACAAGTTGTGAGCATTTATCTGATCTCTTAGTTCTTTCTGATCAGACTGTTCTAATGCAATAGGAATTAACAAAGATTGTAAGTCCTGTAGCTCGATGATTGGAGCACTCACCTTACAAATGGGAGACCTGGGTTCAATTCCAGGTAGGGTGAAATCTTGCTCAAGTTTCCTTACTCCACACACCTAATCATAATTCCTAAAAGAAAGCAATAATTGGTCATTTCAATCCACGACTGTTTGTGGGACACTGCTGTGCGCATTTGGCTGCCGCGTTTCGCCCACAAATATACAATCAATTCACTTTACAGTATCTACTGTGAAGCGCTTTGAGATGTCTAGAAGAACACTATATCAAATGCAAGTATTATTAATATTACATTCATCCACAATATGCAGATTCTTTGTTTTGATAAAGACTTACGGCTCCAGAGGTGTCAGTTCTTCAGACATACTCAACAATTAGAGGCAATTATTGGTACTTGTATCATTGAGCTTTGAGCTGAACAATTTTGCTTCATTTACAGACATTGTTGCCTGCCTCTGTAATAAGGGGGGTGGGGAGGTTGTGGGGGAAAGAGGCACAAAATGGGGCTAAGTGAGTGGGATATTGGGAAGGAGTTGCAGAAAGCAGGGTTTTAGTGACATCAATTGCTGTTGAGAGTTTGATTGGGATGAAGTGGGGTGAGAGACATGCTGCTTGGCCTCTGGCTGGCTGAAGTAAGTACTTTATAAAGAGATATATTATTTTGCCATCAAAACCTGTCTTTCTAGATTGTGGCTGACGAGTTACCCATCGGATAAGTTTCCTGTCAGCATCCTCCAGAACGGAATAAAGATGACCAACGAACCTCCGAAGGGCCTCAGGGCCAATATGCTGCGTTCATATCTCAATGACCCAATCTCAGACCCTGCCTTCTTCTCCAGTTGTGACAAACCAGAAGCCTGGCAAAAGCTTCTCTTCGGACTTTGTTTCTTCCACGCTCTTGTCCAAGAGAGGAGGAACTTTGGTGCTCTGGGTGAGCTTTCAGATGAGATTGTTTTAATTTTATTCCATTATATTGTCTACTATTTTTCAGTCTGTTTGTAATCTTTCCCATAGGAAGAGCATCGTAAGTTCTATATTTTGCATATGCAATTTGGATTTCTAGATCAGAGATAATGAAAAAATAATACAACTATGCAAATATATTTATATAGTGCCCTTCATATAGGGTAGCATCTCAGAGCGCTTAACAATGATAAAGCTTGACATGAGTCGGGTGGTTTACTGTAGACATGGTCATAGATGGGTAGGCATCTGAAGACAGGCAAAGCAGATTTATATAGAGAGTTTTGGTATGTAGAGGCTGAAAGCATGGCCGCCAATGGTGGGCGGAGGGAGGGGTGGAGGGGCTTGCAGGATACCAGAGCCAGCTGAGCAAAAGTGGGGGAGGGGTGGTGGTTAGAGGGGTGCTGTGAAAGAACTTTAGAGATGTAAGGGGCTGCCAGGGAATTAAGTGACTTGTAGGTGAGTGTGATGATCCAGAAATTGATCCATTTGCAATTGGAGCCACTGAAGCCAGGCAGGTAATAGGGAGATGGGGGTACAGAGTTTGGTGCAGGTGAGGATATAGGTGGTGGAGTTTTGAATTATTTGGATTTTATGAATAGTGGCACTCGGGATTTTCAACATCAACTAGATGTTGATGTAAATGTTTAACTTTCTTAATGCCATTGAATTTCTAACTATCAATATTTTCATATCTTTTGGAATTGGCTTCAGGTTGGAATATCCCTTATGAATTTAATGAGTCTGATCTGCGCATAAGCATGAGGCAGATCCAAATGTTTTTGAATGAATATGAAGAAGTACCACTGGACGCTTTAATTTACTTAACAGGTATGTGGTCACGTTTTGACAGTTCTGCTGAAACAGAAGTTTAAGTGATGTGTTCGATCAACCACCTGGTTGAAAACATATTTTGAACAGATGACTAACTGCTGTGAATGTTGTGCGTAATTTGTGCGCGTCTTGATTTCTAAAGGTGAATGTAACTACGGGGGCAGAGTGACCGATGACAAAGACAGAATCTTGCTTTTGTCTCTTCTAACCATTATTTACAACAAAGATATAATAGAGGAAGACCACTATAAGCTTGCCGCTGGCATCGAATACTTTGTCCCACTTCATGGTCCTTATCAGGTAAACTTTCTGTTAAATATTGGAAGAGCACCATCTTACCTTAAAAATCAAAGCGCAAGTCAGAACATCGACAAACCATCACACAAGAACATATTACTGTATCCCATTCCATGTTCTGCAATCTTTGTAGCCCTTTCTATAGCTTCAAATCTGTGGTTAACAATTACGAAATGTGATGTCCTCCCGACGTGAAAGACACTGTACAAAAATGTAATTTTGTTGTGGTTTTGCACCGATGTTAAAGGAAAAAATTGTGATCACATTGCTACTTTAGCAAATGTGTTACTAACCTTGTTTTAAGTGAGACACGGAACATCTTGTCAGTGTTGCCTGAAACTGACTTGTGGGAGATAAGTAGAATATGTAGATTTAGTTTCATTCAGTGGTAAATTCATAATGTTCAGGCTTGACTATGAAAGGCGCTCTATAAATGTAATTTTGTTGTTGTTGTTTTTGTACATGTATTAACAGATTCCTTTATTTTTAAAAAAATATATAGTCCTACATTGACCACTTGCGGAACCTACCTGTCATATCTCACCCAGAAGTCTTCGGACTTCATGAAAATGCCGACATCACAAAAGATAACCAGGAGACAAATCAGCTGTTTGAAGGAGTGCTACTAACACTTCCCAGGCAGGCCGGAGGCGCTGGGAAATCCTCCCAAGTAAGAAGAGTAAATGTAAAGATGTAAGGTTACATCTTAAAGATGTAAGATGTTGTGTACAATATCAAACGATTCAATTGAAATCCAGCTTCTCATGGAGATTGTCTAACCATTCCAGGATGCTGTTAGAGAAATTGCCGCAGACATCTTGTCTAAACTACCGAACGATTTTAACTTGGAAACGGTGATCAAAAAGTATCCAGTGGTGTATGAGGAATCCATGAACACAGTTCTCAGACAGGAACTTATTCGATTTAACAGGTATATGTAGTAATTTGTTTTCCCGGCCGAAATAAGTCTTCAGAACCCCCAAATGTCTGAAGCATATAGCTGCAGTTATCACAACCAAGGTAGTGCTTTATTGTTTTGGACTAACCTTTCTGAGCTATTACAGTGCAAATTTGAATTTTGTTGCATTTGATTGTGTAATAATAATCCCTCAAAAAAAATGATAACATCAGTCATTTCAATCCACGACTGTTTGTGGGACTGTTTGTGCAATTGGCTGCCGCGTTTCACCCACAAATATATGGTCAATTCAATTTACAGGATATTCTGTGAAACACTTTGAAACGTCTAGAACATGTGAAAAGCACTATATCAAATGCAAGGATTATTATTATTAACTGATTGGCTTGTGAATACTGTAACACCTACTATTTCCTTTTTATCTCAAAGCAAATATCTCAAGGATTAAATTTTTCAATACCTTTTCTGTCCTGTGGAGAAATGGCAGGATTAAGTCTAGTTCATTGTCCAAAACTGTTGGTGAAAAACGAGTTGGATCCGATCATTAATACATAATGCATTATGTATTCCAACATTTCACAATACTCTACCAGCATAATGTGCCTTACTTAACCTGTTCCTTATTCTGTAACTCAATACAATAAACCCAGTGATATCACTTCCAGCAGTGAAGACATTAGGAGCAAGAAACCTGATATCAGGTTGTGCAACTAGTTCTTCAAATAGTATTACAAATGGTTACCTTGCTATTAAAAACGAATAAGAGACAATTTCTGAGTGGCGCCCAAGTAATGCCACAGCGAGGGCTACAATGTGCTACTGAAAACATCTCCTAAAGGTGATCTTGGTAGCAGGCACAAGTGGAACTTATCTCTGGATTGATTCTTGTACTAAGATCATTTGAGATTGGTTAAACACTAGCAAGTCTTCTGCAATAACTCTGTAGAAAACACAGCCTGCGGTCTGGAATATTTACTTAGTTGGTTCAAATGTTCACATCATTGAATGTGGGACAAACCAGACGTTAAAATTATAACATTATCGCAGACAGATTAAATGTGTAATATCTGTTATAAAGACTTTATGTTACAATGTTCCATTATAAAAACCTTTTTGAATGCTGCAGCACATTGTTCTTTGGAATACACATTCTACATTCTTTCTCCCAGGCTCACAGGTGTTGTACGCTCCAGCCTCCTACACATTGGTAAGGCTATCAAAGGGCTTGTGGTAATGTCTTCTGAATTGGAGAATGTGTTCGAGAGTATGCTGATAGGGAGAGTTCCATCAATGTGGGCAGCCAAGTCCTATCCATCGCTCAAACCGCTGGGCAGTTATGTGTCAGACCTACTGCAGAGGTTGCAGGTTTTTCAGGTACTGTAGTTTTAAATAAAATAGGGAATATGCATGCAATTATTGAACTATTTGAGTACAATGTCATTCTGATGATGAAATTTCTATGTAGGACTGGATAGCCCATGGACCACCAAATGCATTTTGGATATCTGGATTTTACTTCACTCAATCATTCTTGACTGGTGTTTCACAGAATTATGCAAGAAAATACACTATACCTATTGACCATATTGGATTCCAATTTGTGGTAAGAATTACTGTCTAGGTTTGTTGTCACGTCAGCATGTTTATATATTAAGGTGGGTCATTGAACTGAAGGCAAACAGTTGACATATGAATTGAAAATGTTTTAATGTAACTTTGGCTTAACAGGGAGCTGAGTGGGAAGAATCCTTGACCAGTAACTGGTCTGTCCCTCCAACTCCTACCGATGTGCCGGCTAGCTGAACTGTCATCAGCCATATCCTAGAGTATTGTGGACCTACCTGGCTCAGCCAGACGGTTGACTTGATTCCAACATTCTATTGTTCAGCCTGTCACCTTAGAGCTATTTCAGCTCCAATGGGACTCCACTTACCTCTTCCCCCAAGGAGGATAGTTATCAGCTGGCCATTTTACATCTAACAAACACAGGTTTGAGGCCCGCAATGGAAAGTAGGTAATACTTATAGGAGGTGAGCTCTTTGGTGGGCAACAATAACAAATTACGCATGTGCAGTGCTCAAGAGCACTTCCCTATGTGCTGGAAACTTCGGGGATTTGCACTGATCAAAGCACGAGAGCTTTGCCACCATCTTGCTGCCTAAGATGGAACCAATAAATTTGTAACCTTTATTTATGTCTTAACATTTTTGTATTTCCTAGGTCATAAAAGAAGAAAATGAAATAGCTGAAAAAGTAGAAGACGGAGCCTATGTTAAAGGCCTATTTTTGGAAGGGGCTCGCTGGGACAGGGAGAACATGGTTATTGGAGAGTCGCTTCCAAAAATTCTGTACGATAGTTTGCCCATCATCTGGCTGAAACCAGGAAGGAATTCCGCATTTCTGCATCAAAATATTTACTTAGCTCCAGTCTACAAAACTAGCGCTCGCAGAGGTATCTTATCCACAACTGGCCACTCAACAAATTATGTACTTTCAATAGAGCTTCCATCAGACAAACCACAAAGACACTGGATTAACCGTGGTGTGGCAATTCTGTGCCAGCTGGATGATTAAGAACTGTGTGGAATCATTGAATTTTGTGTTAAAACTTCCAGTAAATATTCAAATATTACTGACCGTGAATATATTGTGAAAGCTCACCTGGAGAGTAAATAAACGTGATTTTTTATTGAAATAAAGCATAGAATTTATTTTCTTTCATTAATTTACATAATAATTACAAACCAGTGCGCCAAAGTTAAATTACGGTGAATCTGCACTGGAAAATAAAACATTCAACCCTATTAAAACCCAAAATTATTGTTTATGAGTGGAAACCGATAAGAGGTCTAATTCGCATTATTTCTCAATAAGGTTCCTGTTGTAATTCCCTTCAGCCAGCAGGAACCTCTATTCTAGTACTTTGTGGAATTCTCATGGGTCACCATTGAAGATTTAATGTTATCAGAAGGAATCCCTATTTGAATTACTACAGATTAATGCAAAATGTATTACACAATTAGAGGGGGGAGAAACAGACTTCTAATGTGTTTTATTTCATTTATCCTTCTTGTAAAAGCAATATGTATGAATAACTAACGGTTCTTAAATTAAACTATGACATGGTTTGATACAATGTTCTAGTCTTTTATAGATAAAATATTAGATTAAGTTGGTTTTGATACCATATAGGAGATATTATATAACCAGACAAAATTTATTTATTTTAATTTTGGATTATATTTAGCCACCTCCTTTGAAATGCATACATACGTTTGGAAAATATCTGCAAGTGTTAATCACTCTATTTAAAAGACTGAAATAAATTTGTAAAAGTTGGAAGCAAAGCAATATTTCTGTCCATCAGTAGAGCACCGCGGAGTGAGAAAGTTATAAATTGACTTTGTTTTTTCTTTACCCTTCCTGGCCAATTTATTACCATTAGCATTCAAGGGTGGATAAATATACTGTGCAAATACAAAATTACATTTCTAAAGCGCCTTTCATGTTGGGAGGACAAGATGAATGGAAGAAATAAGTAATGGATGGTCACTATGTTATTTGGTGAAGTTACACTTAAGGGTTCCAAAAGGAGTACTTAAGGTATATTAACTGACATAGTCATCTGTTGAACCTGGGTGAAAGCAGTTTTTTAAGATTTGAAGAAATAAGTTACAGCAATAAAACTGCATGTGGAAAAGTATGTGAATGAGTATTTTCATGCAGACTACTTTGATACAGACTGATCCACTACCCACTGCAAACCTTTTTATTGGCATACTATGTTGTTTTGGGGGGGATTTTTTTTTTACAAATGAAGCACAACTTAAACAACTAACCACTATCAAATATATTTTAGCATAGTACAACATAAAAATAAACAAAAGAGGTTACAAACTGCGAACTCAAACCACTATTACGTCTCCTCGTGGGACTGTAGATACACTGGTTTTGCTATTTTCCGCAGCCTTTCTTGTGTGCGAAGTTTACGTTCTTTTTTACCACCAAGTCCCATAGGAGGGAGATGAATCTATGAATAATTTAGTGAAGTTAAGACACACAATGATTCTATACAGCTAGATTTGTAAAACAGTTGATGAATGTCATTTTCTTATGCTTAATTACAATCGGTTTTATGATTAATATATAGGTACTTGCATAACTAAAACTTTGCAAACTATGAAAATATTGATTTCATTCCTTTTCCTTCCTTCAGTTCTTTTTATTTTCCTAGCAGTTCATCTTTATAATAGCCTTACAGTGAGAGCATACTATCCTTGACACCAATTGTATCTGTTGAATGACTGACAAAAGATACGAGTGTAAAAGGGATTAGATAGGCAGAGTGAATTAACACACAGTCCTGTCATTTCAGGAACTGGACAAAACATTACCACAAACTGACTAACATTCTAGTTACAATTTAGCTTGAAGTTTTAAAATTGGGAATAAAATTCCCGTTTATTATACTGGAATCGTAAATGGATTATAATGTTTTCCACTAGAAATTAGTGATTTTTATTCTAAAACCATTGGTTTACAAAATTAATAAACACTGTAATATCTTATTCCTCTCTAACTCTTTCCTCTAAATCTATCAATATTTGTATGCTGAAACGTAGTACAGTATATTAAATAATAACAAGTTGCAAATAAAAATTTCTTAATTTAATATTCCAGATCAATACGATGAGAAGCAATAAGTACAACCAGGCTTCTCAAATCACAATGATTTACTGATAGAAAAATCTACTTGCTATATTTCGCAATAGTGTAACTTACCGGTCTAGGATAAGGAATTCTATAATGTAATCCTGTAAAGTAAATGAGAAATCAAACGTTTTCAACTAGAAACTAGTGATTTTTATTCTAAAACCGTTGACTACAAAATTAATGAATGCTGTAATAACTTATTCTTACCCATTTCTATCCTTGTATGACATTCATTTATGCATTGTTTGATTTTCTCTAAATCTGTTAACTGAAAAAAACATTATTTGTAGAAGAAACTCAATCATATATTGTATTGTACGCAACTGTACTACCAAAACACAATGCATTACAGTTGTAAATCTAAGTGAATAGCTGATCATACAATAAGTACTTGACTTACTGTGATCTGATGCTTCGAATGACTGCAGGGGCTTTGTTTAGAATATGCAGATGTTTCAATGACAGCCACCCCCCCCCACCCCAATAATGCAACACACAGCACTGCGTGGCACCTTAACTATGTGGGTTCAAGTCCTTATGTGGGGACTTGAACCCACAACCTTCTAAGTGCATAAGCTAAAGATTCCATTACTTTAAACAAATCTTTACTCCCAGCAAATCAGCTGTACAGGATGAACTGCACAGTTGACCTAGTATGATACCGCTTTTAAATAACCAACAGGAACCATTGCTGGATTCTCAATTTTGTGGATGTTTTTGCAAAATTCTATTAACCCATCATAGAGTGAACCTTAAATATCCTAACTCACATTTTTATTTTTTCTAAATAATGTTCTGGCTTCTGTGGTGATGTATTGCTTTTCTTTCATAGTTTCATCTATTAGGCCTGACAGTGACTGCCATGTCCTCGCAATTCTGAAGATATTGCGATAAAGACCGAGTGCCTCCCATCTTGTTGTTGCTGTCATCTTGAACTAAAGAGAACAAACATGTGTACGGTGGCCACATCCTTTGTTAACGAATCACAAATATCTATTTGATAACAATCAACATCATGTTTAAGAAATCGCTCATGCCTTTGTTTGGTGTGAAGAAGAAGCTTAATATTTACAATAGCATTTGAACAATATTATTTTATTGATAACCCAGTTATGGTCTGAAGAAATACATGATTTAACATTTTTACTGGGATTATTTCAAGAGTTATTAATAAAACAATAATTTGAACTACCAATGGATTACGCTGTATGTATGTTGCTGTGCATGATGTCTCATGGCAAGGTTGGAGTGGGTCAGATGAGAGCACAGCGACTGAAATGTTATAATAATAATAATAGTCCTTGCACTTGAGATAGCGCTTTTCACATCTATCGACATCTCAATAATCGCATCAAAGGTAGATTGTGCTTTACAGCAAGCACGTAATAATACTTGCATTTGATACAACGCTATACACGTCTTCTAGACGTCTCAAAGCGCCTCACAGAATACACAGTAAAGTGAATTGACTGCATATTTGTGGGCGAAACGCAGCAGCCAGTTGCGCACAGCAGTGTCCCACAAACCTGGATTGAAATGACCCAATCTATGATTGTTTTTTGTCTCTGAGGGATTATTATTATGAATAGTATCAGGCGTGTGGAGTAAGGAAATTGCTCAAGGTTTCGCCTGGCTAGGAATC
The DNA here is from genome assembly GCA_035084275.1 of Hydrolagus colliei. Taxonomy (NCBI): domain Eukaryota; kingdom Metazoa; phylum Chordata; class Chondrichthyes; order Chimaeriformes; family Chimaeridae; genus Hydrolagus; species Hydrolagus colliei. The sequence continues at coordinate 4,489,278 of CM068758.1, read as the reverse complement.
AAGCCCAGACTTGCAAAGCGAGTGCTCCAACCACTGAGCCACAGAGCTTCTTACATGAGCTGCAAGATGGGAACGCTGCAATGCGTAGCCAGACACAGTACAGTAGTGTATGTCAGGCTGGATTCGCCTGCGGGATTTCACAGCTTCACCTGCGGGATCCAGGCCGCCTGGCTCTGGATGTTCGGAGCTGCGAGGCCCCCCCCCCCCCCCCACCACACACACACACACACACATGCAGGTCTCCCCACCCACCCTCCCCTCCACCTTCACACCACACAACCTGTCCGGATCAACTTGGACATTTGTCCTCTCTACTCCTCCCTCCCTCTCTCTCTCTCTCTCTCTCTCTTCCCTTACATTCCGTTCTTACGTCCCTTTTAGCGCCTTGGACGTCCTCCCGACGTGAAAGGCGCCAATAAATGTCATTTCGTTGACATTTTTTTTGTTTGTTGCTCCTCTCTCTCTCTCTTACCTCCTTCGTCTCTCTATCTCTCTCCCCCCCACCCACCCCCCCCCCCCCCGCCCCCCATCTCTCTCTCCTTCCTTCCTTCCTTCCTTCTCTCTAACCTCTTTCCCCCTTCTCTTTCTCTCTTCCTCCTTCTTCCCAACCCCTTTCCTCCTCCTCCTCTCTACCCGTCGTGAGGCTTTCTCTCTCTCTGTGTGTGTGTGTGTGTGCTACAGGTGACACGGAGAACATACAGCAGTCACCACTGGCTCCTAACTTTCGTTTGACTCACATTTTTGTCCAGGTGACCAAACAAAAGTTTGTTTTTTTTCCCGACTTGAATGGAGAGGGAAAGAGATGAACAACATCAATGGCGCTTTACACCCCGGCGCCCACTGAAGTGCGAGCGGATAGCCGCACTGCGCACGCGTTGCTCGCCAGGAGCGGGACGATGAATGTTGCGCACGCGCCGCCTTCAAAACCTCTGACCGTTGTTTCACTTTCATTTTCTTCGGGAGGGGGGGGGAAAGGAGGTGGAGGGGTAAGGGGGGGTGGGGGGGGGTAAGGGGGGGTGGGGGGGGGTGGGGGGGTGTAAGGGGGGGGTGGGGGGTAAGGGGGGGGGTGGGGGGGGTAAGGGGGGGTGGGGCTGGGGGGGGGGGGTAAGGGGA